>JADLZN010001045.1:0-196426 GCA_018155175.1 Sinocyclocheilus anophthalmus | reverse complement strand
TTTTCTATTCAAATGCACTCCAGAAAACGTTCCAATAATTATGCCCTGGAAAAGATCGGACGGAAATAGGCCTACATCTTATTTCTTGTTTGAGTACTGACTACTGCAATTCTTAGTGCAAACTGATGCCTGTATCCAACAAGCAGATCCAGGTGAGGTTCAGGATGTTTTTTCCCACTGCCTCTCTTGCCATTGGCTAGCCTTCTGAGAATGGCCTTTTATGGTGTGTGTTTAACTTTACAGTATCAGGTCTCCAGTGTCTCCTCTTCTACAGAGAGCACCACCTGTTATATAATCTCCTCCGCAGCCTAGCAGGCACTACACACACCTACCTTACTGAATTCTCATTTGGTCACTCACACCCATGCACAGTTACTCTCCTGTACATGTTTTCATCTCTGGGGCTTTTTTGTTGGCCTGTTTCGTTGTCAAGCATTCAGTCTCTTTCAGTATTTCTCTCTCTTTCTCCTTTATTGAGTCAGGAAACGTAGAAGCAGACTGGCAGAGTGCTCAGGGAAGCACAGTCCCGCTGGTCCCTCCCTGTCCCCTCCTTTTTATGAGGGGACGGCACGACTTGGTGCCGGCGTCCAGGCTTGCTTTCCACAGCTAAGTGAAATTTAATGAGCGAGGACATCCACTTTATGAGCAGAAATCTGGACTGGGAGTGAGGGCTCCAGGGGCATACAACAGAAGAAACAGAAAGTGGCTCTTTGACTCAATGTTCTCTGACACACTCCCTGAGGACGAACGGAGTGGGAATGTACGGCACCTTCAATTAGAGTTTTTAAATGTAACAGTACTGCTTCTATAATGACGTCTGAGTGCGCACATAAGGTTTTGAAGATGTTATTGAAGGATATAGGTTATTACTTGAGCGTAGTTTAAAAAAATAATAATAATAATGAGATCTTAATAATAGATAATTCTTGTTATAATTCTTTTTGAAGCTAGAATGCAATTTGGCTGATAGCTCTGGAGTGTCTACATTAAAAGGGATCAGTCGTTCCAAACCTGTATGACTTACAGTACCTGTACTTTCTTCTGCAGAACACGAAAGAAGATATTTTAACCCAGGCTCATTGGAAAAATCAAGTCAAGTCAAGTCATCCTGCTTTATTCAACTCTTAACCACATGGTACAGCAGCTTACACACCGAGAATTGAAATTGCGTTACTCTCAGACCCTTGGGGGCATACAGATAACATAAATACAGATAGATACAGATTAAATACAAAACTCAAAATACAACTATACAAATATATAAATAAGGTAAAATGTAAAAAATATATAAAGCAGCACAAGGCTCATGGCAGATAGAGTGCAAACCAGTAAAGTAAACAGTGCCGATATAATGATTGTAGTGCAAAAACCATGATTGTAGTGGCAAAGAGCTTCTTTCCGACTGATTAAGGAGACAGTGTGTATTGGGGAGGGGGGGAGTTGGGAGAGTGGCCATCAGATGGTCAGCGGTAGTGGTCTTGGGGCAAGGAGGGGGAGGGGGGCAGGTCGGAGGAGTTCAGCTTCCTGACAGCCTTATGGATGAAGCTGTCCTTCATTCTTCTGGTCCCTGGCCGGGAGACTCCGCAGAGGGGGGGCTGGGGGGGTCCCTTGCCTCCCTTATGGCAGCAGACTGAAGAAGCTGTGTTTCGGGTGGGTGGGATCACCTGCAATGCTGAGGGCTTTTCGGGTGAGACGGGTGTTGTAGATGTCTTGAAGGGAGGGGAGAGAGGCACCAACGAGCTTCTCAGCTGCTCTCACTATGCGTTGAAGTTTCTTGCGGCAGGACGCGTTGCCAAGTTCCTCCAAGACATTGCTGCTGTGTGGCAAGTGTGGCCTGGGCGCATTTTTTCCAAAACACTATGATGCTTCTGCAGTTTTGGGTGTTTGAAAGGGAATAGCCGGGAGAATCCCTGGTTCAGTTTCATTCAAAACAGATGAATGTGAATCTGGCAACATTTTATTATGTTGGCTGTTGTTTGTATCGCAGTAGTGAAGAAATAACTTTTCTGGTGAGTGCCACTATAAATGCTCTATCGCATTTGAAAATAACATACCACCTACACTAAACCAAGCCACGGGAATAAACCATTTTGCTGAGCAACATCCATTTAGCGCACTTCTACAAGTCTTTTGACTTTTATTGTGATCTGTGGGCCACGAACGCTAACCAGAGTGCTCGTTACAAGTGACTATACCTAGTACGTTTGAATACATCAAAAATCCATCCATATGCTGACACATCAATGTATTAATATGCACATCAGCACTAAAGTAGTGACAGTGTTTTTGATGTAAAGTGTTTGACATAACATAGTAGTTTGCGCAATTAACCACAACCCCACTACCACAAAGTATCTGCCTCCTGTAATAATTGTTGAAAAGGGTTGGTGTTTCTCACTGGTCACTTGTGTCAGTTCAGCTGGAACTTGCAGTGAATGTATGCATGTATATTATGGATAGGTAGGTTGTGGAGTAGTTGATGTATTGTATTTTATTTATTTTATCACAATTCGATAATGTATTGTTTTCATGAGCATAAGTAGATTTATATCTGAAGTTGTTTCAGCTTATAAATGAGTCTAGCCTTGGACCCCCTGACTTTGACTGTACAAAAAATCGCCACACTTTTTTGGATGCTTTTTTGTTCATAATATTAGGACTTCTCTGTTTCGTTGTTGTCCCTCGTTTCCCGGGAGGACGGAGACGAAATTTACGATCCTCGTGACTGACAAATTGGGATCTCCCCGGAGAGCCTAATCACCTTTGAGTGTTAACTAAACAAGCTAATGACAGTTGGCGTGTGTGTTTCGCCACGTGCACCCCGCCCCGCAGCGCGGTATAAAAGGAGAGCGCGTGCAAACACACATCAGCTTTTCGCTTCGGAGCCGAGACTACGTGCCCCGGCCGTACAGCGGTGGTACAACAACTGTGGCGACGGACGGACCTCCGTTCGCCTCCTTCGGAACGCGGGGACACAATCACCGAGAGTTCCCTTTCAGTCAGTCACTTTCTACGTTACGTCAGTCGTGACTGACTAATTGGGATCCGTATGGAAAACGTCATTATTGCTGACCCCCTCCAGTGCCCTGTGGAAGCCGGTAAGTCCCCCCACACCAGCTGGGGCGGGAGATAGGACAGCGGCTAGGCAGAGGTGTCCGCACTGCTCTTCCATACAGTGGTACATTGGATAACAATGGGAAAGCGTACCCAGTTGGGAACGCTACAGAAGCCACATCCTGCATATAGGAGGTATCATGTGGAATACACAAATGGACTGGCCCAGGGCAGTGCTACATAAGGAAATCCCTGCAGTAGACTCAACCCGCCTGGGGTGAAGATGACTAGCACAGAGATGGCATGTGAACTACTGCCAGAAAGACACGCTCCGGGCTACCTGATGGGAGCCGTACACGTGTAAGATTCCACATGGTTGATCACCCGAGGGGAAATCACTACACACAGGCACCTACCCAGCACAAGGGCTTACCTTGGCAGTGGGCACCAAGTGCTTAACCTTTGGGCTTCCTGGCGCTCCGCCACACTGACTTGCCGAGGGTGCGGGAGGAACTCCCCAGGGGTCCTCCAGGGGAACTGAACTGAGAAGCAACAAGTGCACGATTCCGGTCCTAGAGGGAGTGGCGCCTCAGCTGATCGACACCGAGCGGGTCCTTGGTGACTGCCTACCTTAGGCTAGTACACGAGAGACCCGGGCTCTACACGTAGATTCTAAATTCTCGCAAACTTTAGGCATCGGGCCCAGAGCCTCACGTTCTACAATGTCTGCTATGAGGCCCCCCCCAAAAGCCCAAGAGAATGCCACTCCCTTCGTAAGTGAGCTCTCACGCCGGGGGGCCTGGTAAATTTTTGGTCCTGTATCCAAGACTATAGCCTCCACTAACCATTGGGCAAGTCTTTGTTTGGAGACAGCATTTCCCTTCTGCTGTCCTCCAAAGCAATCAAAGAGCTGGTCTGAGGCCCTGAAGCTCTGCGTACGGCCCACATAATTGTGCAGAGCGCGAACGGGACAGAGCAGAACGATGGCTGGGTCTGCCTCCTCCAGGGGCAACGCTTGCAGGCTCACCACCTGATCCCCGAAGGGAGTAGAGGGAACCTTGGGCACATAACCGGGCCAGGGCCTCAGGGTTACCTGGAATCAGCCGGCCCAAACTCTAGGCACAAATCATCGACCGAAAATGCCTGCAGGTCCCCTACCCTCTTAACCGAGGCCAATGCGGTGAGGATCGCTGTCTTTAACGACAGAACTTTAAGCTCTACTGACTGCAGAGGCTCGAAGGGCTCTTCCTTCAAGGCCGCCAGGACCGAGGGGTGATCCCAAGAGGGTAACAGGTGAGGGTGCTGAGTATTCAGCCTCCCTGCCCCTCTGAGAAACCTGATGACCAATTCGTGCTTCCCCAAAGACTTACCGTCTACTTCCTCGTGATGCACGGCAATGGCGGCAACATACACTTTAAAGGTGGAGGGAGACAGCCTTCACTCCAAACCTTGCTGCAAAAAGGAAAGCATGACCCCGATCGGGCATCTCCGGGGGTCTTCAGGGCGAGAAGAACACCACTCAACGAACAGGTTCCACTTCGCCTGTAAGCTTGTCTGGTATCGGGGCTCTATCTAACTTGATGGTGTTAACTACCTCTTGGGGTAGGTCACCTAAAACCTCCGCGTCCCGTCCAGGGACCATAATTGGAGATTCCACAAGTCTGGACGCAGGTGCCAGAGGTTGCCCCCTCTCTGAGAAAGGAGATCCCTCCTCAGAGGAATTTCCAAGGAGGGGCTGTCGCGAGGAGCATCAGTTCAGGGAACCAAGTCCATACTGTGCCAATATGGCGCTACCAAGAGGACCTTCTCCTCGTCCTCCCTGACCTTGCACAGTGTCTTCGCGAGAAGGCTCACTGGGGGAAACGCATTTTTGCGTAGGCCCCGAGGCCAGCTGCACCCATGCGTCCTTGGCCGAGTCCCCCGCCAGGATAACACACTGGCCCTGGTACGTGGTTGGGGAGGCAAACAGTCTCTACCTAGCGTCCCCCAACACCTCCAAATCAGCTGGACCTCTCTCGGTTGGAGTCGAGGGCTCGTCCATCTTGAGGGTGGTGAGGACGTAGAGGCACCAATGTCTGTTTCGGGCAAACAAGGTGCCTTCCAAGAGCTTAGTAACCGCCTCATGCCTTCCGTAAGGAATTCCCCGGATCGTCTTACCGAGCGCCCATGCCTGCACCCCCCGGACCATCATCCCGCCTCGAGCGTTGATCGGGAGAAGTGGAGGCCTCCAGTCCAGCCCGACAGCTTTCGGCGCCCCGGTAAGCATGCGTCTCAGCCTTGGTCCTGACTCTTGCACTCCCCTCGTTCCTGAACGGTGCGCAGCCGAATTGTCATTTCCAGAGCCTAGCTCGCCCTCCGATGTAGCGGTCGACATCCTGTCATCCGCCTATGCTCCGCACAAGATGCTGGACCCCGCCCAGTCCGAGGACCCAGCACACTCGTCCGGGAACACCAGGTGGCGCGACATGCTCGAGGAATGAGAGGCCCGCGGAGACGTACTCGATGGGGAAACTCTCACCGTGACCCTCAGGTCTCCCTGACAATGAACCGAAGTAGCCCTCCGAGAACCGGAGGAGAGGAGGCGGTTTCTGTAAGTTGATACCCCCCCGTTTAATGGGGAGGTATCTAGACCGCAACGTCGCGATGGTCATGTTCTCGCACTGAGAACATGACTCATCCGAGCGCGTTTCAGCTGCTTTTCAGACCAGGTCCGAGGACCAGCTATCATGCCCATCTCGATGTAAGCCAGGAAACGACCACATCATCCAGAAAACGCACGGTGGGGAATCCATCTTTAAAAGACCCCATGGCGCTCCTGGAGCTTTTTTAGATATTTGCTCTGGTAGGAAAAAAGGGAAACACCTCTTTTAGAGAGAGCGCTGACTCGCCAGGAGTTTCTCGGCACTACCGCGAATGGCATCTGCAACACGCACGACAGAATCCACTGAATGGCAACCCCTCTGACGCTCCCGACCCACGCTCAGCCCTGTTTCTTTGCAGACACGCGCAGAATTTCGCTAGTAGAATGCCGGCTCCGAGCGAAAGCGATTGCGTTGGCACGCCTCATCCTTTTATACTCGCTCTGCGGGCGGGGTTCTCGTGGCAAACGCACGCGACAACTGTCATTTGGCGATGTTAGTTTACACTCAAGTGATTGTACTCTCGGTCAGATCCAATTTCCATACACGAACTGCCATAACTAGAACTTGACTGACTGAAAGGTAACTCTATGAGGGTGAGTAAATAATGACGATTTTCATTTTTGGTTGAATATCCCCTTTAAATTCAAAGTTTTCTGCACAATGCTCGCTTTGTTGCACATAATAAAATTCATAGGCACTCACAACCTCAAGCTCTCCCAAGTGCATCAAATTTTGAAAATTATTGAGCTTTCATTGCTGCTCTGGACCCGTGCACAAAGCAGTTTAATTGTTTTAAAAAACAAGAATGAGAGATCTATTTGCATTCAGCAAAAAATGAAATAAAAATGGGCGCATAGAGAATAATAACAGTATTTTATTAGCTTGGATGGCACAAATGCTTGCAAAAGTCTACAGCACCTGGCAGCTTGCAAATTCAGTTCAGGCGCGTGTTTTACTCAAACAACACTGGTGTAATTGCTTTCTGCTCACTGTCATCACAAAAGAACTGTAACACATGGCAAATCTTGCTGCTCTGAATGAAAAACTATATGATGTCTCCCCTGGAACACAAGCTATTGGTCTATTGTGTTCCTCTCTATTTGTTTATATAATCAGTTCTAGATGTCTCGGTACTGAAACCCAGAGCTTGTGTGTACGAGTGTGTGTGCTTTGTATGTGTGCAGCACCCTGTTCCTCTATATCTGCTCTTTTCTAAAACATTACTGATAATTGCATTTTGACTTCATTATGGGACGACCAGCAAGAGACCAAATTGGATCTGTTTATCTGACGACCAGTAGTGTGGAAAGATTCCATTTAGGGAAAAAATTAGGTTTTCTGGAGCCATTTGTTTTATAGGAGAGTGGTTCCCAGCATGGGAGCTTTGACATGGCAGGGAAGGACAAAAAGGAATTACTTCACGTAAAAGGGCCAAGCAGAAACAAATGAATCTTGGAAAGGAAGAAACTAAACGAAAAGAATGCGCTTCACAGTAAAAGAAAAGACTTGAGGCAGATAACGTGAATTTAAACAGAGACTGGTGCACCTTTGGGAAAGACACTTTTAACAAACCAGTCACTGACACCACAGTGACTTTCCCTCTCTCTCTTTTTCTTTCCTCTGCCTCTTTCTTGTCTCTTTCGATTACGGGAGGTAATAGATGCTGAGGTGCTTTCAAAGGCCGTTCTGTGCAGTATAGCCATTGATGCCATTTTGACAGAGACCGCTCCTGGAATGTGAATGTGTTTGAGACTCATACGAGACGAGAGTAGACGAGAGGATGATGCCACACAATAGGCCCACTGCCAGGATCAGAAGCACGAGGAGAAGCCCTGGCGTCCCTGCGGAGAGACGCAGTGTGTGTGGAGAGATGGCAGGCAGAGAAGGGAAGGACAGCCAGGCTCAACCTTTATTAGTGTGATGATCTTCTCATCAAAGCCAAAATGGCAAAAGATAAGACCATCAGATGTAGCTTCTTTGTACAAATGAACAATTAACTTTGTTTGTAGATTTGTACTACAGAGGTTTAAACAACATAAAATCATTCCATTTACACTAAATGGGTACAGTTGGTCCACTTTGCTTAGGGACAGTTCAATAAAATATGAAAATTATGTCGTCATTTATTCACCCTCAAGTCATTACAAACCTAAATTACTTCCTTTCTTCTGTGGAACTCAAAAGATTGTAACTCAAATGCTGTTTTTGCGATAGAACGAGTGACTGCAGTTAGCCACAACACGGACATCATGACTTTTCATTATGTGGACCAATTACACATTTTTTCAAATATCGTCTTTTGGTTTCAGAATAAAAGCATATTTTTACAGGTTTGAATGACATAGGGTGATAAAATGATTAAGATTTTCCATTTTGTGGTGAGCTCACCCTGTCAATCTCGAAAGTCTTTAGTACCGGCCGAATTCCAGGCACAGTAGTGTATTTTGGGTACCATTTCGTAAGAGTACCTCACTATAGGGCCCGCAGGGAAAGCCCATTCAAAATTGCCAACATGTTTGCTCGGTGGCCACGGGATGTCCTGGGGAAAAGATGTATTAACACAGCGGTGGGATGGAAACGTGGTATTAGTCCCAAAATTAGTGTGAGTGTGTTCAACTAGGCTGGCCTGGGTGTAGTTATGTTCTTTGACAAGCAGTCTATGGATCTTATTAAAGTGTCCTCATCTTGTTCTGTAGAGTCCCCTACCACGGGTTTAAATCATCTACCGGTCGCGGACTCAATGTATGGGCTCAAAGACAGGTGATATTAGAAGTGGCAATGAAGTTCTAACGGTTCGGTTCCCGGTGCGACGCAACCCCTCCCTGCCATAGCCGCTCTCGCCGGATTGGTCGCTAGGCCCAGCCTGCTGTGAGTTCACGGAGGACGGCCCTTGAGCAGTTAGCAAGCGCTACCATTGACAAAGCACCTTTGCAGAAAACAATAGTATAGTGCTCCAATCCATTCTTATAATAATTACATAAAATACAAAAACACTAATGCAAGCAAATCGTGCCCACAGCAAAAGTTTAGCTACTAAACTGTGAACACTTAAAACAATAATGGTGGATCCATTGCCTACTCGCTCTCCCGCATTAACCCTATAACTCGGTGCAGCAAATAACGTATTCACAATGCTTAGGCTTGCGTACCTACTTCTTTTTATTAAACGAAGTATTTAGAACAACGTCATCTACATTATCGACACTTCAGTAGAATCGTGGTTCACATCGAATTATCAGATACTACTTCAGTAGACAGAATATAGGTCTTTAACCCGAACCTAAAGCCTGCGCTAGGTTTACATCACTATTCGCACACAAACTTGATATTGTGGCCTCAGTTGACAAGACACATAAGTATCATCGTACAGTAAGGTTTTGCTTCGGAGAGCTTGTTATTCCAACAAAAAAAATTGTGTAACAGGGAAAGATTAAAAGCCAACGAAGATACAGCCAGATAGAAAAGCAGCCTTGGTAAAATGACATGCACACACCAACGGTTCGAATTTTATTTTCTGTGGTATCCTTGACACAGGCGTCTTCTCAACCTGATGTAAACACTAAATAGCGGAAGTGTTGTGGGCAGTTCAGACGGCGGGGATGATTCAAATGTTTTACTATGACGTTCCGACCAGGCTAAAGATTCGAAATCTTAACGCCCCATTAGGCGGATCATAAGAGACATATCTTTGTCAACCAAGGTTGGAGTGAAGGCTGTCTCCCTCTACCCTTAAAAGTTTATGTAGCTGCAATCGCTGCTAACCAAGACCCCGTTGAAGGGAAGTCGCTGGGGAAACATGACGTGGTCATCAGGTTCCTTAAGGGGGTGAAAAGGTAAATCCTCTACGGCCCCCCTCTATACCCTCTTGGGACCTGACTCTAGTGCTCACAGCACTACAGCAGGGCCCCTTTGAGCCTTTGCAGACGGTCAGCTGAAGATTCTGTCAATGAAAACTCTGCTCCTGCTTGCATTTGTCTCCATCAAGAGGGTAGGGAACTGACGCATTTTCCGGTCGAGCCTGCCGTGCCTAATATCGGGCCGGCTGACTCCCCGTTATACCCTGAGGCCCCGTACCTACTATTGCCGCGAGGTTCCCGCTACTCCCCTTCAGGATCAGTGGTACCCTGCAGCGTTGCCCTCAGAGAGGCAGACCAGGCCCTAGCTTTGCACTGTCCCCGTCCTCACCATAAGGTGCTACGTAGACCGTAGAAGTGAATGCCGTCTCTAAGCAGAGATGGACCACTGGATATGGACCACCATCACCCTGCCTATCGCCACAGTGAGCCCTGCCCTTCAGGTTGCGACTCATTCAACGATAGTTGGCATCCGCCTGGGGTCGCTGGCTCGTGCTGCCTCGCTGGCAGATACTGTAGAGGCTGCGGCTGGGGTGCCCCCTAACACGTCCGCTACTTCTATACCTTCATGGAGCGATATCCGCCAGTGTTCTCACCTCAACGGGTAAAGCACTGGAGAGGCCCGGCTTCGGGGTCGGCTTGCTAAATACCACTCCAAGAGTCCAAGAGTAAACTGGTGACTCCTCCGTCCCCTCTCAGCCAGACGTGCGGCGTCCGGCGCCGGCCTTCACTCGTTAGAATCTCAGAAACCGTGAGAAGGCTAGTTTCCTATGTATCGCACCTAAGTGGATCTCACTATGGTTAGTTCCTGTATAGCCCTCGAGCACCGTGTTCCCCGGCAGACGTGTCCGCCATTCCAAGCGTACAATCACCCTCCAATCTTCCCTGCACCTAAGATTGTTCATCTGTGTATTTTTGCTTCCAAAAGAAACCTCTTCGGAAGGTGGAGTGCTTCCGTAACGTCCCTGGTCCAGTAGAGGATCGTCGTTTTCCAGTGTTATCCATCTTACTCATGGTAGTGCAAGTCGTCAGTAAAAGCCTGGGTCCTCTTGTGCACGAAGGGTCCTGGCCTACGCCAAAGAAGTTGGCTCAGGTGGCTTCCACAGACACTGGTATGGGCATACCTGTTGCCCTTTGTTAGGTGATCCCCATTCGTCCTGTCGCCGACGTGATCGAAGAGTGAACCTGACTGAAAGGGAACGTCTCGGCTCCTGTACCACCGCTGAGCGGCCGAGTCACCGGCTCAGCTCCTCAGCGAAAACCTGAATATGCGCAGCATCTGCGGCCTACTTATACTCACGCTGTGATCAGTGGCAGCTGGATGCAATCATTGCATGCTAATGTGCATTGACTCGTTTAGTTTACGCTCAAAGTAGATTGGTCTCTCTAAGCTAGATCCCAATTCGTCGGTCATCCGACCGTGACGTCCTCCGTTCCCGAGGTTCCATTACATAACGCTACGTGTTTAGTGCCACTAATATTGTAAACTTTTGGAAATCGTGTGATTAGTTTCTCCTCAAATGTGCTAATTATAATCCTGTACCTTGCAGGACTACAGGAAGTTGTGGAAAGCCAGCCAATCAGATTTGAGCTGGTGATTTAATTTCATTTTGTGTGCATATCATGCATTTAGTGTACTGTCTGTGGGAGACTATTTGTGAATAACCAATGCAGCATCATAATGAAACACTTTTAAGTTTATTAAACTTTAGCTACAGCTAACTGAGGTCAAGAAATGGTTTGTCATATCTTCGGTTTCTATGTTTCAGGCTTGGACAGACAGCGGGTTATTAGAGAGTGTGTTGTGGGCAGAACTAAGGCTGATCTTCCTCAGCATTCTGGTCAGCTCAGAAAACCTGAGTGGCTCATTAGAGTATTTAATGTTCTGGTTCCACTCTCTGCGTTTGAGCTCAGGAAGATTCTGCCCACGCTGCATTAGATCTGCCTGTGACTTTCCTGCACAACTTGAGGACAACCTTGCTCTGCAGTTCATAAATCGAGGACAGACTGAAGCAGGTTATGGATTTAAAACCCACCATCAGCCAAATGCTGGTACTTTTTGCATAGTGTGGGGTAATTTTGCTCATCTACCACCCTTGGTGGCGGGCAGCATGTATGGCACTGTACTGACATTTGACAAGAAATCCTGTTGCTTAGATGCAAAGACTGCTTGAAAAAACAACCCAATTTTCATTGGTGAAACACGCTGTCAATGTGCATGTCTGATTTGGCTGTGTTTTATTGTGTATGCACTCTGTTGCGCATGCATGCAGCCCAGCACGTTTCAAAAATAAGTTAGGGGTCATCGCTTTTTTTTTTTTTTCTGTGGTTCTCATAGACTTGGGGGGGGAAGTTTTTTTCATATAGCAGCCCCTCTCAGTAGAATAACTTTATTTATTTTTAAAAAATTGTTTTATTTATTTTATTTTTTAAACAAATCCATTAATATGTGTTGATGACTAGGAAATATAATCATCCTAAATTGATTGTCACACACATCCTCAGCCTCATTATATGATAAACATACATCCTCTATACAATCCCTGTTAATTCCACAGAGTGGTTGCTTTTAGGTAACTTTGGTCAACTGAAAGAGAGTTACTTTTCTTTTTCTCCCTTGATACCATGTCTGAGCTAACTCACAGCCAAAGTTGCCATTTTGAGTTGCATGGCTTTGTTATGCATTTGGGTAGGATAATAGGAGATGAGACTAGATTGCTTCACCATGCATGAATGAACACCAATATGCTTTAAACTTGAGAACTCGTCATCGGCGTGTGCGTATACCCCTGTATGTAATTATAAATGGCATTATCAGGTCTAGCACTGATTCCATTTTGGCTTGGAGAACCTCCACTTTCATTAGTATTAAAAATGTGAATTGCATTTAGACATCAATAAAAGATGAGGATGATGGTCAATGATGTCATTCATAGCCGGTGATGTCATTTTAAACTGATGTCGATCCTTTTAACATAATTAGTCTGTGCAGGTATAAGTTTCACATTTGTCTTGCTCTTGGGCCACGGTCTGACAGTTTATTTGTTTAGTTTGTGATGCTGTTTATGAACAGTATGAAAAGTATTCTGAGCAAATTTGCTAATTTAAGTTAGATATTTATGTGTAGGTTTTTTGTGAGTGTATAAAGATGTTTCTGTGCATAGCTATCAGTTGAAACTAATTTTCTCTCCCCTAATGGAGACTCGGAGAGTTTGGAGAGTCATACACTATCTCAGTGAAACAGAATGACCAAGGGCACTAAGTATTTATGAGCTCTCTTTCTGTCTCTGTGTGTGTGTGTGTCATCAATATCTTTTCCCTTGTTAGCAAGAAAGAGTTAGTTTCATTTAGCCATAAAAACTGAACAATGCCATTGTTGTCTTGTATACAGGACAATATTGCAACCATTTTGGCAGGTATTCACCCACCATTCTCAATTTTCCTTTTGTTAAGATTGACATGGGGGACATACCTCTAAAACAATACACAAAATGTATGTCACCAACCATTCAAGACAAGGCTTCCTTAGAGGAGCTTCACACCATAGCAGTGCCGGCACATCTTTCACCATTTTTTAAGTGGGTTTGTGGCGATTGCATACACAAAGTTTAGCTTGGCCTCCTCTCTTGCTCTTTTAAATCTACAGTGCGCAGTCTCTCCTAGAGTCTCTCTCTCCTCCATTGTTCTTCTCTTCCTCCATCTCTCTCTCTCTTGTTTGTCAGAGTGCTGGAGCAGCAGAACTTGCATTGTCTCTGGGCAGTTCTTTGTAAGTGCTGGCAGCAAGGCCCATGGTGGGGTAATGAGGACGGATGCCCGAGCGTGGGAAGAGCCGGCTGCTTTGTAGTGTCTCACCGCACTATGCGAAGGTTCTTGGAAACGGTCGAGGCGTGGCACCGCAACACAGAAAATAGATCCCCACGCCAAAAGAATGTCAGTTTTAGGCGAGGACCTTTTGCTTCTGAATTAGCTCTCAATGAGTATCACGTCCTTTTCGGACAGCGGGTGTCTCTAAAGGGAGGGTGGGTCAAATTGTCTTGAGGAAGTGCACACCCCCTGGCTGCACTGAAAAAAATAATATGCTAGATTTACTTAAAATATAGTGCATCATTTTTGCATCCCTCTTCTTAAGTAAATTTCACATGGAATTTTAAGCAGTGTTACCTAAAAATCTATAGTTGGCCATGCTTAAATGTTTGAGTATCCCAGTGAACAGCTTTGCTCAAATTTATTAGCTGGTGTAACACAATATTTTAAGTAGTTTATACTAATAAATTTAAGTTCCCTTTCAGTCGGTCACTCCCGAGTCACTTCGCTTAAAGAACCAATCCACTTTGAGTGTAACCTAACGAGCCAGGTTGATTATTTCATCCAGCGCCGCTGATCACGAGCATGAGCAGAAAAAAGGGCATCTGGTGCAAACACATTACCACTTTTTTCGCTCCGGTCCGAGCGGAAACATTTCCTTTCCCTACCAACATGCTTCATGGGTTTTGGGGTGGGGTCGATTTGATCGATCGCGCTCTCGAGGCTTGTTGTGTTGGCGACGGCGCTTCAGTGTCAGCATGGTCGGGTCCTGTGTCTTTCGGTTGCACCACTTCAGGCTGCACTACCCCCTATCGTGCTGAAAACGGCCGTTTCCCCTGTGCGTCTCCGCACGTAAAAAAGCATTACCCTAAAAGAGTAAATTTCTCTAAAAGAGTACAATAAGCAGAACGACGGATCGTCTTTTTAAAGATGCCGTTTCACCCGTACGTTTCTGGATGCGGTCGTTACCTGGTGCCAGGTGATAGTCACTGCTGCCTCACTGTCGTGCTGAATCACGCTGATTGGCGTTGCGCCTGATGATGTCATTTAGCCCCTTGCGGGAAGGTTACCATCTCGGAGCTGCGTGCCAAGCTCCCTTTCCTCCAGTGGGTGGAGCCCATTGCCTCTGCCGCATCTAGTGTTTCGCCTGGCGGCACAGGCGTGGGACTACTTCGTCAGTAGCCCGGGCGGTCAGAGAGTTAGTGGTGCAAACCCCTACAGGGAACAACCCTCGTGGCCCCCACTCCTCCAGCGCTCCGCAGCCACCTGAGGGGCCGCCGAAGGAACGCGCTGAGGACCCTCTTCAGAAGCGTACCCGTAATCCCTCGGTCTTCCTCCGATACCGTCTGGTCGCTCACTGCTCGAGTTACGAGTCTCTCAAGAAGAGGAGGAAGATCGGTGCCGCTGCCCCCTCTGGATTGTGTCAACGCTGAATCGGATCCGAGATGTCCGGCTCTATGCTTTCCCGGCCGCCGGAGGTTAGGGCTCGAGTGGAACCTCCACGGCATCCCGAGACTCAAGTTGGACGATTGGTTTTCTCTGGTGGCTCGTGTGTTCATCATTCCCTGCTCGTCCCTTTCTTCCCGGAGGGCATGAGGAGCCAGCCAGGGTCCTGTATGTCACCCTTTTAACTGGCTTTCAACCGGACCTGCGGGTTCCTTCCTCCTCCCACCCTCGACGGTGGTGGCATGCTAGGGGTATACAAGTTCACCCGGTGGAGCCCGTGCGATACGTTGGTGTCTATACCGGCGCTCCACCCGCAGGCAACCGTTCTCCCTTCCCAGTACTGTAATACTGACGTCTGGGCCTTTCCGCGATGCTTATATGGCCCTGGGAGACGCTGCCGCCCTACTACCTTACACCGACGGCGTTACTGCCTGTTCATCAGCCACTGCACGGTGACCTTCACTAGGTTGTTCAGGATCTGTAAGTTCTGAAGGATCTCCAAACACTACTTTCCTCGTGCTCTGAGCGACGAAGGTCACCGCAAGTTCTCTGTGTCGTGCGATGTCCACACTTGTGGTCCAGGAGCGCTATCTCTGGCTGTGTCTGGTAGATATAAGGGATGCCAACAAAGTTTTGTTCCTTAATGCCCCTGTGTCCCAGACTGACCTCTTTGGTGACGCGGTCCAGAGCTCTGCCCAGCAGTTCTCGGCTGCACATAAGCAACTGGTCGGCGTCACAGTTACACCCTTCCCCGCTGGCAGCTGCTTCCTCCCCCTTTCATTTCAGGTGCACACGCATTGCCCAGCCTTCTAGTTGCCGAGCGGCCCCCTGCGTCCGCCCCGGTGCCGCCCAGTTGGTTCCCGGCTTCCACCTCACTGCCCCCTGCAGTACTGCGGATGAACTCTCCCCGACGCAGCAGACTCTTTTTTCCTCGGTAGTGGGTTGGATTCGGTCAAACATAAGCACCCTCACAGAGGAAGGTGTAATGTTTTTGCTGCCCTGCTTGAATTCGTTCAAGGGCCAGACACTGGTACCACCTGGGAAACTATTTCAGAGGCTCCGGGCATATGGCGCTGCTGCTCTCGCTTTGCTCCCCCCTGTCCCGTCCGAGCCGTGAGATGCTACGTAGACCTAGACACAAAGCTTTTATTACGTCAACCAGCTCTTTGTCTGTCGAGGCGCGCAAGGGGGAATCCGTCGTCTATCAGGAGGATGGCCCCTGATTGTTGATGCTATCACCCTTGCTTCTAAGCACAGGGCGTTGCCCTGCCACGCTCTGGTTTGGAGCGCACTCTACTAAGGATTGTGCATCCTTCCTGGGCACTTGCTCGTTCACCTCGCTGACAGATAATTTTTAGTGCTGCTTGCTTGGGCTACCCCAACACGATCGCTAGATGCGATAGCCTTTTGTGTGGATCTGGTATCCGCCTGGAGTTTTTCACCAAAGTCGGTAGAGGCGCTGAGAGGCCCCCTTTATGTGTGGCTTGCAACTGCGCCAGAGTGTCCCGTACTTAGCAACTGTTGAGTCTCCGCCGGACCCCGTCGTCAGCCATACGTGGCCGAACGTCCGGCTCCATGCCCTCATTTCGCTGATCCGGGAACCGGTAGCGGCGGGGTGAGGGCCTCAGTGGTTCCCATATGTGTAAAGTTCCACATGTATAGCCTCAAGCCCTTGTTTTCCCCCCGGCAGACTTCTGGCCTGGCCAATGAAGGGTACAATCACCTCTAATCTTCCATATGACAACCTAAATGGTTGTCCATATGTGGAAGTGCTTCCGAAACCTCCTTCGGGAAAGATGGAACTTCCGCAACGTTCCTGTCCCAAGTGGAACGGGTACGTTTCCCCAGTGTTATCCAATCTCACTGAATGGGTTGTGCTATGACAACAGTGACTGGTCTTCTTGTTGCGATCCCCGGCCTACACCACAAAGGGGCACAGGACACTGGAAGGGGCAGCATACATGGCGCTTTGGTAGGGATCCCAATTCGTCGGTCACCGACGTGCCTCAAGTGACCGCCTGAAAGGAACTCTCATTTATGTATGTAACCCTCATTCCCTAAGGAGGGCAACGGAGACGTCACGTCCCTCACACCGGCTTGGCTCCTCAGCGAAACCTGGTATGCGTTGCACCGGGTGCCTTTTTATGCTCACGCTGTGATCAAATCATCGCATGCCAATGTGCATTGACTCGTTTAGTTTACACTCAAAGTGGATTGGTCTCTCTAATGAATCCCAATTCGTTGGTCACGACGTGATGTCTCCGTTCCCTCCTTAAGGGAACGAGGTTTACATACGTAACCGAGACGTTATTTCTACAATAAAAGTCTTGTTCACCCCATTATACATTTTAAGCTTATTTAGATTGATAATTTTAGGTTTTTGTATTTTAAAATACCTAGATACTTCAAATTAGTTATACATTACAATGAGTGGAAGACACAACAGACAACTGGTGAATATTAAATGACTTCTTTATTCTCTTCTTTTTTTTGTTTTTTACAAATGCAACTTAAACGTCTCTTAAAACATTTTCTGCTGTTCAACAATTTACAGATGTAGAAACATGTCTGACTTGTTCTAAAATTTAGTTGAATGTTAGTATGTTTGAAATAGTGCACAGTGTGTGTGTACCTGGTATTCCCTACATCATGAGGACCAAATGTCCCAACAAGGATAGTAATACTAGTAATTTTTGACCTTGTGGGTACAGTTTTTTTGGTCCCCACGGGTGCAAAAGCTTATAAATCATACTGAAATTAAGTTTTTTTGAGATTGTAAAAATGCTGAAAGTTTTCTGTGACAAGTAGGTTTAGGGGACAGAATATGCTATTTGCCCAGTATAAAAACCATTATGCCTATAGGAAGTCCCAGAAAACATGAACTGTGTTGTGTGTGTGTGTGTGTGTGTTGTTAAGGTGCATGCTGTGTTCTACCATTACACAGGATTTTGATTTGAAAATGACTAAAAATACAGATTACAGAACAACAGTAAACAATCTGTAACAAATAACAGTAAGCATCAACATTCTATTTTTGATATTTGTGGTGTTGTATGTTTGTGTGTTTGGTATAGAGTTGAGTATGTTGTTTACATAATGTTTGTGGTGTTGTATGCTTGTGTGTTTGAGTGCAGTGAAGTGCTGAGTTGTGCAATGTTCTGTGGCATTAAAATGCATTTGCAGTATTAACAAGACACTTAACAAGTATAAAAAAAAAAAATTCAACATCTTGTTATTCAAAGTTACCCCTTATTTACACTGCACACATCTGCGGCGCATTACGGCTCAGACGAGGTTTTGTTCCATCCTCACGGTGGCATGCCACGTTGTCACGCAGGAGCATTTTCAGAAGCGAAAGACTACTTTCACGAGACCACGTGATTTTCCTGTCCATTTTTTTTTTTTGGTGTTGTGTTCTAATGAGGTTGGTTCAATGTTTGTTTGTCCGGTTTAATTCAGTTTATCCACTCTACAAACTCCTGCAATTACCTCACCCTTGTCCTTTTTGGAATTGTCCTTGTAAAAAGGATTTGTGGTGTCATATAACAATGTGTGTTTTTCAACTTCGAGGATGAAACTCTCGTCATCCATTTCTGGTCTGCAAGGATAGTGATATGAAATACGAAGAATTTTGTGACTTTTTTATTTTGCATTTTCTGTGCGGCTTGGATGCGGCATTCGTCAAAAATAGACTAGGCACCTATCTATAACGAATTGCCAGAAATCCGCTTCGCACGTGCCATGCACGGCTGGTTTAAACACTAGCATTGACTAAGTGCCGTGCCCGCTCCGGTGACGTGTTGCAGACTGTGCATGTAATCGGGGTTCGAACGTGTTGCCAATCCAGTCAAGCAGGAGTTTCTGAAAGAAATAAAATAAATGTATACCTCATTGGCCCTTGGGGTACTACTCCGTTTCGTACAGAGACATCAGACCAGAAGGGGCAAACACAAAACTGCATTGCAACACTGGAAAAATCCTGACAGACCCTCAACACTTCAAGGAGAAATCCATCTGAGAGCCCCCTAGAGGGTCCTTCCTGGGCTATGTCCCGATCAGTGTCCGATACCAAAGCATAAAACCCTAAAATGCATATTGTGCTTTTTGGTTGTTTGTTCATTAAGGGGTAAAACGAAAAGACAACAAATATGTCAGCGCAAACCTTACAAAACAGTATAAGCTCCTGATTGAGACTCCAAGCAGTCATTAAATCTAAGCATTCAACAACAACAAACAAAACTTGTATTTTCTGCTTACATTCACTTAGGACGATAACGACTGTTTATTTAAACCTGTCCTTGTGTATATTCGACAGTTTAAGAGCGATTGGCCGTGAAGATCTTAGTTCAGCATTCGCGCTGTGTGACAGACTTTGTGCGTGTGTGCAGAAACACTGTCAGGACAGCACGCGAGTAAAATTATTTGAAGGTTAAAACTGGAATGGCTATAAAACACTTGTCTACCGATATATACACAAATAACTACCGCTAACATACGATGTGTATGTAGGGGCGTTCAATGCAGTTTGTTGTAACGATGCATCATAACGGCCGCCTGGTAACACTGTCACTGTACGCCTATTAAATCAAAGGCAAACTGGTGAGGAAAGGTTGATTTGTTCCGTCTCATATCCACCGGTTCCAACTGCGAAATCTACTACTGTGGACCATCCTTTTTTTGCACAGACCAAACAATCTGCCACATCACCATTATTTACATTCATCTCATAAAAGTACTGTACAATGTGTATTTTGGGTCTCACAAAAGAATGCCATGCATCCATGCGCATACGATATGCTATAAGGTGCCAAATAAAAAAAAATCAGTACCTTCTATATTCATTAAAATTATTAGATACATAAATAATTATTTTATAATTAATAAAGAAAAATAATTATAAATTAATCAAGGAATTAAATAAAAAAGAATAAATAATAAATATATCTAAAAATTAAAAAATAAAATAAAAATAAATAATAAAATTAAAAAAATCATGAATTAATATATAAAATAACATAATATATTAAAAAATTTAAAATAAAACAAATTAAATTATATTAAATAATATCAAAATAAAGTTACTAATACAATATCCAATAATAGTATTTAAATTCATATTAATAAAAAAATATATTACTAAAACTTAATTAACTAGTTTAGATAATTATAGTAAGAAATAAATAATTATTATTAAATATATAAAAATTATAAGAATACTTATTATATTTTCAAAAACTAAAAAATTAACAATAATATATACTAATATGATAATATAAATAATATCAAAATACATAATATAAATATATTATATTAATTTAGATAAAAATAATATGAAATAAATAGATAATAATATTTTGAATAAATAAAATATCTTTTTTATATTAGAATAAAAAAGAATAAATACAATTATTAAAAATAAATAAATACTATTATGATAAAAAATTAATATTATAAAAAATAAAATAAATATAATATAAATAATCAATAATGAAAAATATAAAGTTTAATCAAGAAAAAATAATATATGATATATTATTATCATATAATTATGACAATTTTCAAAATGTAAATTACAGAATAGATTATAAACTATTAAAATTACAAATATATGATAAATATAATATAATCATAAATACAGATATAAAAAATATATAATTTAAATTACCTATACAAACAAAAAAACACTATAAATATATCATTATATAAAAGAATATATATAATAATAAAAAAATAATATTATATATTTTCAAAATATAATCAATATAATGAAAAAAGAAAAAATAAATTAATAAATTATAATAACAAAATAGATTATAAAATAATCAAGTTAATATATCATATTCAAATATTAATTCTATTATAATATATATAACAATAAATATAAAAATATAAAAATAAAAAATTGATTATAACTGACATAAAATTGAATTTTAAAAAAAAAAAAAATTTAAAAATAAAATAAAAAAAAAAAAAAATATATATAATATATATTATAAAACAAAAAACATAATATAATTAATATAATTAATAACAATTTAAATTTAATCTCAAATATATAATAATAAATAAACAATAATATAAAAAAAGTATTTTAAAATTAATATAAATATACAGAAATTATATAAAATTATATAAAATAATTAAATAAAGAAAAGATTAAAATAAATAATACTATTAAAAAAATAATTTATTTAAAAAAATATTGTAATTATTAAAATTAATACTAAATATAATAAATTAATAAAAAATTTATATAATATAATTATACAAAAAATTAAATATATGACTAAATAAATAAATTTATAATAAAAAATAATTAAATATGATAATTATAAAATATAAAATTTTAAACATATTTTAAATATCAAAATTAATAAATAAAGTTGATTAATGACAAAAAATTTATAAATCTTAAAAAAACTATCTAACAAAATATAATATATAAATAATAAATATATAAAATCAAAGTATAAAATAAATAAAACTTATATACTAAATTTAATAATTTACTATATAAATATATTATAAAATAATAAATTATAAAATATTAATAATTCAATAAATAATATAATTAAAAAATATTATAAAATAATAAAACTATTTATTATAATATTATCAATTCTAAATTATTATTAATAATAAATAAATTAAAATACATATTAAATAAAATACAAAAAAATAAGACATACATAAACTAAAAAATATCATTAAATAAAAAAATTACTAATATTTATACAAAAAAAATTATATTATATTTTAGTATTAATAATAAATTCTAATTTAGAACAAATAATTTGAATTTAACTCAAATTACGTAAACATTATATCTTATACTAAAATTAAGATAAATTAAATTATATACTGAATAAATAAGAAATATAATTTATCATTAAAAAAAAAACAAAAGAAAAAAAAAACAAAAAAAAAAAAAAAAATTCAGAGAGAAATAATAAAAAAACAAGATTAAAAAATACATTTAATAATAAATAAAACTAACTTAAAATATAAATTAGATAAAGGTGTATAAAAAATATATAATTCATCTAAAAAACAAATAATAAAGTTTTTAATAATAAAAAATAAAAAATAAATACACTTTATAAAAACCACATAATTTAAAATAATAATTTAATTATAAATAATTATCATAACAAAACACCAATAATTTTATTCAAACTAACAATATATTAAAACAATTAAAATATAAAAAAAATAGATAATTAACAATATATATAAAATATTAATAATTAAAAACAATTTAAATATAAAAAAAATAATATTAAAATAATACTACCATACATAAATATAATATAATAAAGATAAAATGTATGTATAAAATACATAAAATAATATAATCTAAAAAAAAATACTAATATATACAATTAATTAAAAAATAAAAAAATAAAAAATATATAAATATAAAAATAAATATACTCCAAATCAAAATATATAAACAAATGATTAAATATATCTAAATAAATAAACAAATATACAAAAATAAAAATAAATAATATCTTATATAAATAAAAAAAAAATAAATATATAATTTTATAATATAATAAAATAATAAACAAAATATAATAATTATAATAAAAGTTCAAATTAATTACAAAAAAATTAATAGTATTAATTAGGAAATACTAATAAAAATGAAATAATACACAAAAAAATTAATAAATAAAATATATGAATAATATTAATAATATATATTATAATTATATAATAGTATCCATTAGATTAAATAATAATATAATAATAAGTACTAATTATCTTATTTTAATATAATAATATAATAACATTAATTATAAAACAAATAAAAATAATATTATAAAAATAATAATTAAAAAATATATTATTATATTAAATTATATATTAAAATAAATAATAAGTTATAATATTAAACTAATAAAAAGTAATATTAATAAATTATTATAATTATAAATCTTATATTATATAGATTTATAAAAAATTATATAAATATATAATTTATTAATTATAAAAATAAAAAAAATATATAAAATTAATAAAATATTAATAAATTATAAAAATATTTATATAAAATATAAATAATCAATATAAAAAAAAAATATTAATATAAATTATGAAAATAAAAATAATACATAAAAATTATAACCGAAAAAATAAATACATATAATAAATAATATAAAATATCAAATAAATTAAAAAATAGATTAACATAATATAATAAAAATTAAAATTATTTAAAAATATAAATATATATTATATATAATAAGATATAATAAATTAAAATAATAATTAAATAATTTATCCTTAATTAAAATTAAACTTTAAAAAATTTTGAATATAGAAAATAAAAATAAAATTAATTAATATAATATTATAAATATTATATATTATAAAATATTAATGATAAATAAAAGCTTGCACTTAAAGGGGTCATATAATGCGATTTAAATTGTTCCTTTCCTTTGGAGTGTTACAAGCTCTGGGTGCATAAAGAAGATCTGTAAAGTTGCAAGACTGAAGTCTCAAATTCAAAGAGATATTCTTTATAAAGTTAAGAGTCAACAACGCCCGTGCTTGTTCTAACCCCCCCCATTCTACTTCACGATGTGGGAATATTTGCATAATGCCGCTCAAATGTTCACACAAAGAAAGAAGGCGTCATTTTAATTCTTGCTGTTGCCGCCGCTGCCATGTTGTGGAGTCGCTGTGTGTTTCTTTGTGAAAGCGAAACTATTTTGTTTGGCTTTCCAAAAATGGACACGGCTAGAAATCAGTGGTTAGGTTGTGTTTACAACACTGTTCCAGAACATTTCAAACCAAATATTCAGATGTGTGCAAAGCATTTTACGGAGGACGAGGACTGTTTCCTAATTTGACTAATATTTTTTTATTATTGTTGACTTTACTCAAAATTACTTGTTGTGTTTCTTTATTAAAGTAAACCATAAACTCCGTATGTTATGTAACATTTATAGCTTTAAATTAAGTAATGTGCAAAACTGAATTTTTTAAGTAAAATCTGTTTATTTTAATGAGCCATATTTGCTGAGGGCAGGCATAATTTTTTAGTGTAGAGGTGCTGCATGGGTAATGTTTTGTGCTCCTTAATAATTTCTAACTCACACGTAATGTATTATCATAATATCCAGTGACATTGCTGAATCCATACCATTAAGAGCACAAAGCTGACAAGCCCACAGCGAGGGCACTGTGACATCCCTGAAATGCCTGGGAACATCCCAGGGAAATTGATTCTGCTGTCATAGTGTGACAGTAAACAGACCTTATGGTTTTTTATACGCTTGATTCATTTAAGTGAGTTTAAAACAGACATTAATAAGGAAGACTGCATGATGGTCGTTAATAAGAATCAGATCCGATCAACTTAAGTGTATTACCTCAACTGACCCAACCTATTCATCTAGTCCTGTTCCAACTGCCACCAATGTTTGTTTCTGAACTGTGCAAGAAAGATTTGTCTAATATGTGTGAGCAGACAAGACAAGTTCCCATTTTTAGGTTGGTCTGAGTGGTCAAACAGCGCTCATCTATTTTAAAATGATTAAGATGGCCAGTCAAATTAAAGAAGGCGGGCTTTACTGTTCACAGAACCCAAACATGAATTCCAGTCATACACTTTGGTTTTAACAGTGAAAGAGTGTGAGGTAAGAAGCAAGTAAATGTTTAATATCTGACAACCAATGTACAACAGAAATGTTAAACAACCGACAGTAATATCAGTGATGCATGCCACTTGGCTTTTTTTTGTCATTTTGAAATTGTATTTGAAAATATAGGCTATAATTTCATTGAATTAATAACTGAATGTGATGAAACAAGAAACATTAACAGAGTCATTCGAAATATTAAGCATACAATAAATGTGGGCATATTTTAAACATGCACACATGTCAGAGGTTAGACGCCATATAGAATTTAACATGGATGAAAACAGAGGTTGCGAGGGGTAGACTTGCAGTCTTTTCTGTGGCACAACTTAAAACTTTAAAAATTGCTTTATGGAGTTTTTGTTTACTACAGGAAAGTGTTTTTTTTTTTTTTGGAAATTACAATTTTGTCAGATGAACAATTAATTTTTACCCAAAATAGTTCATTTTCAATCACCCTTATGTTGTTCAAAAGTATCCCTTAGAGGGATGTGCACTAAAAGTTGAGATAGTCTTAATATAGTAGAATAAACTAGCAACAGGTAATATATTGTATAATACCCAGTAGTATTTATAGATTAAATCGCTTAAGCCGGATTGTAAATTCTCGTCTCAGCATTACAATTTGCCCGCTAAGGCTTGGCCAATAATGACATTATCAGCAAGACATTTACATGCTTAGACCTTATTCTAGCTTGAAGGCAGCATGAATGTCAAATATGAATCTTTTAGCACCTGATTAATGAATATCGATCTTTGGAAACGGTGTCAGTGATGAAATATCGATAAAACAACAGCACCGTGTATCTGATGCGATCAGTTTTGCTTTCCTGAGGCGCATGTCTCGACACCGAAACGCAAAACGTGAATGCATGTATTTGGGGGAGGAGAATTGCCGTGAGGGGCGCGCAGGAGGAGCCCTGATTCAAATCAGCTCAGTGACTATTATACACTATGAGCTCACCTCACCAACCTAAAGCTCGCTCATTCGCCCGCCCGCGTCTCCGTGAACCGCCCGCTGTGGCGCATCTCTCCGTAGAACCCTCAGCGCTCTGTTTCTGCACCTAACACACCTAACCGTCCGTCGCCGCCTGACTGACAAACTCAACGACACGAATACAGCACAGGAATTCAAAATTCGCGCCGTTGAGGAAAAAGCGCTCGTGCCCAGCAGAACTCTTGTAACTGCAGAATGACTGAGTGAGAGTGAGAGAGAGAGAGAGAGAGGACGCTGTGCTCGCAGTATGGAGAAAAGGAAAGGTAAGAGATTCTCATGTGACAGAAGACTCTAATTTTCTCAGTGTCAGTTCCATTTACGGCTCACTGACACAGAGAGTTTGACTTTTAGCGACGTTTTCTTCTTTTCCTGAGGAGAAGACATTTAAGTTCAGTGATAAACGGAGACGCGTCTGCCGATGAGGATGCGCGCGTGAGCCTTAAAATGATGCATTCGGACACTATGCAGTATGGCATGATTTTTGGTTTCGTAATAATTATGCTGAGATAACTCATGTAGACATAAACATGGGAAGAACAGTTTGAAATGGGTTATTCACGCAAGCGTCTGGGACTCATAACGGAAATGTGTTAATCTGCACGACAGCGTAAACATCTCCGTGAATTATTTAGTAGTTATATTAGCGCGCATATGTACACGACTGAATTAGACAACAAAATCCTTTTTAGCTCTCCAAGAAATGACTCAAGTTAAATATTACTCATTATAATCAAATTACCATTCACCTTGACTAAGCATTAGTGTCGCGATCGCCTCCACAGTAAGTTGCCAGTGTATTTCTATTCAGACTGACATTGTACATCTGGTAATTGTTTATATATATTTATATATATATATATATATATATATATATCTAATCTTTGTGTATGTGGGTCTGATGAGTCTGAGATGTATGATAGGGCTAATTTATATTCGTCGAGTTTTGTTTATGTCGGGAGACACCCATATGTAAAGTTTGACTTGTGGCATCCTGATTGCAATCAAAGTTTGCATCTTTGATACTGTAATTATCGGGATATCTCAGGCTGCGTAGTAATTGACATTGTTGGAGCTTGTCTTTTTTCTTACTGTTTTATTTTGTTTATGAAGATGAAACATGCAATTATAGCAGCACCAACTAAACATTTGTGCCTTAGACCTTGTGCTGCCATATTTCATGATTTATGAAAAAGTCATAGAGCCATTACCTCTGTGGCTCCTCATTTTCCTTCCGCTCTTCCCTGGCCTACATTTCAACATCCAGGCTTAGAGACAAGGGAACACTCCCTCGCCCATCACTGTTGTCCGGCAGCCTCAGTCTTCCAGGGATATCTCTCTCATCTTCCTCTCATCCCTGGCTCCCTCGCTCCTGCCCATGCTTTGAGTATCATCACTGGTGCTGTCGAAGAGGAAGTGTGTGAGAAATGGTGTCCATTTTCCACACACACTCCTCCAGCCTAATGGCCTGTGTCTCAAAGGCCCATTCCATCATTACTACTGGACAGGAGTTTAGTCTTGACTAAGTTTAGTCCGTCTGCCGTGGTTTCTCCTTTAACGCTTCGTTGTTAAATTTTTAGTTTTGGTTCTCGTTGAGAAATTTGAATGAAAGGATAGTATGATTGGAAAGCCAATGTGTCAGATGCATCTGAACTTGCTGTTTTGATGTATCCAGTATAGCTATAACCAGAGGCAGTCTGGAAATGCTTTTTGAATAAGTAGGTCATATGGAATTAGTGTTTGCTGTTAAATCCCCAGTCTTTTCTTCGTGTTAATTACAGCTATGTGCTTTTTCTCTTTCATTCTCTGTTGAATGTATGGAGCTTTATATGCAGAATAAAGACGGATGGTTTTGTAGCACTTATTGTCATGCTAATGTACAGCGTTTCCAACAATCATTTTAATTAAGCGTCTTATACAGCAAGATTTTTTTTTTATCTGGAAAGTAAAACATGACTCATTACAATATTAATATTTATAAAGCCATTTTTATTTAGACTTCAATGCACACTGTTTTCAGAGCAGTTTTTTCTTGTTCACACTTTCCAATGTCCTCCAATATCTTTTTTACCGCAATATAATATGTTTTGCTGTGTTTAAAGACTTAATTCTGTTGTGCACTTGTGCATTGCGTTGTTTTTTCATCAACTGACCCATCACTAAGCCCGCATTTAAAAAAATGTTACTGTCAGTCATACCTTAGTAACTGTTTCCATCCGCCATTTTCTCAAACAGGCTTTTTCTCTTTTCTCATGTAAGTCTATGGAGCATCTGTGCATTTGGCTTGTTTTAATGCAGTTTTATGGACATAATCCAAAAATATGGTAAAATGTTGTTGCCAGGTCACTTATAATAGTGCAACATGGTACCCATGGAGGATATGTTTTTTTCTTTTTCTTTAAATAAATCTTCAGAGGTTCATGCTGTGGATTAAATATGTATGACATCTAGAGAAAAAGCAAAAACAACCTACACACTGTTATATATATATATATAATATAGATAGATATACACGATCACAATTCAAGTTGTTAAAACAGACTCTGGAGTAAGTTGGAAAAGAACATACTATTGTGAAATTTACTAGCAATGTGTGAATGAAATTTGTTTTTAATTTTTTTTATCCATTCCAGACTAAATTAATGTTACTAATTTAATTTCACTTCATAGGGTTGATTGTAACTGAAGAGTCGCAGTAGTGACAGTGCAGTAGAAATGTTAGGAACAGAGATGTTTTCGCTTTTAATTGCTGTTAAATTAAGCTTTTTTTCTTTTCATTTGACTGTAAGAAGTGTTTACCTTGATTCTGATCTCCATGTTTCGGTGCAATTTAACAATTTATTTCAAAGAAACATGGCAGATAAAAATATTTGAAGTGCAAGATTCATTCAAGCCCACACAACAATAAAAGCTAATCCATTTTATCCACTTTATGAACACTTTTCCTGAAAGTCACACTCTCCAGTTAATTCTGATCATTTATAGGATGTTCTATAAACATTTTTTGAGTTAGCAGCAGTAACTAAAGTGGCCAGATCTAAATTAAATGCATAATGTGCTCCAAATTAAAAAAAAATTCAATTTTTGCTTTGTTACTTTCTGTTTGTTTTTTCTTTTTACGTGCATGTGCATGTGTGTGTTGTAATAACTCCCTAGCTGTACAGGAGTTGCATCACTCCCAGCACTGATACTCTATAGGGGGAGCTGTGCTGAACAACAGCCACTGCTCTTCTCCTCGGGGTCTGATGATGCAAAGCATTGCCGAGTTTGCCTCAGTGCAGCATTCCTCATCCTTACCAGACTCAAGGGTTTGTCCGCCCCACGTGTCATCCGTCACAACCCCACTTTGACCAGTCTGATAAAGGGCCGACCACCCTGCCCACTAGCCCTCTCCTCACTAATGACCCAAGACAGCTGTTCCCTTGGGCCCTTCTCATCGCCTCTGGACACTGGTACTCACTGCTGTCACATGTGTCAGCTCTGACTGACATCTGCCTCCCAGCACTCGAACAACCCTGATCTCCATTAGATTAGGCACAGTTTATTTCAATAATTCATCACTTAGGCAGCATTTGTTTCTCCAGTTTTAGCAGCAGAAGTTTAAGAATTGTCCATTGAGTGTGTGGGTCTCTGTCGCTGATGCTTGTGTGTGATATTAACATAATATGTTCCAAATGACAATATTCTGTTTTTAGAGATAAATATTAATAAAGAGGTTGCTGATAATCTCATCCTGCAAGGCCGCCGATTCATAAACTCATTACCGCTGAGACCTGCTGTGCAAAACTCTGGGCAATATGGTGTGTTTGTGACCAAATCTAGTGCACTAACTTCAAAGGCTTCAGTTAAATTTAGTAATCCCTATTTATGGATTAGAAGTGCCTCACCGTCTGCAATGCTTAGAAAATAAACTGCTCAAGAGGGAAAAACAACACGTCCTTGTTAACATATGAGACAATGTGAGAGCGCAGACTAATAAATAGCATTTTGTTATGCCAGTGATTCAGACAGACAGACAGAAAGAAGTAGGAAAATGGTGCGAGCTGATTGGAACGCGGCAGGTGTTGTCATGCGGAGAGGCGCATTCTCATTGGATGAAACTCATCCCTCTTTGATCCCTGGCAAGGCTGCAGAGTTCTTAAGATTTGAGACATGGGAAGGCGCATTGGTGGGAGGATGTTCTATGGAGAAGAGGGGAGGAAGCTTTAGAGAAAGAAAAAAAAATGGAGGAGAGGGTGAAAAAAGTAGGGCACTTTTGTTCTGTTCACGACACCAGTTAAGAATATCATCTGTTTGTTGTAACAAATGTCAAAGGCAGCTGCAGTCAGTGGGTTGGTGCAGTGAGTAATTCATGCCCTCGTAGAAGAGCCAAATGCTGATGACAGAAAAGAAGTCCTAAGTGCACTGCTTTGTGTTAAATGAGAGCAGACTCTCTTTTATGATAAACCCATCCAGATTGCACTGATATTACCATCTATTTTAATACTGTAGCTTGCAGAATATAATCAAAGAAACATACTTGAAAGCTTAGCTTAGACTACAAGAAAGAAGCCTGCTTCAGAATATCTAGTGATGGGAATTTCAAAGCATTTTAGTACTTGAACTATAGGGATTCACAATATATCGGCACCGGTTTTGGTTATTTTTGGCATTTAGAGATTTTAACCATCAGTATTGGCTGATATTTGTATTTTACATTTTTGATGACCTTTACCCCCCCCCCCCCCCCCCCTTCATCTACACTCACTTTAAGGAATCTTTTAAAAAAATGCTGCTAATTTAATTACACTTATTACAAATGCAATCTTTAGCAAAGCTCAAAATGAGTATTCATTTTTTTTATATTGTTCATTATAATGTTGGAATGCCTAAATTCACTTGTAGCACATAAAATGACTGATTTTACTTTTTAGTGTGTTTAAAAAAATTATATTTAGACACTATAATAGAATTTTAAAGTTGGTCATAACATTCCAGCTACAGCCATTTCACAGCCAGCTCCTCCAGTCATTTTAGAATGGATTTCAAAGACTATAAATTATTATAGAGAGCAACACCTAGTGACAAATACAGACTATACCAGCCAGACAGTGAAGGATGATTCACTGAATAATTCTGTTTTATAGGATTGACTTAGACTATAAATCAGCCAATATCCTTACAATGTAAACATTTGTCTTACTAACATATACAATAATTTATTCATCTAAGTATTACGCATACCATGCAATTTGATAATGTTTGTCACATGCATTTACAGTAATATATGTACTTTGCCAGAGGAGGATGCCACCCCAATCCACCAACCAACCCCACCCGTTTTGTTAAACTTTTTTCCTTGCCACAATCTCCTTTGGCTATCTCTATGTGGCCATTAGGGAATGGTTTTCTATAAAGCTGCTTTGAAGCACTGTGCATTGCGCTATATAAATGAACTTGATTTGACTCATCGTTCTTTCATGTTTGTGACTAGTCTCACCAATAGACGAAAACAGCATATAGATGCAAAGCCCCAGATCTCAGCCAGTTTGATATGCTTGAAATCTGATTGACCTGCCTTCAGGTGAGCACCTCAAATAAACTGGAAAGCAACGATGAACAACAGCCAATAAAAATGTGAGGGGAAAGAGTAAAAAAGGAGGATGGAGTAATAGCAAGAGGGAGCTAGACCAAAATCAAAGTGTTTCCCCAAACACTATCTCAAATAAATGCAGCCTTGGAGAGCATAAGAGACTTAAAAAAAAAAAAACTAAATGAACAAATAAATAAATAATTGGATGGAAAATATTACCGACCCCAAACTTTTGAGTGGGAGTGTAGTCTGCAAGGGGCGGGGTAAAGTGGATGAGCTACCATAGGTGTGGTGTCCTCACACACAACAGAAAGCAAACAAGAACTGAGTCTTAAAATGTGTGCAATGTAGGCAGCTCTCTAGGTTTTGGAACAGAGCCATAATGTCATATTTCGTGTGCACTTTTCCCAAAAATAGCGAGCCCATCCCATGCTGCAAACTTCCCCCAGGGGCTTTAAAGAGAAAGGGTCAATTCTCAGTGACACCAGTGTCGTATCACATTATCGCCAACTATCGCATCCTGTTAGAGTGCATTAGATCTCGTAAGAAGCAAAGAACTGTCGGAGATGTGGCTTGGTGGGTCATGCATGAGCAGCGACATACTGCACAGTGTTAACGTGAATATATGCAGGCGACCTGAGTTCGAATCTGGCTACTGCTTATAATTTCCAGTCTATACTTTACTTTTATCACTGAAATGAAAGCAAAGAACAGAAAGATTTAGAGATGCACCGATTGCAATTTTTTGGCCGATTCCGATTTCCGATTTTTTTTGGAAGTGTGACCTGCCGATAAAGATTTTTGCCATTTTCGATTTTCTTTTTAAGAATTATAATTGACAGCACATACAAACAAAAATATATGCAAATTTCAATGCAAAAATTATTTTCATAATAAAATAAATTATTAAACATTCAAATTCTCTCAATCTGGACTAAGTTACAGATGTTCCCTCACTTAAACAACTCTCAAAATAAAATGCTCTGTCACTGGAAAGAGTAAGAAATAGTTAACTTAAAATGAGTTATTGTATGTAACAAAACAGATGTCATTTCACACTGTGTTTATAAATGGTAATTTTTCCCCCCTAACCTTATTAAATTTGTCATCTTTCACATCAAATTCTTAAATTTGTTTCAATTAATTCAGTTAGAATAACAAAAAACTGTAGAGTTGTTACCATTCAAATTAAATCAGTATCAACAAAAATCTTTCCACTGCAGAGTAAACAGAAGCTGCATCTGAAGTGGCAATAGATCCATTTACACAGACAGTTTGATGAAGCTGAGGTGCCATAAATGCATTCACACCACAGAGTGAAATCCATAAATAATTTGATAAGAGTAAGTTTTTGAACTAAGATTTTTGAAAATACAAAGAAGAATGTTGGAAAACGCATATCTTTATATTCATAGATTTTATTTTCATATAAAAAATGATACTTTTAATATGAAACCAAACCACCAGTAGTTGGCAGCACATTTTAATGAATGAGTCATTTAGGTATTCATAGGGCTGGATATCGAGTTCGATACTTTTTAGTCACCGACCGAATTGCCTCGATACCATCGAGTATGTATCGAAAAATGTCTTGTTGTTCGGTACCAAATTTCGATACCTAAGGGGTTAATCTCATCAGCGTCAGTGAGCCAATAAGCCTGCAGCACTAGCCGGTGTGTTCGACTAGAGGCACGGCGCAGATCGATCATCCGCGAGAGCGATTCAAAAGTGCACGGAGCAGTCTGCTCTCTTAGCTCTCGTGGTACTGTAATACACCAGTATAGAGTAGCGCGGGAGCTGCGTGGAGTTCCCATCATATGCAGATGTCCGTTCATACTAACGTTACACGACCGAAAGCGCGTGTTATGTGAACATTCATGCAAACTGTAGCATCATATAATAAGATTTATATTCCGCTTTTACTCAAAACTCACTTTAAACCACCATCGAGTGTTTGTAATAACTTCCGATTGCCGTCTAACAGGGACGGATTTACGCATTGCTCAAGACATTGAGCAAATAAATATAACAAACAATAGGGTAAAAAATGACAAACTATTTCCATGTCCATGGAAATCACGCTTTCTTTCTCCCAGTCTGTCTCACAGACGCACACACAGTGCAGACATGCGGAGATGCGAATAGAAACTTCTTGTCAGCGCTGCACCGCAAATTTATCAGTAAAATAGTTTCACAGCTGAAAAGCTACATGACATTTCTCAGTAGCGAGGTTCATGAAGGAGTTTAACTTAAAGATTCGCTATTAGTAGACACTGCTGCTGAACGCTGCTGAGAGACGCACAGACGCAGGTATTCACACGCACTTAATATCTCTCTCTTCCTCTCTCTAATAACCGCAATAGACTGCATTAATAACTGCGTAAGCCTGCATATCAATGGCTCAAGCCTCTGTTATCAGCTCTAAAATTACGTTTTGGAATTTGCAACGGAAGGTTTGGGATGAGGTGCGTAAAAAAATGAGTTCAAACCAAATGAGATTTCAGGATGGAAACATGTCAAATGTCTTGGAAACAAATGATCTGAACAATGTCTTGATGTGTGGTGGGGACTCCAGGCCGTTAAAATTATTAAAGAAATAATGCACTCCCGAAGTGGTTACGTGGCCACGACGCCGCGCCTATATGGAACGGTCTTTCTCAGTTCCCAAACAAATTAAGAACTATTCGATTTTTTATTGACTGAACGCAAGCGCTTATTCCGATAGAAAACACTGTATCGGTTTCCACTGATTAAGAAATATTTTTGTTTGCTTGGGTGGTAATATTAGGTCTATTATATTAATAGGGAAGAGGGCCCAAAACATTTTTTTTCTTGTTCTTACGTCAAGAAAAATTAGGAAATCCGACATGCGTCTAAGGTGTTTGGCATGTAATGTTGTTGAAATTAAAATGTTAGGACCCTGGGCAGAGCAGTGATCATGGAAGAGAGAACACAAGCAGACAGCGCTGGAAGCCGCTAATGCTCATCAGTAAATCAGTGGAAAATAAATAGAAATGATTCTGTCTGAGCTATGCGTTTTAAAAACGAACACTAACTAGTGTAAATGTAGCCTAACAGATGTGTAAACTGAAGACTATTTGAGCTTTATTAAAACTATTTTGCACTGATTTATTGTGTTGGTTACATTTTGTTCCTTTGTGCAGTGGCTCAGGAGATGAGTCTTTAAGTTTGTATAAACATCAACAAGCTGAAAAATAAAAAAATTTTTTTTTTTAGATAATGTAATCTTATTAAAATCGATTTCATAAAATTGGTATCGAAAAAAAAAAGTATCGTTCAGGAACCGGTATCGAAGTCAAGGTATCGGTATCGGTATTGATATCGAAACATTTTGAACGATACCCAGCCCTAGTCATTCATTCAACCGATTCGATCAAACGGCTGATTCATTCAGAAACAAGGCAAGTGACTGTCTTTATGAATGGGTTACTGAATCATTGACTCACTGATTAGTCAAAAAACGTGGAAATTAGAACTGTGGCTGTGGCTTTGTTTGGAACTATTTTCGTTTGCGAAATTTAGCAAAAAACAGTAAATATTGTGTCTAAAGTGCAAGTCACTTAATTTTAATTCTTGTTTATTGAACTACTATTGTATAAAATCAGTGTCACATTGCAATCGCGTTGTTATTCGGGGAAACATCTTGGTTGTGTAATGTTGCTTATCTAAATCATATATTATCAATATTTTTTCTACTGCAGTATGCATCTATAACTTTCTGTGAGTTCATTTGTGTGTGCTGTTGCGCTCATTTGTTTTGATTTCTGCACGAGTCTCTCTCTCACACTCAGACAGGCTGTGCGAGCCTCACCTGGCACAACATAAATGCATCACCAGTTTACACTGAATGCAATAAAATCACAAACATTCTCTCGCGAAAAGTTTTGGTGGCCAAATTTCAGTGCTTCTTTAGTTATTTTTGTTATTGATGTTTTAATCAGGCTTCTTGTCCGGTCGGGCAAGTAAAATTCTCTCTCACTTGCCCCTTTAAAAAATCCACTTGTCCCAGACAGGTGTTAGCCCACACATCGAGCCCTGTGGTTCCCCCGTGGTTTACGTTAGACCTACATGTATTACAAATTTGCGAACTTTGTGTCTTCTTCACTCACAGTGAAGAACTTCGACGCCGATGACATGTTTACATGCGGACGTCAAATGGACCGGCTCGGAATCGGCAGACTGACTGGCCAGTGACCGGTTCCGGCCTATCATGCAGAAAATTGGCTAATTCCGGACCCTGGCCGGTCGATCGGTGCATCTCTAGAAAGAGTTGGACCCGACTTGAGGTTAGCTGTCTTTAAGAGCATTTGTGTTAACATTTTGAATCATTTTTTTATCTTTATTTCAATTAACATGGTTTAAGATGTTTGGCCATTAGAGTATTCAGGGACTTGAAGGATTTGATGGGAGTGCTGTTTGACTGTTATTTATAAGGGCCTTTTATGGATGTGTATTGGTCATTTTTTGGTGCATGCACAGTATTGGTGCATTGGTCGCAATGCCAAGGTTACCATACAGACAAGCCATTTCAACTGCACTTACTATGGTATTGTTCAAGGCTGAGTGAGATTTATTGCACAGAAAACAGACACTGGGCAGTCAAGAGCTCTACCGCTTCTCACGAAACTGAAATGGAGACTCACTGTAAGTAAACAGACTGAGAGAAAGACGAAGAAACACAGATGGGCCGAGACAGACGGTGAGATGAAAAGGTAGCTCCCACACCTGTTTTTTTTACCAAGCTATAAAAGAAAAGATAAATCCTCACATACACCTGCACGGCTCTTGATATTTTCCTGCATGTGTTTGGCATAAGCATTTCATTTTCCCCCAGATATTCTTCAAGTTTAACAACTCCATTATTACGCCCACACACAACTTCACAAAGCGATCCAGGAGGCTGAAGCACCGCGCTGTTTTGAACTTATCGCTTACAGGTGTTATTAAGGGAAAATCAGCTCTGTTTTCAGCACGCCGTTCTAGTCTGTGTTGCTTTAAATGCTAATGAGCTCTGCTGACCCCGCCCCTCTTCTGCGGGGTGAGGAGCAGTTCTGTTTACTTTAGCCCTGAAACTTGCTAACTAGCACATATTAGAAAAGGCGATTTGCAAAGATTCATAAAAAACCCTTATACTCACTTCTTCTGTAGATGAAGCTGGATAATGAATGATTCGCGCAAATTTAAACACATTTAGGCAGATCGGTGATCTGCGAATTCCCTTCAAAAAAACTAAACGTTAATCCTCTGCATCTTCAGCGGCTCAGATATCGGGAGTAAATGACGACTGCTATGTTCATTATTACATCCAGCAACAAAACACCTCAATCGCTTAATCTGAGACATTCTTGTCTTCCCCTGCACCGGAGTCGACACAACGGCGGACTGATGACAGCTCACTTCAGGGGGGTTTAAGGTAAGACGGCCGTGTCCAGGGCTGTCTAAACTCGGTCCTGGAGGGCCAGTGTCTTGCAGAGTTTAGCTCCAACTCACCTCAACACCCTGACTGGAAGTGTCTATAGCTGTGTCTCAGTTCGAAGCTGCACACCTCCGGAGGGGTCGCATCTCGGAGGTCGCATCCTCGAGGATGCATATCGAAGTGTCCTCAACTAGACGTTAAACGAGACGGATTTCGTAGGCCAGGCGGAAAAAGGCAACCGGAAGTACACGTTCTATGCCAAAACATTTAGAGCACGTTGCCGATCTCACACTATTAAATGAAGGAAATATTATAAATTTGAAAGTAATAAAAAAAAAAATGGTTTACTTGTTTTATTTTGTTCAGTGTTTGAGGAGCTGCAGCATACATACAGCAGGCATCTATTAGAGAAAAAAAGGAGGAGGTTGTTAAAAACAAAGTTTATCTGTTTTTACCGAGGCGAATTAAGGTAAGTTGTAAACACCACATCTGCACTTGTGTGTACGTAACATCTGCAGGCGCCGGCATTTTTCAAATTAACAACGGTTGTTCACGGCGACGCAAAGAATTGTGGGTTATCTGTAGCAGCGAAGGATACACCTCATGCATCCTCCGAAATCCTGTGAAAGAAGGTCGCATTCGAAGGTCGCATTCGGAGTGTCGTACTTGCTTTTCTGAAATGAGACAGTCTCGATGACGTATGCAGCCTTCGAATGCGACCTCCGGAGGACGCAGCCTTCTACATGAGACACAGCTTATGCCTAGTAAGAGCTTGATTAGCTGGTTCAGGTGTGTTTAATTAGGGTTGGAGCTAAACTCTGCAGGACACCGGCCCTCCAGACGAGTTGGATCATCCTGGCTTGTCATCAACTGTCGTGTGTGCAGAACTACGTCATTCTGACAGGAATCTCAGAACAGCCTGATTTGAGAAAAGAGGATTTTAAAATAGGGATTTAAAAAAAAGCACCGGTTGGATTTTTATCATTATATGGTGGATGTGTACACACACTTCCAACACACATTTATGTTGTTGCAACAAAAGTGAATTTTGCACAAACAACAACAAAAGTGAATTTTGCATCCGATGACCACTTTAATAGAGTTGGTCCACCAGAACAATATGTGTTGTAATGGTGGTCCATAATCTTTTCCATTCTCCGCCAACAAAGGATTTGACACATAAAACCATAAACTTGCAGTGTAACAATTTACTTTTCATTTGTCAGGTGTTAACAAAAATCAAACATAAGCTCTATTTACACTTTTCCAAGCTTCAAATGAAACATTATTTTAAGGAGCGGTCACAAGACTAATACCAAATCCCTGTCCTTCGTCTTCTAATTTAAAAATATTAACTGTTACTAATACATGCATATTCATGTAATGCAGTATAATTATTCAAAATATCCATATATATATATATAAAACATATTCTCAAAATTCAGAAAAACTTTACCTTTCATTACTTATGACTCTTACATTGTTGCAACTGAAATTTAATTGAAATTTTTTTGTAAGATGAATTTGTTTTACATATTCTGATAAGAAGGAATACTTTCACATCAATATATAATAATAACTATAAGCAACCAATGCGCTTTCGGAGCTATGTGTTAGTATGTTAGCCCTGTGTGTGTTTTGAGCCTCATGGCATGTTTTAGGTGCAGTTTGAAGATTTATTCTCTGTCTTCGAAATCTTATATATACTACAGAAAAAAATGTTTCCCTTTTAGTATTCATTTAATCCATTATCAAAATAATAGTTAGTTGCAGTCCTACAAGCTGTGATTTGATGGCTGTAGCGGTGGTGCTTTAAAACGGATGAATTTAGAGACACAACTTCTCAGAGAGGGTTGCCTGGGGGATACGGCCGACGGAATCACAGCATGTTTTGCTTAAAAAAAAAAAAAAAACAAGCTACTCAAAGAAAATGTCTCAAATTCCCTTTAAAGCACCACTGCTAAAAAAAATTTTTTTTAATTCTAGTAATTTTACAGTTGACTCCTCTAGAGTTTCATAAGAGATCTTAAATGTTTACTATTATCAAGACACTCAAGTCTACCAGGGGTGCCTGCAGGATTTTTCGAGGGTAGAGGTTTTAAGAGGTTTTTTTTGGGTTGGGGGGGGGGGGGGGGTTTCCCCTTTTCCCCTTTTCCCAACACAGTTTCTGTTTCAAGTATTAACACATTTTCAGTTTTGTTATGCAATGGAAACAAGGGATTTATAGATATATAATAATTATTATTTATGTATTATTATTTTTTTTAATAAAGGTAATTTAGAAACGTTTGGAGCATTTGTGTTCGTTTTAAATCGTACGTTTTTTTTTTTAGTAAGGGACAAGCGGTCAAGCAGCGGACAGTGAGTTGATTTCATAGCCTATATGCTTGACGATTTAGCCTCTCAAATCATCCGACTGCCTCAAATAATAATCTATAGATATACAACAAGGCACGCATATCACAATGGAGTTTAAAGTTTACCAAAGATAAATGTGTGCTGTTAGACGCATATATATACAGTCGTTTGTGCGGAGAGTGGAAGTTGAAGCGCGCTTTGCAGGACATGGAGATGCCAGTGTGATCACTTGCATTTTTTTCTAACAGTTTTCTAACTATTTCATTATGTAATCCCTAAAGATACATTTCTCTCTAAAGGCACGTCCAATTAGGAGATTTTTTTTTCCACAATAAGTGCTGGATATGTCTAAAAAAACAACTTAAAACAGGCCTGATGATAATTTGCGTTTCATTTTATATTTGTACAATTAAAAAATAAAACATAAATTATAATGGCATATGTAAAACTTTGTCCTATAATTGTATAGCTGCTTATATTTTCAGATTTTTATGTTGCTATGTTCTGAATACCTTAAAATGTAAAGGATTTGCTGCACGGCATTTTGTTCTGATATGTGATTATTGGTATATTATATCTGATTATTTATTAGACTATTTTTAATCCATGCAGCAAAATGTTTAAAAAATAGCTTTCAAAATTACTTTATTGGATTTCAGACGCTTTTAAAGTACTTTTCACTATACATTTTACGGGTAGCTTGAATGTAAAATATTGTCATGAATTCGTTGTATTCCCATTTGTAAAATAGCCTACAAATTAATTGTTGTAGGCTAACCCGATCTCATGAAAGTGCGTATAGCACGATTTTCTGCTTCTATTTGGCATAATATTTATATGCAGAAATTGACTTTGGCATGCAAAAGACTGATAGATTCATAATTAATGGCATGGCTGGTTCAGTCGACAGAAATACGGGACACACAGGCCTATAATAACTGCTGCAAAGTTTGCGGGGCAAATCTCAGGTCAGTCTGAGCGCTCATGGTACGCACAGTGCGTACAGCCGTACACCTGCAGGCGCCACAGAAGTCTACAATCAAACATCTGAGATTCCAATAAGATCAGATGTTTTTTTAGCTCTACAAATGTACACATTTGCTTCTATGGAACACAATGAAACAGTAACCTCTGACGATTACCTTTTCCTCCATAACTCAGATCCCATTCCATAACTCCATTACATTATAGAGTTATTTGTGTTTCTTTCTGTGACCTGCAATTAATATCTATAAGCAAAATGGCATTACTGAGGTCATTTAGCCTGACCAATTAAATCACAACAATGTGTTTTATCATGTTCTATGTTTATGTTTATATGAGGTGATTATTGTAGTTATTTTGGGAGTTCGAAGGCTTTGATTGTGTTCTGCAAGAAAATCTTGGCAATAACATTTGTTTTGTTTGCGGCCTCATGTGTCTCTCGGATGATGCATGACTTATGATTCCCCCCGTTTAGTGCGGGTGACGCTCAATGTCCCCCCCCCTCTGTGCTCACGCCCTCCTTTGCCTTTGTTTGTTATGTTGGACACTGATATGATAAATCTTCGCAAATGTCACTGACCAACCCATTGTGAACGCAGATGCAGCAGATCAAGAGGGAAGATGAGAGAGAGAGCGTAACAGAGGAAAGGGATGAGAAGAAAGAGAGAGGAAAATGGAGAATGAGTATGAGGGCTTGAAAGAGGGATTGTGCAGGAGTTACACCAACTCACACTTGCAGAGGACAGTGAAAGGCAACAAGATCGCCTGTGTGTGTGAGTGTGTGGTTTGCCGTTCTTGATTGTGTGTGCTGTTGTCTCCTGGCCTGCCACAGGTGTCTGCTCTGTGTACACGGCAGATAAAGGAGAAAGGGCGAGTGATAAATTGTGCTTGTTACGGGGTGATTTGTCACTCTTTTTCCCACAGTCTGACTGCGTCCTCTTCCGTCTTTCCACCTTTGATGGTGGACAATAAAGTGCCACTGCAGATTTTCTCTTTCTCATTCACTCATCTGAAAAAGGATGTGAAATCATAATCGCAGGGTGACTAGCTGTGTGTGCGCACACATATTTGTGTGTACAAATGTTTTCTCACAGAAATCATGATTCAGGACTGAGTTACCACTTAGGTCAATGATATGACACTCATTTGTTTTTTTGGTTTTTTTTGAATAATATATTAATAAATATAATATAATCTACATTGAAAATTCCATTTGATATTTTTGTGTGCAATAAAGTCAAAAATGTCAGGTATTTAAAACTGTTCTATATTATGAAGAAAAAAGCTTATTGCAACGAATGGAATTCCTGAAAAGAAAACATTTTTGTGTGGTTTGACATAATTGCTTATTATTAATTGTTATATTATTATTATTATTATTTCTTAAAAATTATTTTATTTTTATTTAGCCAGGGTTTCCAATTCGGGTTCATAGTTGATGAAAAGCTAACAAGTTAACTATGTAAAATTAAAATGAATAACTTTACAATAAAAATTATTCAAAATAAAAAAAGTACTAAAAAAGATTAAATATTTTATTTGTTTACCTGCATGCCATTGACCATTACCCGTCATCAGAGAACCATGAACATGCAAATGTGTTGTTAAATTATTAAAATAAAAACTTAAATTCTCACGGGGTACTTCAAGAAAATATTTTAGGCTAATCCCTGAATTTAGAATTTTAGGAATCCCTGTATTAAATTGACCTGTTTGAAGACATTTTACGCAGCTGTTAGAAAGAGCACTTGTTCATAATTATTAGTGAAAAGCGGCAACATCTGGTGTGTGTGTGTGTGTGTGTGTGTGTGTTTTACGCCCACAGTAGGGCTGGATGGTATCATAGACACAGACAGAGGAATTAATTAAATTAGTCACTGTAGGCATGACATGGAGAGCCCCGATGACACAGTTCCACGCCGCACAGCAGTCCTTTTGACTGTTGGCTGCACACGAGTGCGGGTGGCATGGGGTGGTAAAATGTCCAGAATATATCAGCTGACCTTGCTCTCAGTCACAAACCCAGCATGTGCTTGATGGGTTGATCATGTATCTGAATCCCTTTCTCTGCTTGTGTCATCACCACCATCAGCCAAACAAAGAGAAAAACACCGCAGCTCGATGTTGTATGCGTTGAAGATTCATAATATATACACAATGACTTCACTGGCAATATAAAATTAACCAACATCTTGAAATTTGTGATGATTTTATGGTTTTTAGTGCTTTTTATTTGGTCATTAAGCTTGAATGGTGTCATTAGTCTAGTTTCACAGTCTGTCTAGGTAAGATGGATATTAATATCATCTCAGCTTTAAACGTCACTAGTGAAAACAGTGTTAGCTTCATCACAGGCAACATTTTACTGGATCCCTGCGTAACAAATGTTTTGTCTGTAAATATTGCTGCTTATTACAGTGTAATATATAATCATGATAGTGGTGCACATAACTGAAATTAAATTATTGAATATAATGAAATGATTAAATACAGATTTTTTGTATTTATTTAGTGCTAAAAATATGGAAAATGTGTCATTTTCACTTACTCAGTTTTACTTTCTAAACATGTGTTCTTAAATTGTTTTTGCAATGTATTTTTACATTGGCTACAGTGCTTGTTTGGTTAAAATGAAGCTCCCTTTGAATGAAAAAAAATCATTTAAGCTGTTGAAGAGCAAATACATAAATATTGAGGTATATTTCAAAATACTGAATATTGCTTTTCGATATATCGTGGATACCTACTGCATATAGACTATCAGTATATTCTATCTATTTATACATAGCCTATTCATTCATTTAAAAGCCACATCAAAGCTGACCTCCTTTCAGACCACGGCTTTTACAGTTGAAGGTTTTTTTTAGAGCATCTCAAAGCTTCACATTTCTCTCTTTTCAATGTGGTATTTATTCTACAAGCTTCTGGTTTTCATGCATCTCTACCTTGTATTTCAATGTTCCATTTCTGAGTTTTCATTTATGTTTTCTTTGGTGTGCCTGTCTCGTTTTTGTGCAACTCATGTCAGAGTTTACTTAGTGCAGAGATTGAATCCAGAGCACGAACAGATGTGAAAGAAAGTGTCTTTGGTGACAAACATAGTTCAGAAACAGAGGGTGTTGCCGTCTGTTAAAATAAGTGCTGCTGGGTTTATGCTTCAGCTGCTCTTATAATCCTGCTCATTAGTTCTCATACCCCACCCCCTTTTTTTAATAATGATAATAATAAAATAAATAAAAGTAATCATAAAAATTGCATTTTTTGAATTTGCACTAATTATCTTATTCAAAAGTTTCTTAATATCATGCATTGTCTCCTCAAGTATCAGTGACTGCATTTTTTAACAGTATCATTTATGTAAATTGAATTATTTTGTCTTGTGGAATATAAATGCTAAATATCTAACAGATGAGTGAGGAGAATTTATGAGCAGCTGGGAATTGAATAAAATGGTTGTGATTCACTTTAGTTTGTTGGAATTTCATCAATTCGCAACGGTTTCACTCCATGAAGTAACACACTTTTCCCACTGTGTGTGTGTGTGTGTGTGCTTCAGGTCGCCCCCTCCCTCCATCCTCATTCAGTCTGCTCCCCCCAGCCCCTACTCCCCCTTCCCGCCCCCCTGCCCAGGCCGCCACCCAATCAGGGAGTGCAGATGCCCCGTGTGGACAGCGGCTCATCCCATGCCATACTGGACCCCCCTCCCGACGACGAGTTCTCCCCCAACTCCTACCTGCTCCGTGCACAGCCCCCCACCACCGGTAAGAGTGTCTCACTGCACTGCCGCATTCTCCATCATAACCAGCACCCTACTGTCATCACTCTCAGCCCTTCCCTCCACCGTCACTGAACCATCCTGCATATGAACCCTGTCCCGTTGCCATAACCCAGATTTTAGGAATAAGGTGTAAATTAGATTAGGGTGATTATTAGAATGTTCTTTAAAGACTACACAAAATTATTATTTATCATTTTGAAATATTATGAAAAATATTTTGAAAAACTTTTTCCCATCAAAATCAAATCAAATTTAAAACATTATAGGTTCAATTTAGGTTTTATGTTGTCTTCAAGAATCTGTACTGTTCACAAAAATTATTCAGGTTTGATCCCAACCTGGTGCTGATCAATGACCTGTAGCATTACTAAAATCACAGTGTTCTCACAGTGTTCAACTTGAGATTTCTCCAGGGGTTTGAGAAGTGTTACATCAATCAAGTTTCATTTAGAGTTCAAAGTGAAGTGTGGTAACATACATTTCCTGCATTATCATGCAACAAGCAATTTCATGTTATTTTCACTTTTGAATTAGACAAATTATGTGCATTGATTTTGGTAGTTGGAAAAATGGCATCCACTATTTATTTACATTTGCTTTCATTTATTTAATAAGAGACCAGTGTATTATATGTATTATCTAAATGCTATAAATTTCTATGTTTATAAATTGGAAGCCATGTGGCAACCCAACACAGTATCAAAATTGTTTATTGTTTAAAAAAAACAACTAAAATGGCTGTAAACAAAATTATTACCACGACCAAGGCTGCATGGATTTTTTTTTTGTTAGTTTGTTTTATCAATTGTAGAAGTAAGTTTTGTAAATGATATCTCTAACTTCTAAATTTTTCTTTTATTTTAAAGGTTTTTATGCTCCCTGCAGCCGATAATTGCACAAACACGTTGTGTTCAGCACAAACAATGTTTATCCTTGTTGCAAGTACAGTGTGGGTCTTATCTTTTTTAACCTTGCATAGTTTTTGCTCTTTTTTTGTAAGGGCATGTCATGCAACCTGTCTGTGTTTGCATTTGCATTCGGCATTGTTTTCTCCTGCTGAACCATTTTTGTATCACAAGTTCACAACCCTTTCTTTAGCTGAGAACCACAGGTCTAAGTGAACTTTTTGTTGACTTTGAACACAAATATTTAAGCGTTTGGTTCATATGATTATTTACACCCACTCAACTGTTGTAAAATTATAAATAACAAATGTCAATAATAAATTGTAAATAAATTTTACATTTCGTTAGAAGGTGCTTTATTATAAAAAGTATGACCGTTTGGGTGGGTGTTGAGTTTGTGTGCAGTAAATAGTCTGTCACGGGAAAGAGATCTGAGACAATTCTAGCCTGACACCCTCGGCTCGCCACAGCGGTTTTATGCGCTTCCCCCCGACTATCTCTCTCGCGCACTCTCTCTTTTTCTCCTTACGCTTGTATTGACAGTCCTCCTGCTCTCCATAACCTCTTGAACTAAATGTAATGCTACTTCTATTTTTAAACTTAGATGAACGAGATACTGCTGATTATACTGATAACCTTTTTATTTATTTATTTTTACCTCAAATACTCCCTGTTGTACTAATATGCAATTATTATTATTATTATTATTAAATGTTGTTGCTGTTAATCTGAATTATGTTTTTGTCACTAGCTTTGTGTGGAACAGCACAAAAAAATGCTTTTTTTTGTATGTATGTTTCTTAAATAAAATTTGAAAGCTGTTACTTTGCACCACTTAAATTCTTTAAAAATATATGTACAGTATATATTGATACCCATTTACATCATAGTTATTATGTGAATATAAAATCACACTTTGCTTATTTTATTTAGTGTAAACTGGATTGGATGGTAAATTAATTATTTCATTTGTATGTGTGTGTGAGAGAGAGAGTGTGTGTGTTTCAGTGTTTTTCTTTTCTTTTCTTTTTTTGCTTTATATTTATATACCATAGTTTATATTCTTAGTGCATCTGTACATACAAAAATATATTTTTTATATTCTTAAATGACATAGATGTCATTAACATAAATGTGTTTAATTAATTTCTGTGTGTGTGTGTGTGTGTGTGTGTTTCTTTTTGCTCAGTTTTAGCAGTGTATACTTTATAATTATATTCAAATCATTGTTACAACTGGGCAGTAAATCAATGAGCTTGAGATTGTAATTATTTACCACATGAACATGATATTGTTAGTCCATTTTTATTTATTTCTACACAGAAAATAATTTATTTTCAGTATAATTTATTGAATCAGATTGAAAAAAAAAATCACTTCTTTCTCTTGTTACATGATAAAACACAACCTAGCATACAAACAGTCTATTTAGTTCATTTATGAAGGCTGTGGTGACTTCAGTTAAAATATGTTAACATCAAGCTCTGACACCTTTAAGTTAAGAGTGTTATAACTAGGAGTCTTTCAACACTCTTTAAAAACAAGCAGAATGATAAAAACCTTTGACATTTACACTAGTTATGTTTTTATCAGTCATCATAGCAGATATAAGACAGATCTTACCCCATGTGCTGCTCTTTCGTGAAATGGGTCAAACTTTTATAGAAGTGGGATTATAGGCCTATCTTAGTTTAAGAAAGGTGTGATTATATACCACAGATGTTTGCCTTTTATATTCAGTAATCCTTTCATAATGAAGGCTCATTACATGACACCAGGCAATCATATTGCTCCTCTGTGCATGTAAAACACTTGAAGATATTTAATATACAGGTGAACATGCTGAACTGTTATTCCTTTGAAAATGTATATCACGGTCACCCAAAAGCATGCATGAATTATCATGATTCGCCATCAGTATCGACAGCATCATTACTTCGCAGACTATTAATTCTTAATGCTCATAATTTGGCAGATATGATAGCTGATAATTATTATTATTATGTTTATGTTTTAGATGATAACTAGTATGGGTTGATATGTAAAATTTTTTTTTTTTAAATAACTGAACAATTATTTAGCTCTGCTCTTGCTTTATCTCTATTCTTATGCAACAATATAGAAATTATGGCAAATACAGTAGCTGTTATTATATCATTGTTAATATTAACTTGTATTATGGCTGCACATCAAAAAAAAAAAATCATATGCAAATTAAATCAAATATATGTGTGATTTAAAAAAAAAACTAGAATTTTTACCATGCATATATTTGAGATATTTGCTTGAATATATACATGAAAAAATGGCTAATTATGTTTAGTTATTGGCTAACACTAAAAAAAAAAAGATCAGCTATTGTTTGTGCCAAAATTTGTATATTGATGCCTTACATGCAATAGTGATTAATAATTTAGAAATGTTTATACCTTGCACTGAAAAGGAACTTTTAAAATGAATCCATGAATGAATGAATGAATTCTGACCAATAATAGTAATAATAATAATAATAAGTACGGCTGTTGTATAAGTATGGCTATAGCAGACAAGCTGTTCAACATAAATCACAGGTCTGAGGTGGCAGCAATGCTCACTGCGCCCCGTTCTTCCCACCCCTGAAGTGAGAGTAATTGGTATGCACTGATGTTCTTCTCCTCCGCATGCATGTGTGTGTGTGTGTGATTATTCTGCAGTGAGATGGGTCATGCTCGAGGGCGAGGTGTGCTCGTGAACCAGAGCTGAAAGTGCGTCTGGGAGACCTGTCTTGTCAGTTCACTCCCTCTGTTTCCCGTTCCTCTCTCCCTCAGCAGTTCCCTCTATCGCCCTCCACCGTTCCCATTAGAGTTTCTGTGGCGCTCTCATACTTTCCTCTCCGTCCCTCTTTCCTCTGTCATCCTCTCCATGTCGAGTCATCCTGTTCACCCCGTTTTCAGCCCTCTGTGCGGCTCGACGCTCACTGCTCCTGGAAAGAGCTTCACTCTTAGCGTGCTAATGCCGCAGATAAATTATTCATATCTAGTTTCTGTGTTGTTCTTTTCGCTATTTCTGGAGTGTCTTGACTGTGGGGAAAAAACGGTAATATGGAAATCGGTGGAAGTTTGTGTTATGGCTTGAATGTTGAGCTCTACGTTTTCAGCTGTGAGGCAAATAAAATGGTTTCATTTGTGTCAGTCAAGCGTCTGAATAAATTATATATTAGGGGCCCTAAACATTAACGATATAATGAATGTAATTGTAAGTGTGTAGGATGCTTTGGGTGGCATTTGTAATCAGACTAGGATGTCATTACTCCCTAATTAGCGGAGGCAAGTGTCTGAGACTGACCAAACTATGTGTTCAGAATATCAACGATGGCTCTACTTTTTGCTCATAAAATGGCATATTTTATCAAATGAATAAAAGTAATTGGTCAGTCCATCCCCAAACTCACACCATTGGCTGAGCTTCAGCTGTTAGGCTTGTTTGGATAGTGATAATTAATATATTGATTTTGATAACTGTGTTTACACTTTTCAGAATAAACAAAAGGACAGTTTACCCAAAAATAAAGAAGATATTTTGAAGAATAATGGTAACTAAACAATGTTGGTGACCATTGTATTGAGACATTGTATTGAAATTCCTTGTATTGAGGGATTTCTCAAAATATTTTATTTTTTATGTTCTACACAAAAAAGTCAGATTTGGAACTAACTGTTTGAGTAAACTGTCCATTAAAGGGTTAGTTCACCCAAAAATGAAAATTAGCCAATGAATTACTCACCCTCAAGGCATCCTTGGTGTATATGAATTTCTTCTTTCAGACGAATCCAGTCGGAGTTATATAAAAAATTGTCTTTGATCTTCCAAGCTGTTTAATGGCAGTCAGCGGGTGTTGCAGTGCATCAGTCCAAAAGAAGTGACATAAAAAGCACATCCATCCATAATAAAAGTGCCTCACACGGCTCCGGGGGTGAACAAAGTCCTACTGTAGCGAATCGATGCGTTTTTGTAAGAAAAATAACCATATTTAAAACATAATAATCAATTTAATCTAGCTTGCGCTCACTGTAGTACACGGATAACACTGGAAAACCTACCGTTACTTGGACAGGGACGTTACGGAAGCTCCAACCTTCCGAAGGAGGTTTCGGAAGCAAATACACATATGGACATTTCTTAGGTGCATATGGAAGAATGGAGGTGATTGTAACCCTCTTGGAATGGCAGAAGTCTGCCGGAGAAACACGGGCTCGAGGCTATACCGTGGACTTTACACATATGAGATCCACTTAGGTCTTACATAAGGAACCCAGCCTTCTACCGGTTCTCGATGATTCAACGAGTGAAGGCCTGGCGCCGGACGCCACGTCTGGCTGCCGAGGGGACGAAGGAACTCAACAGGGTCTACTATATGGACTCTCTGGGGGGGGTTTCAGCAAGCCGACCTGAAGCCGGGGCCTCTTAGTGCTTCTACCCGTTTGTGGTGAGAACACAGGAGGATACCGGCTCCACACGAAGTCTATAGAATCTAGCGAATGTGTTAGGGGTCGCCCAGCCCGCAGCCCTTCAGATATCTGTCAGCGAGGCGCCATGAGCCAGCGCCAAGGAGGATGCAACACTTCTAGTAGTGTGAGCTTGCAACCTGAGTGGGCAGGGCACACACTGTGCCTGATAAGACAGGGTGATGGCATCCACTATCCAGTGGGGCCATCCTCTGCTTAGAGATGGCATTACCCTTCTGCCGGCCTCCGTGACAGACAAAAGAGCTGGTCTGAGGTCCTGAAGCTTTGCGTCCGGTCTATGTAGCACCTTAAGGCTTGGACGGGACAGAGCAAAGCTAGGGCTGGGTCTGCCTCCTCCGAGGGCAGCACTTGGAGGTTCACCACCTGATCCCTGAAGGGGGTAGCGGGAACCTTGGGCACATAGCCGGGCCGGGGCCTCAGGGTTACCTGGGAGTCAGCCGGCCCGAACTCTAGGCACAAACCGTTGACCGAAAATGCGTGCAGGTCCACTACCCTCTTGACGGAGACCAATGGCACCAGGAGCAAAGTCTTCATCGAAAGGAACTTCAACTCAACCATCTGCAAAGGCTCAAATGGGCCCTGCTGTAGTGCTGTGAGCACTAGAGTCAAGTCCCAAGAGGGTATAGAGGGGGGCCGTAGAGGATTTAGCCTTCTCGCCCCCTTAAGGAACCTGACAACCAGGTCATGCTTCCCCAGCAACTTCCCTTCAGCGGGGTCGTGGTTAGCAGCGATTGCAGTGACATAAACTTTGAGGGTGGAGGGAGACAGCCTTCGCTCCAACCTTGGCTGCAAAAAGGACAGCACGACTCTGAGCGGGCATATTCGGGGATCTTCTCGGTGAGAAGAACACCAATTCATGAACAGACTCCACTTCAAAGCATAGGCATGTCTCGTAGACGGTGCTCTCGCTGAAGTGATGGTTTCAACTACCTCTTGGGGTAGGCCACTCAGAGACTCCGCGTCTCGTCCAGGGACCGGACATGAAGTTTCTAGAGGTCTGGACGCAGGTGCCACAGGGTGCCCAATCTCTGAGTCAGTAGATCCTTCCTCAGAGGAATCGGCCAAGGAGGGGTTGTTGCGCTGAGCATAGTCTGGGAACCAGGTCGGGTAGGCCAATTGGGTCGACCAATAGGACCGCTCCTCGTACTCCCTGACCCTGCACAGCATCTGGGCAAGACGGCCTCACTGGGGGAAATGCATATGTGCGATAGGCCTGGGCCAGCTGATGTGCCAGTGCATCCGGGCGGGTTCCCTCGGTCAGGGAGGAAGAAAACTGGCGGGAGAGGTTTTGGAGAGGGCACAACAGGCTCGCCTGAGTGGCCTCCGAACGTATCCAAACCAGCTGGACCGTCTGGGGAATGGAGTAGCCATTCTCCGGGAGCGCAGCCAGAGATAGCCGCGGCTGCCGGGTGAGCAGCCAAGGAATGTGAACAGCACGAAGCGAACTCAGATGCTTCTGACTCCAAAGAAGGAGGTGGCGGGCGAGTTGCAACATACAACGGGAGCGCAGACCACCTTGTTGGTTGACGTAAGCAATGGTCGCCGTGTTGTCCTGCCTCATGAGCGCCCTTTGAGAGGCCTTCAAGGCAAGGTGCACTGCAGCAACTTGGACTGATGTGCTCGTCCTTCGGACGCGAACCACATCAATGGTCTGTGGTGCGGAAGGGTCGCCACATGACGTACGCGTCCTTCAGGTCGACCGCTGCAAACCAATCTCGGGGACGGATGCACCCGAAGATGCATTCCTGCGTCAACATCTTGAACGGTAACCAGTGAAGGGCGCGGTTCAAGACACGCAGGTCCAAGATGGGTCGTAACCCACCGCCATTCTTTGGTACAATGAAGTAGGGGCTGTAAAACCCCGTCTTCATCTCGGCTGGAGGGACCGGCTCAATTGCGTCCTTCGCCAGTAGGACTGCGATCTCCACACACCCCCACCACCCCCCCTCAAAAACCCCCAACCCCCACCCCTCTCCCACCCGCCCGCAAGAAAGGACCATTGGCCGCCTTCACTGTTGTGAAGCAGATGCCACTGAACTTGGGAGGATGCCGGGCGAACTGAATCGCATAGCTGAGCCTGACGGTTCGAAGGAGCCATCGAGACGGGCTGGTAGCTCTAGCCAGGCTCCCAGACACCACGCAAGTGGCATCAACGGAACTACAGGCGTACCCGCAGTGGGGCAGCGCGGAAGAACGCACGGACCCGGCCCGGGCGTCTCATAGCCAGTCCGAGGCGGGGTATGGGTGTGTGTAACACTGACCTGCGTATGAGCAGAGGGTGCGTGGGTAGTCCGATGGTTCGTCCTCCCGATCCGCCCACTACTGCTCACTGGCGAGAGAGGAGGATGAGTATGATACGCACTAGGTCGTCCACAACCCCCCATCCCCTCTGGGAACCCAGAAATAGAGGAATTGCTCATTGTCGAGAATTTGGGTACCACCGACAGAGAGGTCAGTGGCGGAAAAAGATGAAAAGATTCTCCACCGGCCCTCCTCCGGGGGAAGGAGTGATGCGGTCACCATCTCCTGAAGAGCAGGATCCATCAACCTATGGGTTTCCGTACCAGGGCTCTTGCTCTTTCCCTTGCCACCAGCTTTCCCTTGCCACCAGCCGGGGCAGCTGCCGTGCGACCAGCTCCATGGCGCAGCTTTGCGGGGCGGTGGCAGGGGGCCGCCCTCGGCGACGGCAGCAGCTGCACGCCAGGGCAGGATGTACCTGATGGCCTCAGTCTGCTTTGGTCAGCGGAGAACTGTTGGGCAAGTTCTCCACCGTGTCGCCGAAAAAGCCGGCCTGGGACACGGGGGCATTCAAGAATCTTGTCTTGTCCGTCTCGTGCATGTCAGCCAGTCACAGCCAAAAATGGCACTCCCGGACCACCATAGTGGACATCACAAAACCCAGAGACCGCGCCGTAACCTTCGTCGCTCGTAGCACGAGGTCCACCGCGGTGCGGAGTTCTCTCTGAACTTACAGGTCGTGACCACCCTCGTGCAAGTACCTCAGTGCCTTGGCCTGGTGCACTTGCAATGACGCCGTAGCGTGTAAGGCGGAGGCAGCTTCTCCACAGGTCGTATAAGCATCGCAGGCCAGTCGAGTACCTACAGACCCGGAAGGGGAGGCACGGTTCTCCCTGCCGGTTAGAGGTGGTATTAGGACACAACTGCATCACAACAGACCGCTCCACCGAGGGGACCCTTGTAACCCCCTAGCTACCCACCATCGAGGGTGGTGAGGGAGGAAAAACCAGCAGATTGGTTTCCGGCAGTAAAAAGGTGCCATCCACAACCTGTTGAGCTCCTCATGCACATCCGGGAAGAAAGGCACCGAGGCGGGACCACCCCGAGAAACAATCATGCAACCTTGAGGGCTCGGGACACAGAGAAAGTCTTCACTCAAGCCCTACCCAGACGGGGGTGGGGGGGTACGGACCCGGAGGAAAGGCATAGCCAGTCTTAGTTCGGGATCATTCAGGTTATTGCTACAGTCACGGTGGAGAGCACGCAGAGAATATCCTCTCGAAAGCTTGGCTACACCCTCCGATGCAGCAATCGACATTGTCGTTGGGAGGAGCGCCAAAGGTTTCTGATGGTCGCTAGTTGTATAGGACCCAGAAGTTCCATGGAAGCTCAACTGCTGCGAAGGCCTCAGAGAGCCCGCGGACTGCCTGAAGTTAGCCCCCGGTGCCGTCCATGAGGAGAACTAGATCAAGGCGAGGAACGGAAACTTTTCCCCTGAGGAAACGGAGCTTGGACGGACTCCGAAGATGATAAACTTCCCGCAATGAGAAGAGACGCATCACAACCGCACTTCAGCGTGCTTCATGCCCAGGCACGATAGGCAGCGATCGTGACCATCACCCAGAGCCAGGTAACGACCGCATCCAGAAACGCCCAGGTGATACGTTGTCTATAGCAAGACCCACATCGTCTTTACAAAGATGTAACGTCAAGTTTGCCACGCAACATTGTCTTTAAAAAGACGCACCCGAAATTACTCTTTTAGGGGAAAAAGCTCTTTTAGCGTGCTGAGGCGCACAATGGAGATGATCATCTGCAACACAAACAAGGGGTAGTGCAGCCTGATGTGTGCAAACCACTCGACACGGGAAACCACCACCGACTGAAGCGCCGTACGCCAACACGAGAGTCTTCCACAGAGTGCGCTGAAACTCGTTCAGTCTTCTCTTCCGTAGCGTAGTCACGAGCAGAACGATGTTGTCTCTCGGCTCCGAAGCGAAAAGCTGAATTTGCGCTGCATCTGCTGCCTACTTATAATCACGCTGTGATCAGCGGCAGCTGGAATGCGATCATCGCATGCCAATGTGCATTGGCACATTTAGTTTACACTCGAAGTGGATTAGTCTCTCTAAGCGAGATCCCAATTCGTCGGTCATCCGACGTGACGTCGAGAGTGACCGACTGAAAGGGAACTGGACTGTTGCCCAGTGGTCCAAAGTCCTCTTTGATGAGAGCAAGTTTTGTATTTCATTGGAAACCAAGTCTAGAGTCTGGAGGAAGGGGGGAGAAGCTCATAGCCCAAGTTGCTTGAAGTCCCGTGTTAAGTTTCCACAGTCTGTGATGATTTGGGGTGCAATGTCATCTGCTGGTGTTGGGTCCATTGTGTTTTTTGAAAACCAACGTCACTGCACCCGTTTACCAAGAAATTTTGGAACACTTCAAGCTTCCTTCTGCTGACCAGCTTTTTGAAAGTGCTGATTTCATTTTCCAGCAGGATTTGGCACCTGCCCACACTGCCAAAAGCACCAAAAAATTGTTAAATGACCATGGTGTTGGTGTGCATTACTGGCCAGCAAACTCACCAGACCTGAACCATAGAGAATCTACGGGGTATTGTCAAGAGGAAAATGAGAACCAAGAGACCAAAAAATGCAGATGAGCTGAAGGCCACTGTCACAGAAACCTGGGCTTCCATACCACCTCAACAGTACACAAACTGATCACCTCCATGCCACGAATTGAGGCAGTAATTAAAGCAAAAGGAGCCCCTACCAAGTATTGAGTACATGTACAGTAAATGAACGTACTTTCCAAAAGGCCAACAATTCACTAAAAATTTTGTAATAATACTTATGAAGTATTCTAATTGGTTGAGATAGTGAATTGGTGGGTTTTTGTTAAATGTGAGCCAAAATCATCACAATTAAAAGAACCAAAGACTTAAACTACTTCAGTCTGTGTGCATTGAATTTTATTTATTTAACGAGTTGAATTACTGAAATAAATGAACTTTTCCATGACATTCTAATTTATTGAGATGCACCTGGAAGGAGACGAACCGTATTATTAAAATGGGCAAATAGGAGAAAATATTAAATATGACACACTTCAGCTTTAAATCCTAGAACTAAGATGAAGAGGAAGGAAAGGCCAGCTGGTGTCCTGCACTGAGCTATTTTTGTCCATTCTGAATCCTCAGTTCTTCAATAGCACAGGAGGGAGACTCTCTCTGCATGCAGATCTGACTTTTTCTGAGAATAAAACCGCTTCATATGTCAAGACAGTGTATTGTAGGAAATAAGGATGGGTGGCATGACCGTGTGTCATTTGGTATTTTGCGATTTTGCTATACAGTTTGTATTGCGTTGTGGTTCTTACAGTCCTTGAAAAATCGGGTAACTTTAAAAGTGTGAGTCAGTATTTCTAAATTGATTGGTCAGTTTTAGATGATATTTATATTATATTTATATTATTTCTTGAAATACTCTTAGTGAGTTTGTTCTGTTAAAAAACTAAAGCAACCTTATCTAGTCATCACAAACAATTTAAAAAATATGGGGAAAATATTATTGAAATTAATTGGTCAGAAAGTGTGGGAACCCAGCTGCAGTAGATGTATCAGTGGGAATGATGTTACACTTAACATGTGAAAGCTTGAGAAGTTGTTATCAAAGGGTATTGATGAGCACAACGTCAGTATAGTTGTTGTCACTTGCCAAACTGATGTAAGTCATGTGTGTATGTTTTTGTGTGTTGTCTATATTAATAAGCCCATGAGGCTTATCCAGTCACAATTTATCATAGTTTTATAGTTTTACTTTTGTTGTGTTAAATAATTGAAGATTCTGTTTTGCACTGATGCCAGACTGGTCATTCAAAATAATTTTACTTTTTGATTTGTGTCCATTGAATTCCAAATATAAAAAGAAATGTAATTAAATGAGATGATGTTCCTGTAAAAATAAATAAATAAATAAATACAAATAAAAAATGAACAGAAGAATTACCACATGGTTATTAAACACTACCATTCAAAGGTGTGGGTCGGTAAGATTTTTTATTGTTTTTGACATTTTGACATCTTATCCTCACCAAGGCTAGATTTATTTGATCAAAATACAGTACATGTCTTAATATTATCAACACTGAAACCTTGGTGGCAAATTTTTGGGGAGGGAAACAATAGTATTGGATTCTTTGATGAATAGGAAGTTCAAAAGAACAGCATTTATTTAAAAAAATATAAATATTGTGTAACATTATAAACTGTCACAATAGATCAGATTAATACATCCTTTCTAAATAAAAGAAAACCTTACTGACCACAAACTTTAGAGTGGTAGTGTATAAACCATTATTGGTTGAATTTCCAAGAAAATACATTACACTCTTATCATGATATATTGTAAAATTTGGTTGTACCAAAATATGGCATTGCTTTTGGCTCAGCTCTGAAGGCAGTTTGTGCCGTAACTTCGAGGCCTGCCGACTTCCAAATGCATTGCAGTTGCACATTTTTATGTTTTTTTTTTTTTTAATTAGTTGCAGATATTTTTGTATATTAGTTCTGTGTTCACATGTTCTGTGTTCATACCTTCGAATGACAGTGTGAACATGTTGTTGACAAGGTTCCCATACTCCCACTCAGTGAAGATCTGAAATATTGTTGGTTGTCATATACTGTCTAGCCAGATCTGTCGAGCGACAGAAATAAAAAAACGGCGGTTGGTGCATGAAGAATTAGTCTGAGGATGGATGAACGACAGAAGGTGGTTGGCCACCAATCATGACACCTCATTGCTCTCTCCTTTTCTTTCTCTTTCTGTAAACACTCCACTCTATTGCACAGAGCTCAATTACCCCCGCTCTGTCTCCAGGCTCCTCCTGCCACATTTAGATTGTGTCTTTTATCATTCCAAATTGACATTTATGCTTTTACTCCTATTGTTTTTCCACCGTTCCCACCGCTCATGTTGGGCAATTTATTTTAATCCCTGTCATGGCATGGCCTATAGCCAGGCAAAGCTTGGCTACAGTAATTTCACCATTGCCATGCGCTGGAAACAAGAAGCTGCCATGCAGAGCTGTTGTCCCACGTCTCTGCCTCCATTCCTCCGCCTGTCTCACCAGCACCAGCTCATTTCTTCTGGCCCGTTGCTCTCTCTTGCGTCTGTCTTTCTGTTCTTTTTTTTACACTCTTTTTACTAATGATCTTGCTCAAGTTAAAGCTGATGTAATTTTTTCAACTTACTGTATAGTCAAATATAAATAAAAATATAATAAATAATTAAAATATAAATTAAAGATAATAAAGAATTTAGAAATAGTAATACAAAATAAATTAACTTAATAAATACCATTTATACATAATATAATAATTAAAATAAATAAATTGCAATAAATAAAAAATAAATACAACAAAATAAACTGTCAGACCAGTTGCAGACAATTATATTGTTACAATATAATTAGCAGATTATGTAGGTATTTCTTTTGTTCCTGGTTCTGTAAAAGTAACTGAAACTAGCTAGATATAATCTGTGTGTGTGTGTGTTTGGGGGCGGGGCAAGAGACACACCTATTAACACAATATTATTCCACTTGATTTTCGCATATACTCGCGGCTTCCTCTGTCGCTTGTGTAGCCAGACAGAGGAAGCCAAATAAATTATATTTTCCCCTATATCTTTGTAACAGTTTCTCATTGATATGCCTTGAATGTAAATGTGTCTTTGTGTTGTTGTTTTTTTTTTTAGAACAGGCTGGCAGGAAGAGCAGGAAGTTTCGATTTAGGCGAATAGGCCTTTTCTGAACCCACATAGTGTCGCTTTCCCTGTTGCTTGTCGCATATTTTGTCTGCCTCCGCTACTCGCTCACTCAATTATTCATAAACACTGCTAAATGGTGATGAACGGAAAGCTGAGGGAGAAAGAGAAACAGCCTTGTGAAAAGAGAAAGTGATGGAGGCTGGTGGGAAATAAATGAATGTCTGTAATGGAGGACAGAATAGCTTCACAGCTGTTTCGTGTCCCAATAAATCGAGCATTATGAAGCACGTGTTGTAAGCGGAAGTTTTGAGAGGGAACGAGCTGCAGGAGAGCGGAATCTGTGACATTGTGTCATGAAAGAGTTTCTTTCCCTGCGCAAAATAAAGCTCTTTAAGTTAATTTTACAGAACTCAATCATAAACCACACCAGGGTGACATTTTGTTATTGTCTGTATTACAAGAGAAGAAGCCCCACTTTGGCTGTCTTTGTCCTAGTTCTTTGAGATTAAGATACCGAATGTCCTTCTCTTGTGGCTTGTGCAATTTTTCTATTATTTTTTATTTTTTTTTACCCTCTTGGTTGACTGATATTTGATGAAAAATAATAATAATAATAATTAAAATAATACTAATAATTGGCACTTATAGGAACTATTGTTATTGGCAAAAATCAGTGATGATAGTGATCAGTGATGCACTTGAGGGTTTTACTGTATAACAACAATAAAAAAGCACAAACACAACACACACCTTTTGACTGTATTTTTATATTTTACATAAAACATAAACATGGTAAATTATATGAATCTCAATCATGAGCATGGTATAACTTAGATATTAGGGCACATGGATATATAATATACACAATGCTATCTAAAATAATTTAAAAAAGTTTTTATTTTAACTCTATACATTTTTTCTCTCTCCGTTTCTTGTGAATTATTCATCGTCATACGTCATATGACAATAAAATGAAAAAAATAAATGTTAGTGTGTCAATAGTGATAAAGCATAGCTATTTTTTATTACATTTTTACAAAACATCTTCATGGTTAAGTCATTATCCAGAACTATTTTTAGTCATATTATTCATTTTAAAAACAGATTAACCTGTTTTCTGCCTATTTCTCCTTCTTAGTTATAGTTATTGGCAAAATCCACAGTTGGTTGACATCTAGTCCACTCATTTATGTTCAATTAAGTTGTCATAACATCCGTCGGAGGAATGTTCCAGACAGCAAATTCATAGCTACACACCCTGGCAATCAATATCTCTTTCCACAGGCGTCTTAAACGACCTCCTGTCTTTTACCTCTTGCTTGGGTAAGATGTGTATATTACAGTGAGAAATTTTGTATTTAGGCTCTTTCTGTCAGGGTTTTCCGGGTAGAGGGATGGAGCGAGGACTCAGTATTGCAGAAAATGGGCTTTTATTTTAAAATAAAACAAAACAAAACAAACAACAAAACTACCCCGAGTGTAAAACAGGCTGGCAAGCAAGGCAAGACCATACAAGCAATGAAGGGCCGATGGACACATCCCGGGTTGACGAAGACGCAATGCCTCACGCTGCAACACAAAGGAGCCTAAATGGAGACAATTAGAGGGTAATGAGGGAGCACATGTGGTACAAATACTAATACGGGTTCACCAGATGGAGGTCAAGACAATTGACATGAGCACATTGCACACCGAATCAAAGACAAAAAGCCAAGTGCTCACACAAAACAAAACACAAGCACAAGGCCAGCAAAACAAATCACAAGCCATGTGCTAGAACAAGAGACACGAACACGTAGCTAATGAGAAAACTCATAAGCCGCATGTTCACATAAGAAAAAAAGGAAAGCATGCGGCTGAACACAAACCGCGTGCTTCCCAAAACACAACACACGTGGACAGAAGTGCGCACGGCCGGGCGAACTCGAGACCGCATGCTCCCACAACAAGACAGAACATGGAGCGCGAGTGTCTGGACCCCGACACGAAATTTAAACTCAACCAGACATGAGTGCCGGGATATGAACACTACGCTCCAACATGAAACAGTACACGCGGACGAGAGCGCACGGCTCGAGCACACCTCGAAGCCGCACGCTCACATGAAAACAATGACATGACACGAGTGTCAAGGGCTCTGTCACAAAACCATGAATTACACTAGACCGAGGTGACAGAACCCTGACACTAGCCCCCCCTCAAAAGGGACGCCACCTGGCATCCCTAACGAGACACAACAAAAACAAGACAGGAACATGACAAAACAAACATGACAACACAAGACCGCTACATAACAGCAACCCAAGACGGAAACCGCTAAACACTGGGACAAGAGGGAGGGAGGGAGGGAGGGAACCAAGCCATGCCACCAGTACCACCCAGAAGTCTTACAGGAACCATTGATGGGGGGTAGGGTTTAGCCATGGAGGCTCCGGCAGACCATGGAATCTGGGGGAGGCCATGGCGGGCCCCGGAGAACGACAGGGAGGCCTCCGCCCTAACAGAACCAGAACGGGATGTGGAGGGTTGAGCCAGATGCTCATGCATACCAGGTAATCTTGGGCGCAGGATGGACCGTAGGAAACAGACCATGTGGCTCCGGCCGAACAATAACCCGTAACCAGGGAGGGGTGGGAGGGTTTAGCCATTGAGGCTTCGGGCAGGACCATGTAATCCCCCCCGGGGAGCCAGGGCGGACCGGGGGAACAGACCCAGTATGCTCCGTCCTACAACGAACCCCATAGTCCACCAGGGGCTGAGCGAGGGATCCTGGGCGGGCCGCAGGGCAAGGACCTGGGCTGTGCAAGGAGGTTGGGCGGGGCCGGCAGGGCAAGGAGGTTGGGCGGGGCCGGCAGGGCAAGGAGGTTGGGCGGGGCCGGCAGGGCAAGGAGCTTGGGCGGAGCCGGCAGGGCAAGGAGCTTTGGGCGTTGCCTTCAGTGCAAGATCTTGGGCGGGGCCGGCAGTGCAAGGAGCTTGGGCGGGGCAAGGAGCTTGGGCGGGGCAAGGAGCTTGGGCGGGGCCGGCAGGGCAAGGAGCTTGGGCGGGGCCGGCAGGGCAAAGAGCCCGGGCGGGGCCGGCAGGGCAAAGAGCCCGGGCGGGGCCGGCAGGGCAAAGAGCCCGGGCGGGGCCGGCAGGGCAAAGAGCCCGGGCGGGGCCGGCAGGGCAAGGAGCCCGGGCGGGGCCGGCAGGGCAAGGAGCCCGGGCCGGGCCGGCAGGCCCAATGATCTTTTGTCCGGGGCCAGCAGGGCAAGGAGCCTGGGTGGGTCTGGGACGGCCTCCAGGCCAGCAGCAGAGGGTTCCTGGATGGCCTCCAGGCCATGTGGGGTGGAGGAAGCCCTTCTCCTCCTCCTCCTCCGTCTCCGAGAACGGGGCACTGCCACTTCATCGGCCACCTCTTGGGGCGCTGCAGATTCCTCAGCAGACGCTGGGGGTGCTGCAGCCTCTTCGGCCGTCACTGGGGGCGCTGCAGCTTCTTCAGCCGCTTCCGGGGCCGCTGCAGCCTCATCAGACACACCCGGGGGCACTGCCACTTCGTCGGCCACCTCTTGGGGCGCAGCCGCCTCCTCGGCCGTCACTGGGACCGCTGCAGCTTCTCCGGCCGTCACTGGGGGCGCTGCAGCTTCCTCGGCCGCTTCCGGGGCCGCTGCAGCCTCATCAGCCACCTCTAGGGGCACAGCAGCCTCTCCAGCTGCCTCTAGGGGTGGTGAGGCGTACCCATTCCTCCTCCTCCGTCTCCGAGAGCGGGGCACTGCCACTTCGTCCGCCACCTCTGCAGTCATGGGACCGGATGAGGCGGACCCGTTCCTCCTCCTCCGTTGGCAGGACATAGGAGGACTGGGTACTAGGGGGTTTGTGAGGAGAATGGGAGGAGGGCCAAGAGGAGGAAGGCCACCCTCCTCTCCACGGTGGTAGACATACCCCACAAACTGCCAGAAGGACAGTATCCCCAGCATTCCCATCTCCCAGGCATGGACGGGCTCATTAAGGCTGGTGTTGAAGATGTCCTTGAGCTCTGCGTCACTGATGTTGAGTCCCTCCGCTGCAAACAGGAACTGGTGTGCAAAACCCTTCACACTGGCTCCCCCTTGCCGAAGAGAAAGGAGCCTCCTGTGTTGAGCAGCTATCTGATGAGCGGAGGGACAGGGAGATGGGAACAGGAAGATGCCAATTGTTCTGCTGAGTCCTCTATTGGCCAGTTCGTAGTGTCATGATTTTTTCCGTTAGATGAATGAGCGATGACCTCAGTATTGCAGAAAATGGCTTTTTATTTTAAATAACAACAAAACAAACAACAAACCTACCCAGGGGGAAAACACTGCAGGCAGAAGACAATAACAAGGCAGCAAGCAGGATCGGCCCTCCAGGGATTTGACGAGACGAACTGACGCACGGACTGCAAACACAGGAGCATAAAATGGAGAGCAAATTGAGGTAATAGAGGGATCACAGTGGGCAAATTACTATAATTCTAGGTAACAAGATTGGAGGTCAAGACAATTGGACAATGAGCCATGGCACACCGATCAAAGACAAAAAGCCATGTGCTCACACAAAACAAACACAAGCACATGGCCAGCAAAACAACTCACAAGCCATGTGCTAGAACAGGAGACAAAAAAACCGAAGAAAAAAACCAAAACACGAACACGCAGCCAATGAGAAAACTCATAAGCCACGTGTTCACACAAGACAGCAAGAAAAGCACGTGGCTGAACACAAACCGCGTGCTTCACAAAACACAACACACGTGGACAGAAGAGCGCACGGCCGGGCGAACTCGAGACCGCACGCTCCCACAACAGACAGAACATGGAGCGCGAGTGTCCGGACCCCGACACGAAACCGAAACTCAAGACATGAGTGCCGGGATCTGAACACCACGCTCCAACATGAAACAGTACACGCAGACGAGAGCGCACGGCTCGAGCACACTCGAAGCCGCACGCTCACATGAAAACAATGACATGACACGAGTGTCAGGGCTCTGTCACAAAACTATGAATTACACCAGACCGAAGTGACAGAACCCTGACACTTTCACGTAACTATGTGCTAATAACAGTAGTTGCCTGTAATCTAATCTCTGCATTACTGTACTGACTTTAGCTCCGTTCTCCGGCTGTGAGCTCCACATCCTGTATAATGGAAGCACAGGAGCGGCCCATTGTCCCTCTGTGATTCCAGCGCTTCACACTGAGACCCCTGGCATGCCGTTCTCACATGTGAGCGAGAAGAGAATCCCACAAGCGCCATCCTTTATTTGCCCATTGAAGGCCACTGTCACAGCAGCTCATTCAGAAGGCTCTTCTTCTGCGCCTGTCGCATCAGTTTTGGCCGACTACGCCAGGTCCCTTTGAAAAAACAAGGAATGACGCTTCGGTCATGGCAGCGTTTTAAACCCTTAAAAGCACAAGTTCCTTCCTGCCTTTGTTCCAGTATATGGAAAGTGGCCGGCTTGGTTTTGATGGGCATGTCATTGGGCGATAATCCAGTGTTTTGAGCACCATTGTTGGAGCCGAAGAGTTCCTCCAGAGTTCCTCTGGTGCTGTAAACTGAGAGAGCAGGGCTTTGTGCCCAGCTGGGTTTTGTCGCGCTCTGTTTTTAAAGTGCTCTGACACACTGCATGTAGAGAGATTACACAGCCCTGGCCCTCAGACCGTAGCCGATCTCCCGTTGGTCTAAAATCCTCTTTCGTCTCAGAACCTCTTCTTAAGAGACACAAAGGCACTTTTGATTCCCTTGCTTTCCCCTCTTTTCACAGGTTCCTGGAAGAATTTGCTTCCGTTTGACCTCATGCTCCATTGTTGGGAGGTGCGGCATAGGTTGTGAAACATGCATTATCATATTCACTGTGTTATTTGCAACCGTTACGTTGAAGAAAAACAAATAAAAGTGGAATATATGACAGTAATAAACCCAGGACTTTGTGGTAGTTCATGTGGATAATTGAATTTTTACGTTACACTCTCAGGAACATAGATACATCTGTTAAACCTCTAGACACGTTTGAATACAATATTTGTTCAGAAACCGTCAGGTGGGGCAAAGATTTTTGGTTATTATTTGCTGTAAAAAAAATACTACCTTCCTGTGTATCTCAGTTGTTAACATGCTGAGAAGATCGCACGATAAAACACTACATGCTGTCATTAAAAGTTTACAAAATGAACACTTTTACATGTTGAAATTGTAAAACACTGCACTAGGCTATTTCTCTTATAATTGCAATTTTTCTAAATTATGAAGGTTTATTATATGATATTTATATTAATATTTATTATAATATATATAATATGAATGTATATATTATAATATAATATTTTTATACAATTTTTTTATAAAATATTGTTTTAAATACGATATTGATTATTTTCACCTGCTTCTTGAAAATGAACTTTAATGTAATACAATACAGCTGTTTGATGACTTTTCAACATCATCAAACAATTATATATACAGTTATATATACAGTGGGTACGGAAAGTATTCAGACCCCCTTAAATTTTTCACTCTTTGTTATATTGCAGCCATTTGCTAAAATCATTTAAGTTAATTTTTTTTTTTCCATCTTTTTTTTAAAATTTACACACAGCACCCCATATTGACATAAAAACACAGAATTTTTGACATTTTTGCAGATTTATTTAAAAAGAAAAACTGAAATATCACGTGGTTCTAAGTATTCAGACCCTTTGCTGTGATACTCATGTATTTAACTCAGGTGCTGTTCATTTCTTTTGATCATCCTTGAGATGGTTCTACACCTTTATTTGAGTCCAGCTGTGTTTGATTATACTGATTGGACTTGATTAGGAAAGCCACACACCTGTCTATATAAGACCTTACAGCTCACAGTGCATGTCAGAGCAAATGAGAATCATGAGGTCAAAGGAACTGCCTGAAGAGCTCAGAGACAGAATTGTGGCAAGGCACAGATCTGGCCAAGGTTACAAAAACATTTCTGCTGCACTTAAGGTTCCTAAGAGCACAGTGCCTCCATAATCCTTAAATGGAAGACGGTTGGGACGACCAGAACCCTTCTTAGAGCGGCCGTCCGGCCAAAGTGAGCTATCGGGGGAGAAGAGCCTTGGTGAGAGAGGTAAAGAAGAACCAAAGATCACTGTGGCTGAGCTCCAGAGATGCAGTCGGGAGATGGGAGAAAATTGTAGAAAGTCAACCATCACTGCAGCCCTCCACCAGTCGGGGCTTTATGGCAGAGTGGCCCGACGGAAGCCTCTCCTCAGTGCAAGACACATGAAAGCCCGCATGGAGTTTGCTAAAGAACACCTGAAGGACTCCAAGATGGTGATGAGACCAAGATAGAACTTTTTGGCTTTAATTCTAAGTGGTATGTGTGGAGAATACCAGGCACTGCTCATCACCTGTCCAGTACAGTCCCAACATTGAAGCATGGTGGTGGCAGCATCATGCTGTGTTTTTTTTTTTCAGCTGCAGGGACAGGACGACTGGTGCAATCGAGGGAAAGATGAATGCGGTCAAGTACATGGGATAACACCTGACGAAAACCTTCTCCAGAGTGCTCAGACCTCAGACTGGGCCGAAGGTTTACAACAAGACAATGACCCTAAGCACACAAAAATAACTAAAATAACGAAGGAGTGGCTTCACAAAAACTCTGTGACTTTTCTTGAATGGCCCAGCCAGAGCCCTGACTTAAACCCAATTGAGCATCTCTGGATAGACCTAAAAATGGCTGTCCACCAACGTTTATCCAACCTGACAGAACTGGAGAGGAGAATGGCAGAGGATCCCCAAATCCAGGTGGAAAAACTTGTTGCAATCTTTATCTTGTCCCAAAGACTCTCTGTATAAATCAAAAGGTGCGTCTTCTACTAAATACTGAGCAAAGGGTCTGAATTCTTAGGACCATGTGATATTTCACTTTTTCTTTTTTAATAAATCTGCAAAAATGTCAACAATTCTGTGTTTTTCTGTCAATATGGGGTGCTGTGTGTACATTAATGAGGAAAAAAAATTAACTTAAATGATTTTAGCAAATGGCTGCAATATAACAAAGAGTGAAAAATTTAAGGGGGTCTGAATACTTTCCGTACCCACTGTATTATAGCTGTATTAAACTATAAATGTCAAATTGAAGTTTTTTTTGTAGCATGTCAGAAGCTAGAAGGCAATAGAAATTTATTTTTGTTTTCATACTCATAGAGACTTTAATCTAATAAAAAAACAGACATGTTTTATTTCTCCATCTAGCAATAGATTTGATCAAAGTCTTCTTTTTGTGTCTGCTTAGATCTTATTATCCATAATTGATCCTTCTCTCTGTTGCAAAATGTCTAGCATTTCACCTTTCCTCCTTTCAGTTACAAGCGTTTCACGCATGACTACTGAACAGTAAACAGATTACAGCTCCATTGAATCAAAGTAACCTGAACAACTTGTTGTTCTGAATTTGTGCTCTAAAAAGCATTTTACAGACAGCATCCTATAAGGGAACATAAAGGAAGGGATGTTCTGTGATTAATCTCCCTTTTCTCTCTCTCTCTTTCAGGTGCGTCCAGTCATCACAGTCAGACCTCCCTTCGACCTCCTCTGCCTCCCCCGCACAACCACCACCAGTCATCGGCTAATTCTCTCAATCGCAACAACCAGGCCAGCCGGCGGAACCCGCAGAGCCACGCACCTACTGCCGCCGCGACAGATGGACCCTCCACCCCTGAATCCGTCCAGCTCCAGGACAGTTGGGCTCTTAACAGCAGTGTCCCGCTGGAGACACGGTAAGTTTCACAAAAACACCATAAGACACCTGCTAGGGTTGCAGATTTCTTTTTCGAAAAATTATAGAGCTATTGTAAATTTTTATTGACTGCATATTATGGTGTGTGATGTCGATAAACATACATTTTCCTTGTCATTGTAATCAATAATGATGATCTTTTAATGATCCTTTTGTTGTGTCTTCATAAAGGGGACGCATTGTCATATTTGTTTTAGTTTTTCATCTGCATATATTACAAAAATATGTTATAGACTAGGATTAAAATGATATAAAATAAGAAATAAAACAGTAATCATTAAAATGCATTAATTATTTTCCTTCATATTATGTTACAGTATTAATTGTTTCATAAAATAGAATCTATTTGTTTGGTGACTAATTATATTTTAATTGTGTTAATTTTCTTTAGCAAATATAAATATGTACATATAAAAGGATGAATATAAAAAATAGTAAATGAACACTTACTAATTATAAAAAAAGCTTGCATACATTTCTTTTACAAAATTATTGTTTTACATAGTATATAATATAACATTTTTACATACATTAAATTAATATTATTTCAAATGGCATCGTTTAATTTTATTTAAATTAGATGACATAAATAATATACTCTATATTTGTTTTTGTGACTATATACAGTAATGGTCCTACAATTATATATCCTAAATACTAAATAAAATTACATATTACACATATCTTGAACAAAGTAAAAAAAACAAGTAATGAACACTTCCGACTGTTATTTAGTAAGGATTGGTAATATAATTTACATGCCGTTACTGCCAAAATTTCAAAATAATACCGGTAATATATATTTAGTAAATCTCAAGTAACATATACTAGGTATATAATTATTATATATATTATATAATATTTATATTATATATATTGTTTAATTTTTGACCAGTCAACTGCCAAAAATAATATATTACATGCAGTGATGCCAAATTCTAAATAAGTATGTAATAATATAATTTTATGTAAATACTCAAGTACATATAATCTATATAGATATACTGTATATAGATATAGATATATATAGATATATATATATATTATCTAGCTCTGTAAAATTGGGGCAAATCGTACTTGATACACTGCCGATTTTTCAAGTTTTTCCACTTACAAAGAATGGAGAGATCTGTAATTTTCATCGTAAGTACACCTCAACTGTGAGAGACCGAATCAAAAAAAAAAATTCCATTTTATTGCATGAAATAAGTATTTGATACAATAGAAAAATAGAACTTAATATTTGGTACAAAAACCTTTGTTTACAATTACAGAGGTAAGACGCTTCCTGTAGTTCCTTGCCCAGGTTTGCAACACTAGACTGCAGCAGAGTTTTGGCCCACTCACTCCAACAGGTGTTCTCCAGTCTTCAGGTTTTGGGGCTGTCGTTTGGCAACTGGAAGTTTCAGCTCCCTCCACAGATTTTCTATGGGATTGAGGTCTGGAGACTGGCTAGGTCACTCCAGAACCTTGAAATGCTTCTTACGGAGCCTCTCCTTAGTTGCCCTGGCTGTGTTTTTGGGGTCATTGTCATGCTGGAAGACCTAGCCACGACCCATCTTCAATGTTCTTACTGAGGGAAGGAGGTTGTTGCGCAAAATCTTGCAATACATGGCCCCATCTGTCCTCCCCTCAATACGGTGCTGTCGTCCTGTCCCCTTTGCAGAAAAGCACCCCCATAGCATGATGTTTCCACCCCCATGCTTCACGGTTGGGATGGTTTTCTTGGGATTATACTCATTCTTCTTCTTGCTCCAAACACGTTGAGTGGAGTTTATACCAAAAACTTCTGTTTTGGTCTCCTCTGACCACATGACCTTCCCCCATGCCTCCGCTTATCATTCAGATGGTCTTTGGCAAACTTCAGACGGGCCTGGACATGTGCTGGCTTGAGCAGGGGGACCTTGCCCATGCTGCAGGATTTTAATCCATGATGGTGTAGTGTGTTACTAATGGTAACCTTTGAGACTGTGGTCCCAGCTCTCTTCAGTTCATTGACCAGGTCCTCCCGTGTAGTTTTAGGCTGATCCCTCACCTTTCTCAGGATTATTGATACTCCACGAGGCGAGATCTTTCATGGAGCCCCAGTCCGAGGGAGATTGACATTCATCTTGAATTTCTTCCATTTTCTAATAATTGCGCCAACAATTATTGCCTTCTCACCAAGCTGTTTGCCTATTTTCCTGTAACCCATCCCAGCCTTGTGCAGGTCTACAATTTTTGTCCCTGGTGTCCTTAGACAGCTCTTTGGTCTGGCCCATAGTGGAGAGGTTGGAGTCTGACTGATTGAGTGTGTGGACCAGTGTCTTTTATACAGGTAACAAGTTCAAACAAGTGCAATTAATACAGGTAATGAGTTGAGGATAGAAGGGCTTCTTAAAGACAAACTAACAGGTCTGTTAGAGCTAGAATTCTTGCTGGTTGGTAGGTGATTAAATACTTATTTCATGCAATAAAATGTAAATTAATTATTTAAAAATCATACAATGTGATTTTCTTTTCGGGTTTTTTTTTTTGATTCTTCCTCTCCCAGTTGAGGTTACAAAAAAAAAAAAAAACGTTAAATGACAGACTCTCCAAGTCCTTGTGTAAGTGGGAACACTATGAAAAATCACAGTGTATTCCATACTTATGTGCCCCCTGTAAGTACTTAATTTTGACAGTCCCTATCCAAATTATTATATTAGTAATACATCAGTGACGCCCAAAATTCCCCCCAAAAAAATTCGATAATAAGGCGTCTTTATATAAATACTCACATGCGATATATACCAGTCACACTATATATTAGTTATAATATTAGTATACGGCACTTACTATATCTATATATATATCTCTATAGTTGCAGTCCCTGGCATTTAATTATAAAGCCCAAATACACAACCCTTATCACCCAGCCCCCAAGACCCTCACCGTACAAACATTTAGTTACCAGCTGTCATACGCGCACACACATTGGATTGTTTCTGCTGGCGTCCCGTGGTTGTAGTTTGTTTTTGTTATGTGTAGTATAGTGTATCTCTTCTTGCAGGACTGGAGGGTTGCTCCCCTTGACTCAACAATACTCTCCTCTATTGCTGTATGCACAATTTATGAGACACACACTCTTGTTGTGTATCATTTTTCGGAGTTTCTTTCTCTCTCTCTTTTTTTTTTGGTTCCCCTCCCCCTATCGTTCAGATGTTTTATTCACCAGGTGCTCCGATACACACCACAACCCAGTTCCTTTAGTACCCCATCCAGCACCATGTCGCATGTCCAATACCGTGTCGGCACATATACGTCACGCCACAGAATCCATGAAGAGCCAAGCCACACACGCATAAACACACATTCACACACACTCCACGTCCATCAGCGCCAGTCACCATCCATCTCCGCACAGATCCCTTCCCCTCTCTCTCTGTCGCTCTATCCCATAAAAAAATTGACACTTTCAGATGAAGCAAGCGCTGCCTGAAAAATAGGTCATGCGATGGCACGCATGCAAAGCAGGGCTGCAACGGCGTGCACAGATACGAAAAGTTCTGCTTTGAATGCTAGAGTAGTAGAGAGAGAGAGGAATAGGGCCATATGGTGACAGATTGGTTAAGAGTCACAGAAAATAAGGAATGTGCAGCTGTCACATTAGATGAAGTGTCTCAGTGATCGGGAGTCTGGACCCGAGGGGACCGCAGGTGGAGCAGGCAGGAGTTCGGAGAGAGTTTTTACCACCAATGCATGCAGCTGCATCCCAGTTCATCACAGTTTTGAGCTGCCACAGGTTTGCTTCTTCAATATTCTCCACGCACACGCAGGCAAATGCACTCTCAGATCCTTCAAATGTATCAAGCTGTCTCCAGGCGTTGGACGTACTACCCACAATCCCCTGACACTTCAAAGCTCTACCCTTGGCTGGCAGATGAGAATGACTTCTTTCAGGGCATATGGACGTGACCTCAAACACCCTCTACCTCATATTGCTTTGTCTGTTGGACAGCCCTGTCTGCCACAAAGTGCAAACCCAGCACTTCTCACGACGGTTTCATGAGATAAATACCATCGGGTATTTACAGAGGCGATTTATAGCTACTCTCAGCTCTGCCATGTTTTTGTAGTGGAGTCGGTTGGTTGATATGACCCACTATTTGATGCGGCTGTACGCCCTCTGGCTATTAGGGTGCGTGAAGTTAATCTTTTGTGAAAAAAAACGGTTAGCAAATGATCTAAAATATTTTAAAAAGATATAAAATAAATAAAATATAAAGATATATAAAAAGATTTTAAATATAAAATGCAAGCAAAAAAAAGAAGCTCAATACATTAAAGGCGACAATATATTTTATTTTATCATCTGGAATATTTGACATGAAACTTGGTTTAGGAAGAAGGTTTAGGGTGGTAGAATCATATACAGTGGGTACGGAAAGTATTAAATAAATTGTTCACTCTTTGTTATATTGCAGTCATTTGCTAAAATCATTTAAGCCTCAGTGTTTTTTTCCGTTTTCCTCATTAAGTAACACACAGCACGTCCCATATTGACAGAAAAACACATAATTGTTGACATTTTTGCATATTTATTATAAAAGAAAAACTGAAATATCACATGGTCCGTAAGTATTCAGACCCGTTGCTGTGAACTCATATTATTCTTACCCTCAGGTGCTGTCCATTTTCTTCTGATCATCCTTGTGAGATGGTGTTCTCCAAACCTTCATTTTGAGTCCCCTATGTTTTGATTATACTGCTTTGACTTGATTAGGAAAGCCACACACCTGTCTATATAAGACCTTCCAGCTCACAGTGCATGTCAGAGCAAAATGAGAATCATGAGGTCAAAGGAAATGCCTGAAGACCTCAGAGACAGAATTGTGACAAGGCACAGATCTGGCCAAGGTTAAAAAAAAAAATTCTGCTGCACTTAAGGCTCCTAAGAGCACAGTGACCTCCATAATCACTTAAATGGAAGACTTTGGGACACCAAACCTTCCTAGAGCCTTGAGACCGTCCCAGCCCACACTGAGCTAGCGTGGGAGAAGAGCCTTGGTGAGAGAGGTAAGAAGAACCCAAAGATCACTGTGGCTTAGCTCCAGAGATGCAGTCGGGAGATGGGAGAAAGTTGTAGAAAGTCAACCATCACTGCAGCCCTCCACCAGTCATGGCTGTATGGCAGAGTGGCCCGACGGCAGCCTCTCCTCAGTGCAAGACACATGAAAGCCCGCATTGATTTTGCTAAAAAACATCTGAAGGACTCTAAGATGGTGAGAAATAAGTTTCTCTGGTCTGATGAGACCAAGATAGTACTTTTTGGCCTTAATTCTAAGCGGTGTCTGTGGAGAAAACCAGGCACTGCTCATCACCTGTCCAATATAGTTCCAACAGTGAAGCATGGTGGTGTCAGCATGATGCTGTGGGGGTGTTTTTCAGGTGCAGGGACAGGGCGACTGGTTGCAATTGAGGGAAAGATTAATGCGGCCAAGTACAGGGATATCCTTGGACGAAAACCTTCTCCAGAGTGCTCAGGACCTCAGACTGGGCCCTAAGGTTTACCTTCCAACAAGACAATGACCCTACGCACACAGCTAAAATAACGAAGTCGTGGCTGCACAACAACTCGGTTACTGGTTCTGAATGTCCCAGACCAGATCCCCTGATTAAACCCAATTGAGCATCTCTGGAGAGACCTAAAAATGGCTGTCCACCAACGTTTACCATCCAACCTGACAGAACTGGAGAGGATCTGCAAGGAGGAATGGCAGAGGATCCCCAAATCCAGGTGTGAAAAACTTGTTGCATCTTTCCCAAAAAGACTCATGGCTGTATTAGATCAAAAGGGTGCTTCTACTAAATACTGAGCAAAGGGTCTGAATACTTAGACCATGTGATATTTCAGTTTTTCTTAATAAATCTGCAAAAATGTCAACAATTCTTGTGTTTTTCTGTCAATATGGGGTGATATGTGTACATTAATGAGGAAAAAAAAAACTTAAATTATTTTAGCAAATGGCTGCAATATAACAAAGAGTGAAAAATTTAAGGGGGTCTGAATACTTTCCGTACCCACTGTATAAACTTAACTATTAAAATAAAATAAAAATTAACTGAAAATTAAAAAATAAAAAATTATAAACTGAATACTAAAAACATCCTGAAATCCTGAAATATAAAATATGTAATTTTATTCACTGAACAGCATTTATGTATTTATTTTTTGTTACTATTTTACTGTTTGTTGAGTAATATTTACTAAACAGCAGTATTTAAATATTATTTATAAAAAAAAAAACTGTTAAAATTTTGTGATTATATTATCGAGGGATGGCTATTCAATAAGCAAATCTTTGTATCCATTTAAAATGAGCCAATTCAGTGAGCTGATTTGCTAAAACAAACCATCATAATGAACTAATTCAATAAAACTAATTCAGATTTTCCAACCCTACTACAAATAGATAGAAGAGTGTTTTATTAGTCATAGCACTGGTTGTCATGCCATAACATCACTTGTTGGAAAAAATAGCTTGTTTCTGGAAAAGCTGTTTTCTATTTTGAAAACAGCTGAACTACTGTCACGCAAAAACTACTGCACTGAAATATGTTAGTTACGTTAGAAGCATTAGAAGTTTTAGTTTCAGTTAGTTGCCAGGATTTAGTTGTATTGCCACTGTACAGTACGTGTGATCTTAAATCTCTTGGTGACAGATGAAAATATATTATTTTATTGTGCTGGTCAATCTCACAAATGGACCTTAATATGCACATTTTCCCAAGGGTATTGGTTCACATTAACAGACTTGTTCAACGAGTCTTACAAGGTTCTGCTGAGTTTCTGCAGCACAGAGGGGAAACTCCAGATGCTCAAAGGTTTGAAAAATGCAGGCTCACAGTGTCTTGCTATGCAAGACTAATTATCTTATGAAATATGATCTCCATCGTTATCTCCCGTCAGTGCATAAGAAATGGCCCAGTTCTGAGGAGCAGCAGAGAGAAGAAACATTTTTTATTCAAAATATTTTCCTCCGGGACGTCGCACCACCATCAAAATCTCAACTGAGTGTTAGTATGAGTGTGTGTTAATAGTGCAATATCAGAGTGCACTGAACACATGAGCTCTCGGAACTCTCCTCCATAGTCTCAAGTTTCAGCCTCTCGTTCAGGAAGCTCAGTATTTATCCCGAAAAAATCTGGTCCTGCCACAGAGACGGAGCCCAATTAGAGGTGGTTTACTTGGGCTAAAACTCCTGCAGTGCCCCACTGAGCTGGAGCTAATGACGGTGTGCTCCATCTTAGTGGACTGAAATGGGAGAAGATTCTCTATTAGGCATCAGGGAAGAGCTTATGTGTATGCCTGCTGTCTTTTTCTTTTCTTTTTCACTTCTATCGCTCTCCCCGTGGGCTTGTTTGAAACACCGGTGTCATTTCTCTCACTTGTTCTGCACATGACTTGTCATCCCCTAACAGGCCTCTAACTTCTCCGCAGAAAAGTACAGAGAAGAAAGACTCGCCTTTCCCACTCTGAATCTCAGCCATTACTAACTGCTTTTTTTTGTCGCTAGATATATACAGTAAATGGCCCAGGTGGAATCTGCAGACTTCTATGCACAGATTTTGGTGGTGGTGGTGGGGTGTTGTGTGTGTGGGGGGGGGATCTGTGGAAAGACAAAACATGGTAAAATGTGTAAGCTAAGGAGATACTAACAATTCAATGGTAGCGGAAAATATATAGTTTATTTTATATTTTTATTTAGTTTTTATATAGTTTATATTAAAATATAACGTTTGGTGCCTGTTGGATTTTTTGATATTTCTGAAGTATCTTATGCTCACCAACACCATTTATTTAATCAAAAATACAATGAAAACAGCAATATGTGACCCTGGACCACAAAAACAGTCATAAGTCACACGGGTATATTTGTAGCAATATCCAACAATAAGTTGTATGCGTCACGAATCCGGTCCGTGGTCTTCCGTCTGCTCGCCACCAGAGGTCGCCTTCTGATTACAATGACTCTCACGCCACACAAACTGTTGCACATCACAACCTGGACTACATTTCCCAAGCTCCATTGCACTGATGGACTCACCTGCAAGCAATCACAACACACACTATATAACAACATAAAAATCTTCTCTAACGCTGAGTATTGGCAGCGGTTATCACTTCTAGTGGTAGCACTTTACGGAGCCAGATCCTGTCCTGAGTGTAGTCTAGTTCTAGTTTAGTCCTGTTTCTAGTTTGTCTGATTGTCTGTTCCTGATAACCTGCCTGTCTTGGATTTCTCGTCTTGTTGTTTGGATTCTGTTCGCACCTCGCCTGGGCTATTATCTGTCTGTGGATTTCTCGCTTGCCTCATCCTTTGGATTATGTTTGCCATCGATTGACCTACGCCTGTTTATTGGATCATTCTTCAGTCTTGCCCACTAAGTACCGGTTTGCCATTGTCAGACTCTTGTCTGTTTGACTATGTTTAAGAATAAAGCTTTGCAGATGGATCCACACGTCTCTCGTCTCGTTCGCGCCGAACAGTATGGGCAAAATTATCGATTATTCTATGCCAAAAATAATTAGGATTAGTAGTAAAGATCATGTTCCATGAAGATAATTTGTAAATTTCCTACCGTAAATATATCAAAAATTATAGGAGACCGCTCCACCGGGGGGACCCTTGTAACCCCCTAGCTGCACCACCGTCGAGGGTGGTGAGGGAGGAGGAACCAGCAGATCGATTTCCAGCAGTAAAAGGTGCCGTCCATGACCTGGTGAGACCCTCATGCACTTCCGGGAAGAATGGAACCGGAGGAGGCTGTGAGAACCAGCACGAGCCACCCCGAGAAACCAATCATCCAATCTTGAGGGCTCGGGACACGGTGGAAGTCTCCACTTGAGGCCTACCCCTACGGCGGCCCGGGAAAGCATAGCCAATATTTCTGGATCCGATCCAGGCATTGATACGGTCCCGGAGGAGAGCAGCGCAGACGAATCTTCCTCTCCAGAAAGCTCCGGCTCACCCTCCGATGCAGCGATCGACATCCGGTCGTCGGGAGGAGCGCCAAAGGATACGCTCCTTGTTGAGAGCCCAGCACCTTCCATTGGCAGCTCAACTGGTGCCTCAGACCGCCTGCCTGAAGTAGCCCCCGCCTGGCTGCCGCCATGAGGAAAACTAGATCGAGGCAGAGGCAACGGAACTCCACCCCTTGAGGAAACGGAGCTTGGCCCGTGACTCCGAGATGATCATCTTCCCGCAATCAGAAGATGACTCATCCACAAATGCCACCTCAGCGTGCTACATGCCCAGGCACGTGAGGCAGCGATCATGACCATCACCCAGCACCAGGTAACTACCGCATCCAGAAACGCCCGGGTAATACGTTGTCTATAGCAAGACCCACATCGTCTTTACAAAGACGTAACGTCAAGTTTGCCACGCAACGTCGTCTTTAAAAAGACGCACCCGAAATTGCTCTTTTAGGGAAAAAGCTCTTTTAGCGTGCTGAGGCGCACAGGGGAGATGATCATCTGCAACACAAACAGGGGTAGTGCAGCCTGATGTGTGCAACCCACTCGACACGGGAAACCACCACCGCTGAAGCGCCGTACTGCCAACACGAAGAGCTCTCCAAGAGCACGCTGAACTCGTTCAGTCTTCTTCTCTCAGTAGAGTAGTCAGGAGCAGAACGATGTGATCGCTCGGCTCCGAAGCGAAAAGCTGAATATGCGCTGCATCTGCTGCCTACTTATACTCACGCTGTGATCAGCGGCAGCTGGATGCAATAATCGCATGCCAATGTGCATTGGCTCGTTTAGTTTACACTCGAAGTAGATTGGTCCCTCTAAGCGAGATCCCAATTCGTCGGTCATCCGACGTGACGTCGAGAGTGACCGACTGAAAGGGAACCATGGTTCCTTGAGAACAGGGAACGAGATGCTGCGTCCTCTAGAGGGCATGAACGAAAAAACGACAATGCCCTTGATATTGGCAGGCGGCAGCCTATGACGTAAACAATAAAGCGAGTGCGGGTATAAAAGAGCACCTGCGGAAAACGTCATCCACTTCTTTGTCTGAAAGAGACGCAGGCAGGAATGCCCGAAGCATGGCAATGAGACGCAGCGTCTCGTTCCCTGTTCTCAGGGAACCATGGTTACATGCGTAACCTGAGACGTTCCCTTTCGAAAGGGAACTCAATGCTGCGTTCTCTAGAGGGCGCTAGGGGAACGGTCTACCCACGTGGCCATGCTGAGGGATGAGTGCCCAAAAACTGGATTCCTTAAGTCGTTCTCAAGGAACACCATCCCTGCCACCAGCCAAATCGCTTTTGCCAGGACCCGAGCCACAAACCTCTACAGGCAGGCTCAAAGCTCGCCAGCATCGTAGACTAGCTCACCTACCAAAGTACAGAACTCTAAGAGTGGAGGTCTCAGCATAACGACTCTCTAGAATGAGAGGAGACCAGGCTACACTCAACGCCAGGGGCAGTTAGTGAGGCTCAAGAGCCTACACATTAATACTGCCTAAGCGGAGCTATGCAAAGTGGAGGCTTCAGCAGAATGACTCTCTTAAACGAGAGGAAGCCTAACAACACTCAACCCTAGTTGAGGAGCTCTTAAGAGTGGAGGTCTCAACATAACGACTCCCTAAAGTGAGAGGAAACCTAGCTACACTCAACCCCAGAGGCAGTTAGTGAGGCTCAAAAAAGAAAATGCCTACAAACTCATATTACTGCCAAAGACGGAGCTCTAAAGAGCAGAGGCTTCAGCAGGATGACTCTCTTAAATGAGAGGAAGCCTAACGACACTCAATCCTGGTAGGGGAACTCTTAAGAGTGGAGGTCTCAGCATAACGACTCTCTAAAGTGAGAGGAGACCTAGCTACACTCAACGCCAGAGGCAGTTAGTGAGGCTCAAAAAAGAAAGAGCCTACAAACTCATATTACTGCCAAAGACGGAGTTCTAAAGAGCGGAGGCTTCAGCAGGATGACTCTCTTAAATGAGAGGAGCCTAACAACACTCAATCCTAGTTTAGGAGCTCTTAAGAGTGGAGGTCTCAGCCTAACGACTCTCTAAAACGAGAGGAGACCTGACTACACTCAACGCCAGAGGCAGTTAGTGAGGCTCACAAAGAAAGAGCCTACAAACTCATATTACTGCCTAAGCGGAGCTCTGGAGAGCGGAGACTTCAGCAGAATGACTCTCTTAACCGAGAGGAAGCCTAACAACACTCAACCCTGGTAGGGGGGCTCTTAAGAGTGGAGGTCTCAGCATAACGACTCTAAAATGAGAGGAGACCTGACTACACTCAACGCCAGAGGCAGTTAGTGAGGCTTAAAAAGAAAGAGCCTACAAACTCATATCACTGCCTAAGCGGAGCTCTGGAGAGCGTAGGCTTCAGCAGAATGACTCCCTTAAATGAGAGGAAGCCTAACAACGCTCAGCCCTAATACAGAAGCTCTAAAAAGTGGAGGTCTCAGCATAACGACTCTCTAAACGAGAGGAGACCTGACCACACTCAAAGCTAGACACCGTTAGTGAGGCTCACGATAAAGCCTACATGCTAATAGTACTGTCTAAGCGGAGCTCTAGGGAGCGGAGTACACTGCCTAACAACTCAAAGCTGGAGTACTAAGCTAGGAGTACTGACCATGCTCCTAAGTGCCGAACAGAGCTCTAGGGAGCAAGCACTCAACATACCAACCCTCTGAAGCAAAGGGAGTGCAACCACCCACCCTTATGGATCAGCGTACTCAGTACGAAGACCTCAAGTGAGGGGAGTACTCAAAAGCTCAACCTAAGAGCGACTTATCAAGGAGGCCCACCAGAGCATAACAACCTAAACAGCCACAGAGCTCTGCTGAAAGAACACTAGGAACTGTGATCTCAGCATAGCGACCCTCAAAGGGAGGGGGAGCTACCAGGGTCATGAACAGCTGATCAGGGAGGCTCACAGAGAGCCTCAAAAACCCTGAAATAACTGCAAAAATGAAAATACTGGGGAGCAGAGTGCTCAGTATAACTCTCTCCTCAACCTAAATATTCACGTACCTGGGCTAAGAGGATGAGGAGGCTCACCCGCCCCCCCTACCAAGAGATAACAACAAAAAAAAACTTGCAATTACACCAAGTCAGGAGCCTCCTTTCATTAAGGAGATTCTCAATTTACACAGGTCCTATTCTGTGAAATAAAATAAAACAAAAAATTCTGAAAGAGAAAGCACTCCTCGTCAGATTCCTTCATGCCCGCCTACCAATCCCCGTGATCGGTTTGATTATGCCTCAGCACCGCGAGACCCGAAACGGGTGACGAGGCGCTCAATTCTAAAGAGAATAAGGCATACAGGCATTCTTAACGCGATCACATCTCGCACGCGTGGTAATCTACGTTGTTGAGAGCCAAACACACTCGTTCAAACACTAAACTCTCTCACAGAATCAGGCAAGAAGAACAGGAACCGCCGCGAATGCCATCGCATTAAGCTGTTTCAACTCCCTCGAGAGAGGCGAACGCGCTCTGCAAATGTGACAAAAAACTTGAGTACAGACCTCTGCTCTAGTAGTTCCGCGAATGCAAACAGTGAGCACATCCTTATCCCTCGTGAGTCAAACGCACGTGCTTCCGTACACAAGGCTTGAAGACAAAGAAGAGGATGACGTTTTCCGCAGGTGCGCTTTTATACCCGCACTCGCTTTATTGTTTACGTCATAGGCTGCCACCTGCCAATGTCAATGGCATTGTCATTTTTTCATTCATGCTTCAGACACCGGTCACGCTGAAGGCGTTCCCCTAGCGCCCTCTAGAGGACGCAGCGTTGAGTTCCCTTTCGAAAGGGAACAACAAAAATTGCGCTTAAATTTTTGGCACAAAACCATGTTTTAGGATTCTTTCATGAATAGAAAGTGAAAGTAAAAAAATAAATTACATTAATAAATTTAAATAATAAAATTTACATAAATACATCAGTAAAAAAAATATACTTCTTTGTGGTGGGTCCTGTGAAAATTGTGGTGAGGCAAGAAAAAATCTCAACTTGAAATATAACTGAAACTGAAATATTACCTCACTGTTGAGTCCTAGGATTTCAGGGGGCAGAGATCCTGCTGTATAGGCCTGACTATGATGTACTTAATCAAGCATTTGTACTTTTGTACAAAAGCATTTGTACATTTGTCTTTTATGGGATTTACATTTACATGGGTTTACATTTCATCTGAGCTGAGCAGTATGTAGCAGTACTTTGTGACATTGTTGTGTATTCAAAATGCATTTTTACTCACTTGAACTGCTGTTTTTTTCTCCACTCTCAATGGACAAAGTATGAATGCTTCAATTCCCAAATGGTACAAAATGGAGGCGTGTTGTGTGACATTATTTTCTTAAGTGGATGGGAATAGCTCTTATCTAGACACTTTGCTAGCTGCACTTTATAAGAATAAAGTGGACAGAATGTAACAACCTCAGTTTGAGGTTTTTGAATTCTGCTACTGCATCTTATATTGAGGATGGCAGTAGATCGATGTGCTGAATGAGAGAGAGAGAGTCTCTAGCAAGCTCTTTCAAAGGACCTCAACATAAAACCATTTTTGGTTGGCTGGGCTTCCTGTAGACATTTATCATATTTTGAGTTTGTGTAAATAAACAGCAGACTTGCATCTATGAAGTGACCATATATTTTGGTCATTACATGCAAACAAGCAAAGGACCTTGACCCTGCAAAAGATGTTGAACACCAAACCAGAGGCTTTGTCACCGAATCAGAAATCCCAATTAGGCTTAATGTTTTGGACAGTTCGGACTGGAATACTATATGTGTGGAATACTAATTCACCTTGAGAGATGTTTGTGTTTGCGTTCTCTGTTAAATCTCATGTTTGCTTGTTAATTGCTCTGGACCTTTCCGCCTCTCCCAGAGGAGGAGAGAAAAGGTGTTTACTGTGAAAGTTAGATTTTTTGCGGCTTTGCCTTGTTTTTGCTTATTGCTGTGTTTCTCGGCCGTGCTCTGTTTGTGCTGGTTGTTGCGGATGGTTTGCTGGTGAGATGTCCCAGTTGGGCAAGCATTCTCTTATTGGTTTACTGCTGTTTATTCGCTAACACAAGTTATAAATTTTTTTTAACAAATAAAAATGTGCAAAACCTTGACATTTTCTTAAAAGTGATTAGAAGCATCATATGTACAACCTTTCAAAATTTAAATTCACTGTGATGAAAAAGCTCTAGAAATTCCTATTCTGGCGTAAACTGATAAACAATGATAAACAAACATAAGGGCATCATCTTTGAGGAATCTATCTGTCTGTCTATCTGTCTGTCTGTCTGTCTCTTTAATGTTATATAGTCTTCTTGTGAAAAACACAGCAACACTAAAAAAGCGTTAGACTGAGTATCAATTAATTTAGCTTCTGCATGCCATTTTGCAATTAGTGTCCGTCAGATATGATGCAGATTTGAGTCACACGCCTGATAGCCACGGGGTCTGTCCTGTCTGTCTTTGTGTGTGTTCTCATTAATCACCGTTTGTGTGTGTGTGTGTGTGTGTGTGTGTGAGAAATGAACCTAAGAGTTGTTTCCATTACCTTGTAGATTTAGCTCAGGGGTTAATGACTGTGGGTCACAGTATGAATATGTTGCTACTCTAACGCTTTTATGGGCCGCTTAGTTCTCCTTCCTTTTCGGTCTTTCTCCATTTATCCATCCCCGTCTCCCTTTCACACATCTCTCCTCTTCAGTGTAATGCAATTTGGCCTAGAGGGTCGATTATTCACATGGCCCCCGGTGTCTGGCTTTAACACTTCTCTTAAGTTGATTTATCTGTCAAGCCATATGATGAAATATATTTTGACTTTTTTCTGGATATTATCTGCTCTTTAAATATAGATTTTAAACTGCATTATTTATTTTTAGACTTTCTTCTTGTATACTATTATGATGACACATAGCAAGTCCCTGCTATTGAAAGACAGTGTTTCATATACTGTGCTGCGTGTTATTAAACTAGAATGGAAAAAAAAGATTGCCTGCATGCTTTCAGACAAATCGTAAAGGCTTGAAAGAGTTACCTCGAGCCAGAGCTTGTCCACAGATGACCGTGACTGCACAGCAAGATTGCACTGTTTAGTGCGAGGCCACACGCACAAAGTAAAGGCAGCGGACTAGGGAATGACAGATTTTCTCTCTACCCACTTCACTGCTCTCATCCAGCTCGTATGAAAAATACAGTTCAAACTCACCCACTTATTCTGCTGTGAATTCAACCCACAGCTGCACAGGAACCTGACAGTGCCATTTCACAACCTGTTACTTCTTTCCAGCACTGAAATGAGTAGCAGCAACCAAATGCAGAAATGAGAACAATTCAAACTAAAATGAAAATTCTATAATTTTTTTCTCACCATCATGTCTTTCCAAACTCATATGACTTTCTTTCTTCTCTGGAACTAAACAGGAAGAGCAGTTCAAAAGCAGTTTTTTCCCATATGTATAAAGAATACAGTGACCAGGGCCTGACAAGCTCAAAAAAAAGAAAAATGCTATTGAAATACAATAATCTACAATATTCTGAATCCATATGATAGATTTGTTTGAGAAAATTTAATTTTGGAACTTTAAATCATTATTCAATCAAAATCTTCTCAGTAACTGTCAAATCTCATTCACTCTTCCAAATCACATTCACACTTCCACAACTGGAAGTTGGTCACATAACTAGTGGCATTAATATCTTGATTTGTTAATAAAATGCATGTCATATTGACTACTTTCATAGTGTGTTGTTTCATAGTAAGTGGGCTATGCTTGACAGCGCATCACTTTATTCCTTCATTGTATAGAAAACAATCCTTAAACCTTTGGGTTCCATGGGAATAAAAAGAGTACTTCCCACTGTAAAACTTTTATTAAGCAAGGACTCATTAAATTGATCAAAAGAGACAGGAAAGACATTTATTATGTTACAAAAGATTTCTATTTCAAATAAATGCAGTTCTTTTGAAATTTCTATTAATCAAAGAATCTTGAAAAAAATGTATCATGGTTTCTACAAAAATATTAAGCAGCACAAGTGTTTTCAAATTGAGTGAGTATAATATATGTTACTTGAGAGCAAATCAGCATATTAGAATGATATCTAAAGGATCATGTGGCACTGTAGACTGGAGTAGTGGCTGCTGAAAATTCGTTTGCATCACACAAAATAAATTTACACTTTTACTACATATTAATTTTAAATGAATATATAATTTCTGTCCTGCATGTTCATCAATAATGCCTCCTTGTTGAGGCATAGGCAGATTTCAAAATTTTGGGAAAAACTTTGCCAACCGTGCCAATCGTGAACAGTCCTATAGACTTACATGATTTTTGAGTAGATGATTTCAGATTTTTCTCGACTGTAAAGCCCAGTTCAGTTCAGGATCTGCATGCCGTTCTCATGGGTTGTTCTGGCTGTGTGCAGCAGGGAGCCGTTGGTATGCCTACAGGGGGGCGACATGAGAGTCCTGTTTTAGAGTCGGGGGTGGACCGCCTGTCCCGCAAGAGCAGCTTTACAAAGATCTTATCTGGTTTAGGCCTAGACCCAGCTGAGCCAAACCTAGTGTCCATCAAAGGCTTCTGGTCAACGGTGTCGTCGTCTCTTTCATTCATAATGCCCCTTGCCATCTGCCCCCCTCCCCAACCACGCACCCACACTTTTCCCCTTTCCATGCCCCAGCTTTGACCCCGTGCACCAGATACAGTACCAGCTGGCATTATTGCAAGAACATTGCCCTCCATCCCAGTAAACTGTTTGCTTTGCTGACCACGTAATCTCCACCATGACATTTCATGTACTGGTCGATGGTGAATAATCCTTTTTGAATTATAAAGGTTTGTGCTGTCCAGGGTGCTCAGCAACTGTTCTTTCAATATCCTCTGATTTTAGCAAGCACAGGGTTTTAACACGAACACAAAAAAGCAATCTCCTGCGTGCGCATGTCGATTGGATTTGTCTTTATTATGTCCTGTCGCAGTCTTCAATCTACTAGTTGTAGCGAATCAGCTCATGGGAATTATGAATAATTAACCATAACTAGTTAGAATTAACTATTCATATTTTAGTCCGCTGTAGATATTTAGCTGACCTCACAGGGTCAACTGTCTTGTCAATTCTAAAAAAGTTAATTTCCTGGTTAAGGGAAATAACCGTTTCTACGTGTACCTTCTTCCTACCAACTGTTTTTGTAGCGTAATCTGCATAATTAGTACTCCGTTTTTAGAGCACCAAATGAACAACTTCAGTGTGATACCAGGTAAGGGTTTATTAACTACATAACATTAAACTAGTCCAACGCTTACTACATAAACACATGATAAACTGTCATAACATCCTCCAAATACTCCACACATAACATACAGTTTGTGTATATAGGACAGGTTTTAAAGTTTAGCTCAGGTACAAAAGAGACATAAGCATGACATTATATGGAACCCATATTTGCCTATTTCACAATCTAATCCTGACTGGATGTCAGATTCTGAGTGTTCAACACACGGTGGAACTCCTCGAGGCTGGTACCTTTGTAAAAAGGTGTAACTGTTATTTAATGTATCAATTAATAAGACTAAGGTTGATACTTGCGAGTCTCGTCTGTCTAAAAGAGATTCCTGATGCAATCTTAAGAACCAAGATCTTTGCTGAGAATTATTGATTGAAAAGACCCTAGTTTTCATCAGAGAATCTTTGGTGAAGGAAAAGTCAAGTCAAGAAGGAAGGCCGCAAGGCCATGGCACAATGCCTTTGGTATCCTGCTCAAGAAATCAATCACTGCAACTGCGCGTTTTCCTCACATCTTCATCTTAAGCCTCTGACTAACCCCAGACTGGGGCGGGTTCACAGTGTGTGGATCAGCTTTAGGTCAGAGAAGCATCCCCGCCCGCCCTCCCCTCAGATGGGCTTGGATCCATGAGCAATAGGCCAGAATACCCAATGCGTTGGGTGTCCCGAAGTGGGCGTTTTGGATCCTGGTGAGTTTTATGACTCTTGTGTGGAACCATGGTACTTTAGTGTCTGGTAACTTGAATCGCATACTAAAGGTTCTCAGGGCTTAATATATTGCCTATGTACCACATTAATTACGTCTTGTTTAGATCATCAGAAGTGGCGAAATTCATAGATACTAAACAAGGTTATGTAAAGCCGTTATATAAATATTGGTTATCGTAAGCATGGCTAAAAATAGTCTAGACTACAAACAATTAATACAAACATTCATAATTACACATTGCCTGAAGAATAATGTGTTCATCTCAATATACTAGGGTTTTCCCTATGGAAATTAATTAGTAGAAAAGTCAATTTTCTGACTGTGTCATATTCGGTTTGTGCCTCTTGCTTCTGGAGAATGCAGCTGAGAGTCTGCTCGCATTCCACAAGGTTGTAAATGTATCGGGTGTCAGGGTTACCATGGAACCAGGGGCCTTCGGCTTCCTGGGGTGTTACAGAGTATTTGTGACATCTAGCTAACAAAATATATATTGTGTGTTTGAGTGGTCCAGACGCTACATAGTACACAAAGTAGCAGTCTAATGCCTTATACTTTTTAAATGATCAGAGCAGTGTTAAATGAGCCTCATTTAAAGCCATTATTGTACAAATTGAACTGGTTGTTAGAAAAACTACAGCATGAGAACAAAATGAACAACATGAGCTTCTGGAAAATGTAAATGAAACAAATAGCCTACTCCCCCGAGTTAGCCATTAAATAAGCTTAAACAGGCTTTTTTTTTACTCATTCAGCTCATTAAAGAATATTTTATGAGATTTATCATTGTCCAGTAAAGCCGTGGACATATTGACAATTTTCAGAACATTTAGTCTAGAGATAAGATACAGAGATGTTTCTTCTGTTGGTTAAAAAGGTGCTGACAAGTGCTGTGTTATCTTTCTTTGCTTTCTTTCTTCTTGTAGACACTTCCTTTTCAAGACGCCATCTGGGAGCACTCCTCTGTTCAGCAGCTCTTCACCAGGTTATCCCTTGACCGGTGGTACCGTCTACTCCCCACCACCCCGGCTCTTACCCCAGAAACCAGCATTCTCGGCAGGCTCCTTCAAGCTGAAGAAACCCTCCAACTACTGCAGCTGGAAATGCGCTGCTGTTGGGGGGGGGTGTCCCCCCCCCACCCCCCCCCCCCCCCCCCCCCCCCCCCCCCTTGGCGCTCGCCGAGCCGTCTGTCTGTTGTCCGCCTGGCTCCCTCCTTTCAACGTCATAGGTATGTTCTTCAAATCACCACCATCATTATTTGCCATGGATGATTTTGTTCCTAAATAATATGCAGCTGGGATCCACTACAGAGGAAGCATCTCCAGTTGTTCAGGAGGTGTTTTTATTTCATTAGTAGATATTAAAATAAATTGCAATCTGGTCAGAACCTGGTTCAGTTGTGATCAGTGGCGGAAAAATTCAGCAAGTCCTGTTCGTGTACAAACCGCTTGTGCATCCACCTCCTTTTCAGTTTTTACTTGTCTTCCATTTCAAAAGCAGATTAGTCTAACTGCTAAACTGGCATACTTTCATTTTTGTTTCATATATATATATATAGTATATACAGATTGGTACGGAAGGTATTTCCAGACCCCCCCCCCTTTTTTTTTAAAAAATTTCGTTTTCACACGACTTTGTTATATTGTAGTCATTTGCTAAAATCATTTAAGTTTTTTTTGTCCTCATTAATGTACACAGAGCACCCCATATTGACAGAAAAACACAGAAATTGTTGACATTTTTGCAGATTTATTAAACAAGAAAAACTGAAATATCACATGGTCCGAAGTTGGTACACACTAACAAAAAAAGTATTTCACCCTGTGCCCTTTGCTGTGACACTCATATATTTAAACTCAGGTGCTGTCCATTTCTTCTGATCATCCTTGAGATGGTTCTACACCTTCATTTGAGTCCAGCTGTGTTTGATTATACTTATTGGTATTTATTATGAAAGCCAACCACACCTGTCCTATGTAAGATCTTCAGCTCACGTGCCTTCAAGCAATGAGAATCGTGAGGTCAAAGAACTGCCTGAAGATGCTCAGTAGACAGAATCTTGTGTCAAGGCACAGATCTGGCCAGAGGTTACAAAAAACTTTCCTGCTGCACTAAGGTTCCTAAGAGCACACGTGGCCTCCATACATCCTATAAATGGATGACTTTTGGACGACAGAACCCTCCCTGGAGCTGCCGTACCCCAGCCCTCAACGAGGGTGAGTCTAATCGTCTTGTGAGAATATCCTGTGAGTAGAGTAAAGAAGAACCACGATCACTGTGGCATGAGCTCCAGAAAAGGGTGATGCATCTCGGGAGATTGTAGACATGTTTGTAGAAAGTCAACGTGTACACTGCGCCTCGCACCCAGTTGGTCTTGCTTTTATGGCGCCGAGTGGCCCGACGGAATGCTCTTCTCAGTGTCAAGGCTAAAAAACACCGAGTGTAAGGACTCCAAGATGGTGGGAATAGAGTGCTGTGGTCTGATGAAGACCAATATAAGAAAACTTTTGTCTTAATTCTAAGTGCGTTATGTGTTGAGAAAACCAGGCATCTTACAACTGCTCATCACCTGTACAATATAGTCCCAACAGTGAAGCATGGTGGTTGCAGCATCATGCTGTGGGGGTGTTTTGCAGGGACAGGACGACTGGTTGCAATGGTTGAAAGATGAATGCGGCCAAGTACAGAGATGTCCTGGACGTAAACCTTCTCCAGAGTGCTCGGACCTCAGACTGGGTTGAAGGTTTACCTTCCAACAAGACAAGGACCCTAAGCACACAGCTAAAATAACGAAGGCGTGGCTTCACAACAACTCTGTGACTGTTCTTGAATGGCCCAGCCATAGCCCTGACTTAAACCCAATTGAGCATCTCTGGAGAGTCCTAAAAATGGCTGTCCACCAACGTTAACCATCCAACCTGACAGAACTGGAGAGGATCTGCAAGGAGGAATGGCATAGGATCCCCAAATCCTGGTGTGAAAAACTTGTTGCATCTTTCATAAAAAGACTCATGGCTGTATTAGATCCAAAGGGTGCTTCTACTAAATACTGAGCAAAATGGTCTGAATACTTAGGCCATGTGATATTTCAGTTTTTCTTTTTAATAAATCTGCAAAAATTTCAACAATTCTGTGTTTTTTCTGTCAATATGGTGTGCTGTGGGTACATTAATGAGAAAAAAAATTAACTTAAATGATTTTAGCAAAGGCTGCAATATAACAAAGAGTGAAAATTTAAGGGGGTCTGAATACTTTCCGTACCACTGTATATACACGTATCTAACAGAAGTGAGTACACCCCTCACATTTTTGTAATATTTTATTAGATCTTTTCATGTGACAAAACTGAAGAAATGACACTTTGCTACAATTTAAAGTAGTGAGTGTACAGCTTGTATAACAGTGTAAATTTGCTGTCCCCTCATAATAACTCAACACACAGCCATTAATGTCTAAACCTGCTGGCCACAAAAGTGAGTACACCCCCTAAGTAAACACACTACTTTACATTGTATCAAAGTGTCATTTCTTCAGTGTTGTCACATGAAAAGAATATAAGAAAATATTATAACAAAAATGTGAAGGGTTGTACTCACTTCTGTGAGACAAAAAAACTGTAGATTGTCATGCTGTTATACTTGATTCTTATCTTACCTTCAAAATGAGAGATATATGGCGAACTTGGTGTGCTGTATTCATAGCATGATGTTATAACAGAGCTGTGTCAATAATTAATTTATCTGTACATAATATAATTAATATTATTGAGATAAGTTTTTGATATTTTGTGACATGAACCACAACCATAAATGTGTGTCCATAATCTTTGCGCCGTGATGTCCTTGAGAATTCATGCTTCAAAAAAAAAAAACTTTATAAGCATGAAAGTTACTTTTTAAGCAATTTATCATGATGCAAACTGTGATATTTAATTCACATTTTACAATTCAGTCATGCATAATTAGGTCCTGAACTGAATTCATGGATCCATGATGGATCATTTATTGCTGTCTAAACAATAAGTCAGCAACCACAGCATGATAAATCAATTAATTTAATTAGACACTCCTTAAATGTCATGAGCATGAGTTAGTGTAGTTAGCAGAGGGTTTGCCGGGCTGCGCTCAGTGTCCTCTAGTACACCATGGCATTTTAAAGCTGAAAGAATGACCCTGGGATGACTCACTCAGAAGAATGACATTTATCACGAAGAACGAAGCGCTTCAAAGCGTCTTTGATAAACCATTGATGTGTGTTATTGTTGTGGTACAATTGCAGCAAAGTAAATACCCACGCAGAGGGGTGGAAGGAGCCTCAGCATGTGGACGTTTACTTCTGACGGCAACATGTGATTCATCTGCCGTTTGATATGAGCTGTGATTCGGATGTATTTGGGAAGGAGGGTTTGGTCTTATCAAGGCACCTCTCTGCAGGGAGTTCTGCTTAGTTTCAAATCTTAAGTTCCTCTCTTTTTATAAACAAGATTTAGGTTCAGTTCTTAGTAACTGATCAGCAAAAGGTTGTTCAGTGGTTTTGATACGTCCTCAAGTGAAGTTGTAAAAAAAAAACAGAAAAAGAAAAAAGTCCAAACAAAAACACATTTTGGTGTATTTTCGTTGCTGAGATGCACTTGAATGGTAAGAAAAGGTGGCACTGAAGGCGAGAGAGAGACTGCATGTGGAGTCCGATAAGAGTCGGATCCCTTCCAGAAACACAGTTGACGGTAAATGTCACCAAGCACCTTGAGTCTGTGCCAGTCTGCAAGAGAGTTGCACCTTTACAAAGCAGTGAAGAAAACAACAGTCTGCCTTTTTTGCTTGAATAATCCGCACATTTACAATTTCAATATCTCATTTGTTTTTCATTGTTTATTTTGCAGGGTTGTGGTCTTCGGGTGGTGGGGCTGTCTGGTGCTGGAGTGTATGGGGATTGGTTGATTGGGTGGGGGTATGGGGGGGGGGGGCTCAGGGGTTGGCATTCGACCGTATCGCTTGTTCCCCCGGCATGTGAGCTGTCAATAGACATTGAATCAGCAAATAGCCAACATTCAAACGCCCGATTGGAGTCTCACTGTGTACGTTGATTAGTGAGGGTTAAATGAGTACCAATGAAGGTTTTTTTTTCTTTTTTTCCTTTCTCAGATATATCATGGTGTAGAATGACTACCCAATCAAAAGACAACTATATAGAAGGTTTGCCTTATAATTTTGGACTATGATTCTCCCGTATTGTTCTCACGCTTTCTATCCGAGAATGTGTAACGAGCTGTACAGACGTGCGAACGTGGAGCTGCCATTGCAACTTTTTATCAGAGAGATCTGGTCGACAGCAGGCGAACAATGGCAAACAGGTATATGGCGTGCAAAACACAAGAATAGTCCTAGGGCTAGTGTTGGTCACTGATTGGCAGACAGAATCACAGGGACGAGACAAGAGGGATTGAAATCCGACACAGAAATCAGAAACCGAGAAACGCAGGCAAGCAAAACAAGTACCAGAGACTCGAGCAGGTACAGGCTAAAACACTACTCAGTCAATATGTATTTTGCGTAGTGTTTATTTAGTGAGTCGAGTGATATGAAACACTGTGCACTTCTCTGTGTGCAATCAGTGAAACAGCTTTGCAATCGTGCCTGTGTGCAATCATGAAAACAGCTGGTGTGCAAGTCATGCTCGTGGTGCACTCATTGCCGGATGAGGAATATGTGTCAGGGTGATATGCAACAGTGTGTTGTGCGAGAGTCAATGAAAATGGAAATGGTGACCTCTGATGTGGTGATTGAAACACTGGATTCCAGGACCTGACGATTGGCGGTTGTGGAAACACAAATCTTCTAACTATACGCATTTGGCGGTTCTGTATGATTTTTTAAAATTCTTACCAGCTTCTCGCATTTCTTTGATCCCTGTAGCGAAGCGACTAATGTGAACTTGAAATAACTAATATAACTAGTATAGTGTTAATTATCAATATTATACAAGTATTCCGCTGTAGTATTAGACTTGCCTCTCAGGGTCCTGTCTGTCATTCTCTAGACGTGGTATTTTCCTGGTTAAGGGAAATACTTTCTACCTGTTACACACTCTCACAGAGCCGAGTAGCATAATCTGTCATGATTAGGGCCTCCATTGATGAGCAAACATGATCAACGTCAGTTGTGATACCAGTAAGACTTTATGAACTTACTCCACACCCTTTAAACTAGTCTACATACTACTAAACACGGAAACTAGTCTAACCATACACACGCCGCCACCACACCCAACACACCCAGCAGTCTATGGTATATTGAACAGATTACAGCCTAAGCAGTAAGAGGAGAAAATAGTGAGAAGTTATGGAATCATCTGGCATATGTTCCGCAGATTTACAGCCCTGAGGGACATCATATTTCTTATTTCAAACACACCTTTGTCTAAAGGTTGCCAATGATACCTAAATGTATTAATTAATAAGACTAAGTTTGATATTTGCAAGTCTCGTCTGTCTGAAAGAGAGTTTTGATGCAATCTGAAGGTCCAAGTTGATCTTTGCTGAAGTTGGTTGCTGAAAAAGAAACAGTTTGAGTCAGAGAATCTTTGGTGAAAGGAAAAGTCAAGGCCGAAGCCTGGCACAACTTAGGGTGTCCTGGAGCATTGTAGCTCACATTCTCATCTTCTCAGAATTCAACCAAACCACCGTCTCTGGTGCGGGATCACTGATGGGTGAGGGCCTTTAAATAGTTCTGGATTCAAGATTCCCTGGCCTCTCAAGATGGGCTTGTCCAATGAGAAAGGCCGGAATCCCAAATGGGAGTTTTGAGATACTGGGGAGTTATGACGCCTTTGTGTGGTGACAGCAATGTAATTTGCATAATGGAACTTGAATCGAATTACTAAGGGTATTCTCAGGACCACTATATATTGCCTAATGTACCAACATATCATATACCCGTTTCGTTGTCCGTTAGAATCATGTTAGAAGGCGATTCATAGATACTAAACTGGTAGATTACATATTAGGTAAGATGACAGAACGAGGGTTCCATCATAAGCTCCCATGTACTGTGCAGTAGTACAAGCTCAAAGACAACATAACACAATTGGGTCGCGTCTGCAAGATATTGTGTTCATTTAAATCTAAAGGTTTTTCCTATGGATTAAGTTAGACGTTCGTTCCATTTTCTACCTGTGCTTGAGTGGGCTTTGTCCTCAAAAGTTGTAGTGAGTGTCAGGGTGGTAATTCTCAACATGTCATTAGGTTGTAAATGTATCTGGTCTAGCAAAGGTGTCCGGGTTACCATGGTAACTAGGGTCCTGGACCTCGTTCACAGACATCTTGGCACCCAGTATGTTTATTGGGTGAGGGGTCTGTGAATGCTTGTCAATCTAATGAATAATTCTTGATCTAACTATTTTGTTAAATTCAATGAAATTGGTGTGGGCTGATTGGGGCCTCCCAGACGCTAGTCCCGATCAATAAGGTCACAAACACAAATGTGACCATAAAAGTAGTTCAACATATATATTCATAGAGTATCTTTGTATAAGATCTATTCATTTATTTGAAACAGAAATCTTATTGTACCATAATTGTCTTTATTGTCACTTTTGATCAATTGTAATACATCTTCTGACAAAACCTTGTTTTAATTTTCTTTATTTGGTATTGAAGGTGGAGAGAGCGTTGGTTATTCACTCCCCCCACCTACAATCCCTGCCAGACCTGAGACTCGAACCCACAACCTTCAAGTTACAAGTCCGACTCTCTATCCATTAAGCCAATACTGCCCAATTAATAGAAGTGACATGCTCTTTTGACCATAGCATCCAGTCCCAGAATTCCAAGTGTGCTCCCATTAAAATCCAGCATTCCAATGCTTTGTCCACTGCTCACCCATGGCATCATTACATCGTCAAGCTCTTGCATGGCGGTTCCAGTGAATGTTTGTCTTGTCATTCTTGTGTCAGAGGCAGCATCCCTTGCATGAGATCTGGATGCAGGTTGCAAGGAGACAGGTGTTGCAGTCCTGATGTGGGAGGGAGTGGGGAGGTGGGGGTTCAGCACGGGGCATGGTGGCTGCGTCTGGCTGCCATCAGGCCACTGTGACTAATCTGGACTAACTGGTGAAAGATGATGAAAGAAGGAGAGATAAATGATGGATGTCTAAAGGCTAAGTGAAGTATTCTGCCCCCCACCGCCTCCTCGCAAATGTAGATGCAGTGGATAGCTGAGTGTGTTGCATTCTGTGCACACGAATATCAGCCGTAATGAAGAGTTAAGTGAGAGCCGCAATTCTGGATGACCTGAATCCCTCAGGAGACAGTGAGGGATTTGACCGCTTGATTAGAAACACTTAAGGACAACATGAAATGACATTCACAAAGCATTTCTGTTCCATAGCATGATGTGTTTTTGAGTGAAAGTAAATGTTCAAAGGGAAATGATGCATGAATTTATCCATCTGATTTGTTTGGATTTACTTTGTTAGTCTTGGCTAATGCAGATATGCCAATGATTCACAATTCTTTAACGAATGATTTTGAACTGATCCACATAAATTTATCTGAATTTAAATGTACTATTAATATTTTTGTGCATATAGATAAGATAAGTTTAATGGCCAAGGACAAAAAATATGACCTTGACTTGTTCCTAGGGGTGGGTGGGGGCTTACAGGTGAGGGCGGAGGAGGTACCCGAAACTGTATTTTACTACGGACCAACCAATATTCTGCATGGGGCGGGGGGGGCAGATGGCCCCCTATATCGATAGTCATGGAATCCACGATTTCAGCCCCACTGCAATTTGGAGCAGTTAGCCTAGCTCAGACCTGGTTCTATGGGGGTTCTAGAGGATGCTAAATAACCTCAAATGAAAGCAAAAGCACCCTCAATTGAAGATCTGGCAAACTATCCAGTGCGTATTTTTGTTTGTGCTCTGGACAGCGTCAAAACTTACTATTTGCAACATGTTTTTGCAGTGTTTAGCAGTGTAGCCAATCACAGACACATCTGTTGATTTCTTAAATGCAATGGCCAATCAGAAACATTGGTCAGAATTCATTAATTTACTGAAAATGCCAGAGATTTTATTCAGTGCAGTTCAGCACACTCATGAATTATCATAACAACCAAAGCGTAGATGCGAAGTTCATTGTGCAGTTTAGAGAGCTTCATTGACTATAACAGAAATTTGTGAGATCACGATTAACTAAGATGAGTTAAGCTTTTTAGTGACACTTTGCATGCTTTCGAGGCTATAATCCATTAAGAATGTGTGTGTATGAAACTTTTGTTTTTCGGACACATACATGCTGCAAAGTTTCAGGAATGACATCCGCATATTTATGCTGGATTCACTCTCAAAATAGCAATGATTAACACAGTGATAACCATAGCAATAGTTGGGACAAAAATATATGTGAGAGCACCCTCGGTGATTTAATTCTGGAACCATGACTGGCCAAGCCTCCACAGACAGCGCGTGTCCTGAGCAAGATCCAGTTCACAGACCAAAAACATGTGTAAACTTTATTGAGATCTGGCCATTTTTTTTAAATTTTTTTCGTCTTCTTCACATGTCTCGCATTTGGTGGCAACAAGTCCAAAATAGACAATGTACAAAAGTTAAATGTCACCCATGGTCGTATATCAAAATCATATTTTAGTGTGGTTTTCATGCATTTTAAGTTGGTAAAGACTTGTGCCCCCAGGGCCGTTTCTAGGCATAGGCGAGCTAGGCGGTCGCCTAGGGCGCCACCAGCTGAAGGGGCGCCCATGAGTCACGGCACAAACGTACATACTGGCACTTTTAGCAGGGTTGTGATAAAGAGTGGCACGGTCACCCTGAAATACCAGTATGACTGCCCCCACTGGATCCCCCAACATTATTGGGCTAGAGTACTGTCAATCTGACGATGCCTGTATGCCACTAGATCAGAGTGCTGTCAATTGCTGCCTGATTGTTGCATGCAAAGTTTGTATTTGGAGCGCTCAACAACGCCATTAGATCAGTGGGCGCTGTCAGGGCTTTGGCAAGGTAACACTTTTTTTTGCCATGCAATAAAGCTAAGTTCAAAGGCCAATTTAAAATATTGGTACAGTAAATAAAGTGCACAAAATCAGTATTTTGTTTAGGCAGTATTTGGGGCAGACGATTGTCCCAAATTTTGTGGCGATTTGATTTGTCAAAGGTGTGCGTTTTTTGCGCCAATGCATTGTTAAAGGATCAGCGTTTCATGTAATATTCCCATATAAACTTTAACATCCAATTAAAAAATATTTGTATAGTAAAATTCGCTAATTCACGAGATCAATACATCCTTTATTAGATCGCTTTGTCGAGTTAAATGCATCCTTACGGAGGTGTCGAAATGCTGAATCAATTCATTCACTTCCAACAGCGTAATGGGATGGGATTAGCGCAATAGGGATTTCGCCCTAGGGCGTCAAATTGGCTAGAGACGGCCCTGTGTGCCCCTATACTATTGCTGAATTGAGAATTGTTTCAGAATCGTGATTCTCTGACTCAGAATCAATGAGGAGCCTAAGTTCCATGCCCCTTTAGAATCTTGTAGATTAAGGATTCATGAGTGGGGGGGGGGGGGGTGACTTAATAAAGTCCTTGAGCTTTGATTCAGTTGACTGGTTGAGTCTCTAGTCCTTGCGAGCAACATGAGCAGGAAGTTAATGACTCACCATTCCAGCTCCTGCCAATAAGACAACGACTTGTTTATGAAAACATTCTCCATCAGGTCTACGATAACATGCTGTATGTCAGTCAGAATGAGTCATTATATGTGTCCACTTACCAGCGCTCTCTGCCAGCAGGGAATTTTACTGTCACCTGCCCGTTTTATATCTGTCCTCATGCGCACCCTGGCAGCCTCGTGGCACACTCTTCTGCCCATACGGGCACGCAAACAAACACAGCAATCAGTCATACACCTACACACCCCGAGATGTTGGAGATTCTGTCTCGTGGAGATAATATGTTCGCCAGCCAATCTCTAACTCGGCCCTGCACCGTCTGCCTGACTCAAACTGACACACACCAGTGTACATGCCTGAAGCTGATTTAAAATGACACTTTTCATTTTTTATTTCACTTTTATATTTACTTTCCCCTTTATTCCATGTTTTTCTGACATCTGCTTAATATTAAAGCCACTGAGTGACAGGAGAGCGAAATAGTTTGATTAGAGCTTTGTGTGCATATATGCTCAGATCGCGGGACAGAAATTGTGGGATCCCCATCGTCACTCTATACCTGCGATAAAAAATGCTGTCAGTCAAAGCATCAGGCTTTCTGCTGGTGCATAGGACTGAAAGAGGGAGAAGAGGTGAATTTGCTTGCGAATGTGTGTGCGTTTATAACGTGGGGAGTGATTGTTGTGCTCTGAGTATTTGACAAGCCGAGTGGAATAGATTGGATCCATCTCGTCATGCCCACGCAGGAGGTTCAGGGAGGTGTGTGTGTGTTAAACTCATAGACCTTGCATGCCTGAAGCAATATCCTTGATTTTGTATTTATTTATTTTTATTTTTTGAGTGCATATGTGTGCGTGGCGTTTTGGGACGAGTTTTATCTAGGGATTGGAAGTATTCCCAGAGTACTTTGAGAGTTTTTTGGTCAACAGGCAAGACTGAGTGAGCTGATGTAATCAAATAGAGCTGGTCCTGGGGTGTGGTGGTTCACTGTAGCCTTTCATTTATATCCAAAGCAGCAGGACTTGTGCACCTCAAATCAAAACACACATCAAAGCACACAAACACACACACACACACACACTCCAAGGAGATCAGCAGCAATGAAAACAACAGTTTCACCTTCAACGAGAGGCTGATTGATTGTGTGTGTGTGTTTGAAGGTGAATTGCAGGACGGTGGTATTTTTGCTTTCATATTCCTCTTTCTTGGTCAATCAGAAGGTGGAGAGTAGGACTGTCACAGTCATGGACTTCTTTTGTGTTTTCATTTAGTTTCTGTCGTTCTTTGATTAGTTCATTCAGTTCAACTGTGTTTGATTAGTTATCATCCTCATCTGTCTGTCCCTCGTTATCTCACCCTACTTAAGTTCCCCTTTCAGTTCGGTTAGCAGCCTAATAGAAATATATAGTTTTTTTTTTTTCTCATCTCCTTCCTTTCTCTCAAGCTGCCACATTCCAGTCCCGTAGGTGGCGTAAATGCACCTTTAAGTTGGTTTGCCAACCGCCAATAAAATTAAAAGAAGAAGAACAGTTAGCAGCAGGGTATTAGTTGTGTATGCTGCTTGTGTTACCCTGTGTTTTATATGAATCTTCATCATCTTGGTTTACTATTAAATGTTATTTGGATTACCTTCGTCTTTGTGTGCCTCCCTTCACAAAAGTGTGACAAGGACTACATAATTTGGTCACAAATCATATTGTAATTATTTAGCAGTAATAAACTTACAGGAATTGTCTCGGGGTTGCAAGATCTACAAAGGAAAATGTATTTGCATTCATACCACCTGAAAATATACCCCTCCACCTATTCAGAAAACTGCTTCTTCACCATTTAAACAAACCCAATGTCTAGTTACATTTACTATTAGACTGTTATTTATTCGGAACACAGAATATTATATTTTTGTAATATTAGTTGTTATGCCCAATACAACAGCTAACTGTGACTAGATAATAATTAATTGTTACTCATAATTAAATTTAATTAATTCATTTTATATTAATATTAAGTTACATCTTTCCTATTTTAGAGTCATTTTATTTTGGCTAAACCCAACTTGTTATAAAAATTAACAGCAATAAATATAAATCATAATTATAAAATAGTACATTATTATTATATTATTGTTCCATGCACATTTGTATGTGTAATGCACAACAGACATGACAGAGTGCCGCCTTTTCACTTTAAAGCACACCGTGCTGGCAGACTATAATTAATTTAATTACACTGCCCATAGACTCCGGCAGTGGCGATTTTGATTGTCTTTTGATTAGTTGTGCAGCTCCTTGTTGACTTTAAACGAGCCTTCTGTAACATCATGGAAGATTGCTGTGAAGTGAGATGAGTTGCGTCAGGTTGATGAGATAACGAGCTGTGTGTGTGTGTGTGTGTGTGTTTGGTGGGTGTGTGTGTGTGTGTGTTTGTGTGGTGTGGTGTGTGTGGGTGTGTGTGTGAGTGTGTGCACCTGAGCTCCGTGGGGACACACTTGCATGACTGTTTTCATTCACACAGCTCATTCAGGTAGCAACTGCTCCAGGAAAAAGAGAGGGAACGGTGAAGCTCTAGGGGTACTTCCCCTCTGGTGAGCTTTCCTCTCACTGGGTTCGCTGACCATCTCACTGTCTTCTGGTCCTCCCAGCTTTTGTAGCTTGACTTCAAAGCAGCTTCTTATTGTGCAATTTATTTGCTTTTTGCTGGAATGATGCCCATAGGGAGCAGCCTGTTTGATCCATACATATCCCTCGTGGGTATAAATGCAACACAAGGCCTAATAAATAATGGAACAGTGGGCAAATATCAGTAGTTTTTACGAGTTCGCACCGACTCTAATTGATTGATCAACTAGTTGCAATTTTGACCGTGTTGTCCTAGGAGGGCTGCCGATCGTCGGAAGTAGCCCGACCCTAGATACCTCCCACACCCTATATTGATGCAACTAGTTTGTAGATAGTTGAGGAGTCGGGGGGGAGTATGGCTGGAAACCTGTCGTGGGACAGAGTAAGTTGGCTGTGTATATAGTATTTATATATATGTATATAAATAATATAATCTGTATATACTTACCTATTTAAGATGATTAACTACGATTAATCGAAAAGTCTTAATAATCGAGTAATAAAACTATTTTTCTAGGGATTCACCAAACATTTCATCACGCAACATCGTATTGCTGAAAATGGCATTTTAGTTTTCTGCCGAAAGAGAAAACGCCAAAACTATTGAGGCAGAAACATTACCTGGTGGTCGCCGTTACGCCCACGTGCAGTGCGAGGTTCATTTCTCCCTCTAGCCATCTCACGGCGTTTTAACTCAGCTTCAGTATCCGCTCTATGAATGTGCTTCCTCTCATGTACCTGCTCATGCTCATCGCGAAAAGGCAAATTCCGCTCCAATACCGTTTCTACTGTAGGGTAGTATACTTGTTCCTGTTTGCAGACGCGCTACTGTCTACCCACACGGGCCGCTTGCCGTGCTGTAACATGGGTGTAAGTATAGCTGTAGTTGGGCTGGTAAAAAGGACGCTACCAGGGACTCCTTCGTGATGCCCTTTGCTCTGCTCTCTGCTCTGATATAATAGTCTTTTGCAGACTATACTTATTTGGAGACGAAACAAAACAAAACACGGTTCTATCTGATTATGTTGCATAGAACAGATAATATATGACTTTAATATAAATTTTGTCCAGTTTTATTGTGTTACTTTCAATAAAAGTGTGATTATTTTATTGGCCTGTGTTTTTTAAATTCAGTATCATTAAAATATTTAGTTAAATTAAAAAGTCTTACAAAATTACGTTATATTATTTAATAAAAGAATAAATAATTACTACAAAGCATTTTCGGTTTTGGTTTCTTTTTCGGTTTTCGGCCAAGTGCATCTAGAGTTTTCGGTTTCGGCCCAGAATTTTCATTTTGGTGCGTACCTAGTAGTTTCTGATTTGAAGCTTTTGGCAGTGAGCTGTGTTCCATAGGGGTGGCAACACAATAGTTAATGGAACTTGGTTTGCTGGCTGTGCAAATTGGACAAGTGTGTTTTTGAACCATTGGTGGACCACAAATCCTGGCATCTCCCAAAACAATTATACGAGGCCCCACACAAAAATGTTGACATCATGCACAAGAGTTTGTTTTGTGGGTGGAACGGTATTGATGATAGAGACAGACAGTTATGGTCTTTAGGGGCAATATAGCATTTGTTTGTTTGTTTTGCTTGTTCTTTTTGCACAGGCATAGTGCCTTCCTGAGTCTATTTCCTTCATTTTTTAATTTATGACAGCTACTTTTCAAATGTCCTGCACATTCATCCTCTTCAAGTTTAAGAAAGAAAATAGCATGCACTGTCAACTTTGATAATTCAATTGGGAAAAAAAAAAACCAAAACCCCAATTTTATTTTCTTCCTGTTGTTTTAAACCTTAAGAGCAAAGTGAAAAAATATTTTTAAACTTTTTAAAGTCTCATGCTTACGTCTATGAAAGTGTACTTACATTTTTTTTGTTATTACACAAAGCAAGAAAACAATGGCTAGACAGATACTGAATAAAACAAAAAAAAAATTGAATAAGCATTTTGTTTGACAGCAATCATAATTTATATTTACTAATAATTTTATTATTATTATCATCATTATTATTACTATTGTAGTAGTTGTTGTTGTTGTTGTTGTCACACCCAGTTATTCATTTGATTTCATCATTATGTTCAGGTGTGTGTCTTGTTATCTTCACTATTTAAGTTCTGTTCAGTTTGAGTTCAGTGTCGGGTCTTAGGTTAATGTAGAGTTGTGTTGGACTGGTTCTCTTTGTGGATTTTGCCTTGTGGATTATTAAAGTCTGTTGGAACTTCATCTTCATCATCATGCGTTTGATTACCCAACACACTTGTGACAGAAGTAGGTTAGTGCTGGAGATGTAACTGGATTGTAACTGGATTGTAACTTAGTCCTAAATGAGAGGAAAGCTATTCCAGAATGGAGCTCTGGTCTAAAATCCTTCCATCACATTAGAATAAGACAGGGGATGGACAGCTGTTCCATCATGTTAATTAGCATGTGTTTTCTGTACATTGAGCACCTGACCAATAATTACCATTCAGGCACATGATGTACTATCTCCCTTGATTTGTATTCTGTCTAAATACTTTTAGCCTCTGTGCAGCATCAAAAGTCTGTGTAAACTTGGGATGTGCATCTCATGACTCAGGCCGATACGATACACATCTCGATGCATAGCCAACGGTACGATACATCAAAGATACATATGAAGCAGTTACCGATGCGATGCGATACGATTCACCCCTGTTACGATGCAGTGCGATCCGATTCGATTCAACCAATTCGATTCGATGCAATACGATGCAATGGAGAAATATGATCACTTGTTAACGCCTCGAGCCTGTTCCATAAAACAAGTTTACATGAATACGCCAGGCTTATTTCAGTTAGTCTGACTCATTGTCAAAAGATTTGGTTCCATAAAGCAAATTTAACATAGGCCTAGATCAAGTCACTGTGGCAACTTATGCTGGGAAACTGACCTGGTCTAAAGCAGGCTTACTGCCAGACTAAGCTAAGCTCCTTTACTGACCAATAGGGACACAATGATCTTACCACTTTCTCACATACTATTATTTGCACTTTTTTTCTAGCCTATGCCTGCCTTTCTCTCTGGTTTAATACCTGGTATCCTTTTATTGTCAGGGTTCTGTCACTTCGGTCTAGTGTAATTCATGGTTTTGTGACAGAGCCCTGACACTCGTGTCATGTCCTGTTTTTGTGTGAGTGCTCGGCTTTGAGTGTGCTCGAGCCGTGTGCTCTCGTCTGCGTGTACTGTTTCATTTTGGAGCGTGGTGTTCAGATCCCGGCACTCATGTCTTGAGTTTCGGTTTCGTGTCGGGGTCCGGACACTCGCGCTCCATGTTCTGTCTGTTGTGGGAGCGTGCGGTCTCGAGTTCGCCCGGCCGTGCGCTCTTCTGTCCACGTGTGTTCTGTTTTGTGAAGCACGCGGTTTGTGTTCAGCCGCGTGCTTTTCTTGTTGTCTTGTGTGAACACGCGGCTTATGAGTTTTTTCATTAGCTGCGTGTTCGTGTCTTTTTGTTCTAGCACATGGCTTGTGATTTTTTTTGTTTTGCTGGCCATGTGCTTGTTTTGTTTTGTGTGAGCACATGGCTTTTTGGCTTTGATTCGGTGTGCCATGTGCTCATGTCAATTGTCTTGACCCCTCCCATCTTGTTACCTGATTATTAGTTTATTTGCCCCACATGTGCTCCCTCGTTCCCCTCCTCATTTGCTCTCCATTTATTCTCCTTGTGTTTGCAGTCGTGCGTCAGTTCGTCATCGTCTATCCCTGGATGTGTCCAGATCCTGCCTTGCCTTGCCTTGCCTTGCCTTGCCTTGCCTTGCCAGCCTGTTTTTCCCCCCTCGGGGTAGTTTTTGTTGTTTTGTTTTGTTTTATTTTAAAATAAAGCCCATTTTCCGCAATACTGAGTCCTCGCTCCATCCCTCTACCCTAAACCCTGACAGTACGAACTCACCAAGATGAGGACTCAGCGGAAGAAGGGTTTGCGCCATCCACCAGCTTCCACTCTCTCCAGCCCCCACTACCAGTGCATGCTCCAATTTAGGACCTTGAGCTCCCTCTGTCAACAGGGGGCTGACGTGAGGAAGTTTGCCCTGGAGTTCAGCGGGGCGGCAGAGGGGTTGGGGTTTAACGATGCGGCCCTCAAGTACCTCTTCTGCTACGCCCTGGATGAGCCCCTCAACTGGTGGATGATGAGAGGGTTGGACCACCTGTCGTTTAAGGGGTTCATCGAATTCCTAGCCCGTCAGGGGAACCCTCTGGCTGAAGAGGCCGCAGCACCCCCGGAAGCAGCCGAAGAAGCTGCAGCGCCCCCAGCGTCTGCTGAGGAATCTGCAGCGCCCCCAGAGGTGGCCGATGAGGTGGCAGTGCCCCGCTCTCGGAGACGGAGGAGGAATGGGTACGCCTCACCACCCCTAGAGGCAGCTGGAGAGGCTGCTGTGCCCCTAGAGTTGGCTGATGAGGCTGCAGCGGCCCCGGGAAGCGGCCGAAGAAGCTGCAGCGCCCTCAGTGATGGCCGGAGAGGCTGCAGTGGTCCCAGTGTCGGCTGAGGAGGCGGCTGCGCCCCAAGAGGTGGCCGACGAAGTGGCAGTGCCCCCGAGTGTGTCTGATGAGGCTGCAGCGGCCCCGGAAGCGGCCGAAGAGGCTGCAGCGCCCCCAGTGATGGCCGGAGAATCTGCAGCGGTCCCAGTGACGGCCGAAGAGGCTGCTGCGCCCCAAGAGGTGGCCGATGATGTGGCAGTGCCCCGCTCTCGGAGACGGAGGAGGAGGAGGAGAAGGGCTTCCTCCATCCCACATGGCCTGGAGGCCATCCAGGAGCCCGCTGTTGCTGGCCTGGAGGCCGTCCCAGATCCGCCCAGGCTCCTTGCCCTGCCGGCCCCGCCCGGGCTCTTTGCCCTGCCGGCCCCGCCCGGGCTCTTTGCCCTGCCGGCCCCGCCCGGGCTCTTTGCCCTGCCGGCCCCGCCCGGGCTCTTTGCCCTGCCGGCCCCGCCCGGGCTCTTTGCCCTGCCGGCCCCTCCCGGGCTCCTTGCCCTGCCGGCCCCGCCCGGGCTCCTTGCCCGGCCGGCCCCGCCCAAGCTCCTTGCCCTGCCGGCCCCGCCCAGGCTCCGTGCCCTGCCGGCCCCGCCCAAGCTCCTTGCCCTGCCGGCCGCGCCCGGGCTCCTTGCCCTGCCGGCCCAGCCCAAGCTCCTTGCCCCGCCCAGGCCCCTTGCCCTGCCGGCCCCGCCCAAGCACCTTGCCCCGCCCAACCTCTTGCCCTGCAGTCCCCGAGCCCAAGCCTCCTTTGCCCCGCCCAGCTCCTTGCCCCGCCGCCCCCCGCCCAATCTCCTTGCCCCGCCGTCCCCCGACCCATCTCCTTGCCCCGCGCGGCCCTCCCCCAGCTCCTTGCCCGCGCCCGCCCAAGCTCCTTGCCGTCCCCGCCGCCCCCGCCCAAGCTCCTGCCCTGCCGGCCCCGCCCAACTCCTTGCCTCGCCCAGCTCCTTGCCCTTGCCGTCCCAGCCCAAGCTCCCTCCGGCTCTGCCCTGGTGGCCTACTGGGGTTCTTGTTAGGCCGGAGCCTCCCTGGTCTGTTCCTCCGGTCCCGCCCTGGCTCCCCGAGATTCCTGGGCTGCCTGAGCCTCCATGGCTCAACCCTCCCGCCCCTCCCTGGTTCCTGGTTCTTGTTAGGCCGGGGCCTCCCTGGTCTGTTCCTCCGGTCCCGCCCTGGCTCCCCCAGATTTCTGGTCTGCCTGAGCCTCCCTGGCTCAACCCTCCCGCCCCTCCCTGGTTCCTGTTATGACTTTCTGGGTTGTACTGCTGGCACTGGCTTGGTTCCCCTCCCTCCTTCCCTCCCCTCTTTGTCCCAGTGTTTAGAGTTTTTCTGTCTTGTGTTGCCTGTTATGTAGCGGTCTTGTGTTGTCATGTTGTTCTGTCATGTTCCTGTCTTGTTTTTGCTGTGTCTCGTTAGGGACGCCAGGTGGCGTCCCTTTTGAGTGGGGCTAGTGTCAGGGTTCTGTCACTTAGGTCTAGTGTAATTCATGGTTTTGTGAAAGAGCCCTAACACTCCCGTCGTGTCGTTGTTTTCATGTGAGCGTGCGGCTTCGAGTGTGCTCGAGCCGTGCGCTCTCGTCTGCTTGTACTGTTTCATGTTGGAGCGTGGTGTTCGGATCCTGGCACTCATGTCTTGAGTTTCGGTTTCTTGTCGGGGTCCGGACACTCGCGCTCCTTGTTCTGTCTGTTGTGGGAGCGTGCGGTTTCGAGTTCGCTCGGCCGTGCGCTCTTCTGTCCACGTGTGTTGTGTTTTGTGAAGCACGCGGTTTGTGTTCAGCCGCGTGCTTTTCTTGTTGTCTTGTGTGAACACGCGGCTTATGAGTTTTTTCATTAGCTGCGTGTTCGTGTCTTTTTGTTCTAGCACATGGCTTGTGATTTTTTTTGTTTTGCTGGCCATGTGCTTGTTTTTTTGTTTTGTGTGAGCACATGGCTTTTTGTCTTTGATTCGGTGTGCCATGTGCTCATGTCAATTGTCTTGACCCCTCCCATCTTGTTACCTGATTATTAGTTAATTTGCCCCACATGTGCTCCCTCGTTACCCTCCTCATTTGCTCTCCATTTATTCTCCTTGTGTTTGCAGTCGTGCGTCAGTTCGTCATCGTCAATCCCTGGATGTGTCCAGATCCTGCCTTGCCTTGCCTTGCCTTGCCTTGCCTTGCCTTGCCTTGCCAGCCTGTTTTTCCCCCTCGGGGTAGTTTTTGTTGTTTGTTTTGTTTTATTTTAAAATAAAGCCCATTTTCCACAATACTGAGTCCTCGCTCCATCCCTCTACCCGGAAACCTTGACATTTATAGTTTGCAGAACAGATAGCAGAACATTAGAACATTACAATCTAAAATTGCTCTTTAAAGCATTAAAATAACTAAATTAAAAGTTAAAATCACTCAATTAAAATTGAAAATAAATAATAAAGAAAATTACTCAATTTTAACTGCTATAAGAAACACACTAACTCATTTGAGCTTAGTAATTAGTACTGTGTATAGCTTACATTTGATTTACCTATTACAATAGTCCACTTACAGTTACTGCTATCATAAAAATACACTTATATGTAGGTTTAAAATTCTGCAAAAGACACATTTAATGTCCAAAAACTAATTTTTTATCAAAATGTATATTTGACTCAGAATTATTGTGCTCCTATTCGATTGCGCTGTCTGTTTAGCGTGCATGCGCGCAGCAGCGCTCGTTCACTCACGTCAGCCTCGCCCACTCCTGACAGTGAAATGTATAGGTTTGCATGACTTTTCTAACATTTACAGATGAAAAATATACCTGTGACATGTCAGTTATGCACTGAGGAAAACACAACGTCTCAAATGCATTAAACAGCACAGATATATTCGCTGTTTGCTATGGTGGATCGATTTGATCCATGATCGACAATAAGGGTTGCTTAAGAATAAGTGTGCACAAATTAGTGAGATTGTGTGAACTTAATTTGTCATTTATGGACCCGCTTTAGCCCCGATTGATTTGTTAGGTTATTTCAGGTCAGGTTTTGGACTTTAATCCCCACTTTTCCTCGGGTCTCCCTGGTGTTGTGATGCGTCATATTCACGCAGCAGTGGTGATGAGAGAACGTGCTTGAGAAACAGTTTAGAGAGGAGAAATCAATCTACATATAAAATATTGGTCACAGATTATTGGTCACTTTATAAATAATAAAAGTATAGCGCATCCACTAGTAATTATATATAAATTAATAGGTTTTTACTAATGCAAATATGTTAGAAACGATGCATCGTGATATAAATGCCAACTTGTAGTCGATGCACACTTTTTAAACCGATGCATCGCATCGTTAACTTTTTATGCTGATGCACTGAGCGAATCGGTGAATCTTCCCATCCCTAGTGTAAACACAACCTTTTGATGTGGCTTCTATGCAGAGCAAAATCATAACACAATAATGTACTCAAACAGACTTTCACGCATGCTGTCAAGCCCCCAGAGACTTTCTGCAGAGCAGCAGCACGTCGGCCACGTATAGTTGTTTCATAAAGCTGACAGCGCTATCTGTTTAGTGTCGTCCTCAATTTCCAAGCATCTCTCATGCTGTCAGAGGTGAGTCAGCTCTCTTCTGCAGTCATTCCACAAGCGTGAGCTCAAGAAGGAGATCAGCTGACTTACTCATGCCTTGATGTTCAGGGCCGTGCCTGAGGTCAGCGCTTCTCATGGATCACATCAGCAGTACCTTCATATACTGTACACACGCCAGATCTCTGAGAGACCCCTCGTGGACCACCAGTGGCTTTAAACACCACACACATCTTGGCAAAGCAGTTCATTCTGGGTTAGCATGTCAAAATATGTGTACTTTGGTAACAAGTACAGTAATGTAAGGATATCAGTCTTACTGCAGTATCATGAGTGCAGAGTACCAACTCTGACTGACCAATCTCAAAACAATTATCTATTTTTGTGATGTTTTTTTGTAATTAAAAAATACCGACCTCAAAATATTTGAACAGTAATATTTATTTAATGTATGTTTTTATAGGTTTTTATTAACATTTTATATTTATTAACCATAATATAAAAATATAATATCTGCCATAAGTTTTTGGTGCATCTTTAATGTAAATCCAGTTGTCATTAAAATGAATGTAAAGATAAAAACCAAGTCTGATTCATATCAAAATATCAGTGCATTAGACCTTCTAGTGTAAACAGAGTCAGTTGAAAGCCACGACTCTAACCCTAAACTGAACATGTGACGCATATCAGCATTATAGGTCAAAAATGTATTACGGTTCTATTTTCAAAATGGATTGCTGAAGAAAGAGTTCCACTTTTGCACTGCTTCTGTCAGCAGCAACTCAGCTGCACAGCTCAGTGAAATAACGCTTTTCACAGAAATGTCCTTAGATGATATATGAAGTTCTCCGCGCACAGTCATGAGCTGTGGATCTTACATTTGTGTCCACCGCCCCTGTGCTTTTAAATCCAAGAAGAACTCCAGTCTGAAGAGATGCAGATTGTCACGGTACCGACAGGAGAATACTGTCATCGGTATCCCCGTCTGTTCTCTCACTCATTCTTTTTCTTTCTGTTTCTCTCGCCATGCTTTAGGTAGGTAATAGTATTCATCACTTTGAAGAAGTGAATTATACATAGAAATTACATAAAGTGAGATGACCGATCCCTCGCATGAATTTCCACCCCATTCATAATTTTGATACATTGTGTCTCGTACCCCATAATCTGACACCGTGCTTCTTGCGGCAGACCTAAAATTTAGTTTGTTGAACGGATTTCTCTCGATCACCCGATTGATGGGGGAAAAGCAAAATAATTTAGCGTGACTGACCTCTAATGCGTTAATGCTAACTAGGAGCCAGACACTGATGTGTGTGGAAGTGTGTGGTCCTTACCTGACTCATAACCATGCCCATTCTTCCACAGAAGACCTAAAATATCAAGATATTTCCTGTGCTGTCAGAGTGTTATTCTCTTGATGGATGCTCAATGAACCTGCAGTATGTAAATTAATGTTTTAGTTATTTTAATTGTATTTATTTATTCCACTGTTAGTGTGGTTACTGTTGTTACATTTACTTCATTATCCTCTGTTGACAAATAGTTGCCTTGTTAACATATTTGCAGCAAACGAAAACTTGTAAACATGCTGTTGAATGGCTGAACATATTTAAATACATGAGGTACTGACGTGCTTTACATGAATTAATTGTAAAATATTGTTCAATACCTTTCAAAGTAATTGGGTCAGAGATTTGAAGAGGTTCGCCTGAACATAAATACAGATTTCCTTCTCACTATGGTGAAAATAATTTTCGATTCGTCCTCCACTTTGTATTGGATCCATACTTTATTCTCTTTATGCTGGCCATATTTGCTCCACTAGAAGAAAAACTGATGCTAAAATGCTTTTCAGTGATATTTAAAGGTTGAGTGATTTTTTTTCTTCTTTTGTGATTGAATTCAAAAATGTTTAATAAATGTCAAGTCAAGTCAAGTCACCTTTATTTATATAGCGCTTTTAACAATACAGATTGTGTCAAGCAACTGAACAGCATTAATTAGGAAAAAAGTGTCAATAATGCAAAATGACAATATACGTGGTAGGGGGTGTGGTTTGGTCAGTGGTGGTTAGGGGAGCGGGGTAGGCTGGGCTGGCGTATTGTGGGCTTGGGGGTGTTGGGTTGTGGAAGGGAATTCGTCTGTCCGGGCCGCGCGGGGTGGGCGGGTTGTGCTTTAGTAAGAGTCCGTAGTGCAGCTGGGTGGCGTTGGGCGTCTCCCGCCTTGAGGTCCTGGTGTCGGGGTCTGGTCGGCTGGTTGGGGTGTGTCAGGCCTTTCCGCACGGGTGGTCTCTCCTTCCTTTTCTCCTTCCCCGGAGGTGGGTGGTGGTGCTGCGCGGGGTGAGGTGGCTGGAAAGGTTTGGGGATGAGCGGGGGGTTGCCGGTGGTTCCCCTCGCTCCCCCGTGGGCGGGAGGTAGGGGGTGGGGGGCGGGGGGCGGCTGGGTAACCTTTGCGGCTACGCGTGTGTGTGTCTGGGCGCGGGCAAATAATAACAACAACACAATAGCCGGGTGGTGAGGGGGCGTGTGTGGGGCGCTTGGGGGGGTGGGGTTTGTGGGTGGGTACTGGAGCAGGGGGGGGGGGGACCCCCCCCTGCTGCCGCGTGGGTAGACCGCGTGATGGCGTGTGGGCGGGGCCCGTACCGGGTTATTGTTGGTGGGGGGCGGTGGTCCCCCCGGTTGCCCCTAGGTGCCGGCCCTTTTCCTTCTTCCCCGCCCCGCGTTGGGGGCTGGGCGCTGGTGTGGTGCGGGGGACCGGGTGTGTGGGTCGGGGTAAACACTAATTTTTCAGTTAAAGACAGTTCATCATTGAATTCAGTGATGTCAACATCCAGCTCAGTTTAAATAATATCTTTGCAATTATGTCAACGATAACGCCGGAAATGAAGTGTCCCCAACTAAGCAAGCCAGAGGCGACAGCGGCAAGGAACCAAAACTCCATCGGTGACAGAATGGAGAAAAAACCTTGGGAGAAACCAGGCTCAGTCGGGGGGCCAGTTCTCCTCTGACCAGACGAACCAGCAGTACGGAAAAATCAATTTAAGACGTAATAAAACAGACGATGAACAATATTAACAGCAATTATTATATGATGCAATCAAACTTATAGCAAAATGTGGTAGTTCTGTATGTTGTTTCATGGTTGGCATCATCTGAGGTCCTCTGAGGAGTTGCATCATCTCTTCTCAGGTGTTCTGGATCCAGACTGAAGCTTGTGTAAATCCTAGTAACATCCCGTGGCAAAAGACAGAGAAACAAATACAAACATAATTAGCGTAGCTGCTGTTCCAACCAAGCAAAAATGATTTGTTTAACCCAAACTAAAGAATAATAATGTGCATTTGATCAGATATAACTGCAGTAAAAGATTATGAGATGCATTATTTGAATGCTTGGCCAAAGAGATGTGTCTTTAATCTAGATTTAAACAGAGAGAGTGTGTCTGAACCCCGAACCTCACTAAATGTGAGGAGAGCAATCAATTAGCATTTCATTTCAATGACTGTTGCTCACCTGTTCTTGCTGCCCTGTAAGTATTCAAACTGGACACTGGCATTTTGCTTAAAAAGAACTCCAGAAACATTTTTGTGGCCAATTCACTGTAAACCCGAATAAGTAGAGAAAACTAAAAAAAAAAAATTAAGGTAATCAGTTACATACATTTTTTTAAAGTTATGATGTATCCACAGTAAACAGAACTATTCGGTTTTGAGTTTGTTGTACTCATGCATGTTAATTACTCTTAATTTGAAGTACTGAGTAGCCTAATTCATACATTTTGATAGCGATTAACATAAAACTTTTAAATAATTAACTTATATTTGAGTTGTTGCAACTCAAATTAGTATTTTTTATTTAAGTTAAATCTGAATGTATAAATTATATAAATATTTAAAAATGTATCAGCACTTACAAATAAACACATAACACATGTAATACCATTTTGGAAATTTATTTTAGAACAAGGAAAGCCCAACAGCAACTTTATTTTTATTAAAACCAACATGAGACTATTGCAGTAAACATACCTCCTATAAGATTACACATTTCTTAAAACCTTTAAATCATGTTTCAAAGTAACATAAAAATGCCTCAAGATTATGTATGTAACCCTAGTTCCCAGAGGGAACGAGACGCTGCGTCGAGACTCTTTGGGAACGCCTTCAGCCTGACCACTCTCTGAGTCACGTGTGTAATCAGTCCAATGAATGGGTGAGACACCACGGGCGGGGTGATGTAGAGACCAGAGAGCTTAAAAGCACGTGCGGTGGATACAGCGGCAGCTTCTGGTAGAATGAGGGAAGCGCTCGCAGATATGCCGGAAGTATGGCAGGAGACGCAGCGTCTCGTTCTTTCGGGGAACTAGGGTTACATACGTAACCCTGAGGCGTTCCCCTTCAGGAACTCGAGCTGCATCGAGACGCTTTGGGAATGAGTATGCCCACACCACCAGACTTGCAAGTCCCTGCCTAGTGTGGAAGAGCACAGCTAAGCCGAGAGAAAATGCAGGTATAGAATCTGACAAGTAAACAGAGTGGACATTCCGCAGGGTCCTGAAGGCCAACTTCTGAAGGAGTGAGCCTTGACCCCCAAGGGAGAAGGGAGATCAGAGGACTCAAGGCTATGGATAGCATCCTGATCCACCACTTAGCATAATCTTCTCTGGCCGGAGGCCTCAGCCTCAGCATACCGTGGAGGAAACATGTAACTAGTGGGTCTCTCCCGAAAAACCGACCACCGAAAGAGGGTTGATGAGTAAGCAGCTGGGCCACACGAAACCTTCAGGTGGAGTGTGTAAGGAACCTGCGGAGAACCGTACCTGCGAGAACCCCAGCACTGGACCAACTGGGCAGTTAACTGGGTTAAGCTGGCAGTTGCTGCGTCAAGAAGTGAAGGTTCACTTTAAGGAGTACAGTTTACTCGTGGAGGGAGCTCTAGACTGGAGAATGGTCTCAGCAACCTCAGTTGAGAGACCGGAACTCATGAGCTGTTTAAAAAGCTGTTTACATTTCTGTAGCCCCGCCTGAGAGAGGAGATTCCTCCTGACAGAAATCTCCCATGGAGAGCCGTCGAGAAAGGAAATCAGGGTCGAGCATACTCGCCGGCCCGGCCAGACCGCAGCTACCTGTCCCGGCGCACTCCTCTCCAGAACTCACAGGAAGCCCCCCGACCCCCCCCCGCGCTCAGGCGCCAGGCGTAAAGAACCGACCAGCCTCTGCCAAAGAATGTTTCCAGATGAGGAAATCATGCTTCGCATGACCTTGATCATGCGAAGCAGATTTCCCTCTCAGGGAAACCCCGGTTTTGAGCACCACTGTAAGGGGTCATGTACAGCAGGCCAAAAGGGACACGTTGGCACGCCAGTGCTCAGGACCCAGCAGTTTTTGAAACTGCTTGACAGTGAGGGATGGCCTTGTTGAATATACAGCGCATGAAAGTCCCGCTCCCCCCCCAGGACGGATTGACTTGTACGGCCAGGACGTGGACAGCCCCTCCGTGCCTCCATCATGCGTCGAACTACCCCCCACACCACGACCAGATAAGTGGTTCTCTGTAATGGAGAAATAACACTCTTCTTGGCGTTTAGTCTTAAACCCAGCTCTGTCATGTGGGTGAGAATGACATGAACCGCCATCTGCTCCGATTGAGCTAATATCAACCAATCGTCAATATAATTGAGTATGCGGATGCCCTGGAGACGCAGTGGAGCCAGAGCAGCATCCACACACTTAGTGAAAGTGTGGGGTGAGAGTGCAAGGCCGAACAGAAGAACCCGATGCTGGTAAGCTTCGCCCCAAAAGCAAACCTCAGGAACTTCATGTGATGAGGAAGGATGGAGACATGGAAGTATGCGTCTTTTAGATCTATCGTGACAAACCAGTCTTTGGACCTGATCTGAGACACGACTTGCTTGATAGTGAGCATCCTGAACTTCAGTCGCATGACTGAGCGGTTCAGTTGACACAGATCTAAAATGGGACGCAACCCTCCATCCTTCTTTTGAACGATGAAGTACACTGTAAAATCTAATTAGTTGGGCTTACTTAAAAAAAGCATGCAAACCGATTGCCTTGAAAAAAACGAAGTAAAGTGAAATAGTAATAGTATGTTGTACTGACAAATGCTTAGTTAGTATAGTTTACTTACACGAGAGTTCTAGTAACTAAAAAAGAACTGTAGGGGGTACTTGATCCTTTAATTTAGGTTTACTCATGACTTAGTATAGCTACTCAAGGACTCCCAGAGTGCATTGCAGCAGAATAAATTATGCAGTTGCTTTGTTTTACAGTTGTTGACTTTATTTGCCAATTTTATTTGCTGTCTTGTTTTTTTATGTCAGTTAGTGGCACACAACGAGCAAATAAAATGGTTATTGATTAAATAAATGAAATTGTTACCATTGTTGTGATTCACGTGCTGAGTGTTTAAGTCTGTGTGTGACTTTAGCATGTTACCACACTATTTAAGAATTATATAAACCCAATCTCATCTCATCAGCATCTCAAGGTATTTATGAAAAATGAAATTTGAAAAAATTCATTAATAAACACACACAAAAAAAATACACTAATGCTTTAATTAGAATATAGGTCACCTTCTAAAAGTAACCTATTTATTACTTGTCTTCCCTTGAAATCAAATTACTCTGACTTCATGATGCATTACTGCATTAACAGGAATAAAATTATAGTAACATATAAATGAAGTTCCAAGTGCCCAACCAAAGGGAACACTAATCACTATAATGGTGAGTTAAAAAATTTTTAATTTTTTTTTATGTGATGTTCTCTCAAATATTTCAGTTGTATTGAAAATTCAACATTCAAGATGACTTTGGGAAACGAGTGAATGCAACTAGTGAAAGATAACTGCAGACATGGAGGAAATGGGTGAAAAGTCTATTAAGACTGGGTCATTCTTGAACGATTCATCCTTTTTGAACGAATCTTTAATGTGACTCGGGAAGAACGAGTCGTCTCGGAGAGTATTGTTCAGTCGCGCAGCGCAACATCCTACTAGGTTCCTCGTACTGGAATTAGTCAAGTAGTTCCACCGTTCGAGGTTTCGGTTTTCAAGTCATCGTCTCACGTGGACAGCCCATAAGCTAACCAACCTAGCCGGAAGGAAAGGAATTGAGTAGTTCATCCCCCCCCTATACGAGTCTTCGGGTTTGAGTCGTTCGTTCGTCATGTGACAGCCCCATAAGCTTAACCTATGCAGTCTGAGCCGGAAAGAGACTTAATAATAATAATAACCAACTCTTTATTACCTTTGTAACAACATTCACTGTTATGGAAAATCATAGACTGAAGACCCAGGTAAACAATGAATTAATCTTTTCTGTTTCTTATAGCATTATACGACCGGCAGGGAACGGCTGATCTAGCTGCTCTAGAGACCTCCGAAGAGGTAGCGAGCCTCCCAGTACCGCTACGTTTCCGGGCAGAGACAGAGAAGCGCTCTCCGAAGACCGCTGCACCCTGAAGCACCATGGGTGGCTCCTAAGGGCACAATCGGCTCGAGTTGAGAAAGGGGAAAACATTTAACGAGATTTAAAAAAAAAAAACACTGGGTGGATTGTTATCATTATAGGGTGGTTGTGTACACACACTGCCAACACATATTTCAGTTCAGATAGCTTGTAAAAGTGCATGTCGCATCCAGTGACCCCTTTAATTACTTTGACCATTAGGGTGTACAGTGTACCTGAGCCATGATAACTCTGCAGTAACATTGCCGAATATAAAGTAATATTTTGAGATATAGTCACATTGCAATATTGTAAGAGAAAAGTCTCCTTTTTATTGTATTTTATTATTTATATTTTATTTTATTTACACTGAAAAAAATGATGTAGGATTGCCTTTGAAACAACTTTTGGTAGTACATTTCACAAACTATAATAAAGAAATGGCAAGTAGCACGTTGAATTGCATGTGAAATTTTGAAGTAGAAAGACATAGAAGTATTTATTTTGTATAACATACTCCAATCTTGGAAATGTATGACTTTTTTTGTTTCCTTTTATCTTTTTACTTTAACAGGATCTTTAGTTTCTTGCAGTTCAAACCCTCCAAAAAAATTGTCACTGGTAAAACATAATAAAATATAATGAAATATTTGCACTTACTGTATGTGTTGCAATATCAGCTTTGGATTGAATAGATGGGAGGAAAAAAATATATTAAGAGTTTCTCCACAGCTCGGCTTAGTGTGACAAGATGTCTCAGGTCATAACAGACCATCTTTGTCAGTGAGCACTGCAATGAAATGGACGAATAAAAAGCAGGAAGGATGAAGGAAACGAGAATGGTGAAAAGAACAATGAACAAGCAAGAGATAAGGCTGATTAGAGTATAGAGAGATAAGATGAGGAATAATGCATGTAGGACAATGAGCTGCTGACATCAGAGCTGCTGACAGCCTGAAGGAGTCAGCTTTTTCTTTTAACCCCTCTACATGAGAGTGAAGGAGGTAGGGAAAGACTGAGTTGGCATTGATTTTGCGTGGATGAGATTTAGGGAGGGATAGAATAACTAGGGGGCGGAGGTGAGGTGTTATGGTTGATACTGCGAACGTCAGCGTTTTCCCGCAATATTATGTGTGTGTGTGTGTGTGTATGGCTGTACTTGTTTTCCCTTGGGGCATCTCATTCGTAATTTCCACCAGCACATCACAAAACTAACTTTTTCTGATCATTATCATATTTCTTAAACACGACTTGACATGTTTGAATATTGCATATCAAGTGATCTCCATTGGAGCTAATCAGTCTCTACAAAGTCTTGGAAGCGCTGAAGCACTGATTATAGTACATATGGGGTGCGGAGAGAAGCAGGCGGCTAGCCAAAATTTTCTGTAGCACACACACACACACACAAACAAGAAAGTATTCAGAATATTTGGCATCTACCACCAACTTTAAGCTGTCTTCAGTTTATTATTTAAGACAATTGTATTGTCTTCTCACACCTTATGCAGTACGAAGATAAGTGTCACTTTCTTCCTGACATTGTATTGTGTTGCATTTGACATTTTGTGTTGCTAATGTGCCAGCAGCTTCTGTATGACATATTTATATCTACAGCAAGTTTAGTATTCCTGTAGCAGTTTGGATTAAACCTGGTCCAACTAAACATGTCTGGGCACAGAGCCCAAACAAAGCACAGACTGTAGTCAAAGTGTCATTGGCTATAATGAGTGTATTTGTATGCTAAAGTCTCCTCTGTCAGCAAGAGTTATAGTTGTATGGGTGTCGCAGACTCTCGGCTGTCAGGATGTGTCATCCGTGTATACATAAAGTGGTTGGGAGGTGTAATGTAGTGTCATGTTCTATTTTTTAAATTCTCTCTTTCTTTCCCTCACAGCTCTTAATCTGCTTGGCTTGAATTGGCGACTGAAGCCCACTGAAGGGCATCTAGTGAACACTGGCCTCAGCATGAGTATTCCTGGCATTGGTGATGTGGCAACAGTGCCCTCCGGAGGCAGAGGTAAAAGCAAAAAACTTGTGCCAAAACCCTGAAATATGATCAACATGAAATCCAAATGACCTGATGACATACAATGCAAAACCCCAGAAAAACAAAGCCAAAACTGCCTTCTGTTTACACCTGTCCGTCGTTTTGCACAATTAATGAGTGCATGATATTCTAGTGGGGGGAAAGTTTTATAATAAAGTTTGATAATAACTATGTAATAACACATTAATAACATTTTTTCTAGCTGAACATTTCACGATTTGAAAATTAAAAAAAATTAGATTTCTAATGTAATAACTATGTAATAACAGTATAATAACAGTGTAATCAAATTAATCAATTACATCCTAGACTATTCTTGATCACTGAGTCCCACCCTACATTTCTGTAGCTAAATATTGTTTTTAATTTTTTGAAAAAATATTTACTTTTGCAATAACATAACAATAACATCATAGCCCATGTTCACGAAGTCTACTCCTTTTTTTCTAGCAGATGATTTTATTTTACCCAGAAATATTCCACAATCATGAAAGTTAAATGTTGCGATTGCAGTTTTATTGTAATGATTCGTCAACACGGCTGGGATCCATTTGCAGTTTTATTTGAAACTTAATCAGACAAGCAGAGATCAAGACACAGATAAGGCAGTATCATAGGGCAGACAGAATGGTGATCATAGACAGACCTAAGATCGGGGCAGGCAGATATCGTTCAGAAACTGAGACAGTCTTAGGTCACGGCAGGCGGCAATCCAATGTCGATAGTCCAGTAAACAGAGCACAAGTCCAAGGGGCAGGCAGCAAATCAACAAGAGAAAAGGCAGGCAGAGGTAATAACAGAAGGCAGTCCAATGTAACCAGAATAACGCTCAGAAATGTTCACCAAGGCAAAACAAGACTTCGCAGTGAACCTGGGTGACAGAGCTCCTTAAATAGTCTAACCTGATAGGGAACAGGTGTCGGGGAGCAATCAGGGACAGGTGCCAGGCTGATGGGAAATGTAGTGTGGGAAGGAAACTAGTACTCTGGTGATGGGGCCCTCTGGTGGCCCGAAGGGAGAGTAACAGGAGCGCTCTCCGTGACAGAGCCCCCCCCCTGCGAACGGCTCCGGAAGTGAGGAGGTGGTCGACGCCGGGGTCTTCCGCGTGGTCTGGGAGCCGGTCTTTCCGGATGGTCTCGGTGGTACTCCTCCATAAGACTGGGATCTAGAATGTCGTCTGCATTCACCCAGGACCTTTCCTCTGGACCGTAACCCTCCCAGTCGACCAGATATTGGAGAGTTCTCCCCCGGCGTCTGGAGTCGAGCAGTTCTCGCACCTGATAGATCTCCTCGCCCTCCACCGTTATGGGTTGGGGACCCTGGTCCTCGGGCGCCTCCTCTCCTCCCTCACCGGGACCAGCAGCGGGCCTCAACAGGGAGACATGAAATGTGGGGGAAACACGGAAGTGATTAGGTAAGGCCAATTCAAAAGATACAGGGGTAATTTGACGAATAATTTGGAAAGGGCCTACGTACCTGGGACTGAGCTTACGGCATGGCAAACGGAGACGGAGGTCACGAGTGGATAACCATACCCACTGGCCAACACTATATTCTGGGCTAGGACGGCGATGCCGATCAGCCTGAATCCGCTGATGTCTTACAGCATGCTGTAAATGATGATGAGCCTGATTCCAAGTCTCCTCACTTCTCTGAATCCAGTCATTGACTGTAGGATTATTAGACAGTTCTCCTGACCAGGGAAACAGGGGTGGTTGATATCCCAGAATACACTGAAATGGGGTTAACCCCGTAGAGGGCTTGCGGAGAGAGTTTTGAGCGTATTCGGCCCACATGAGATAACGACTCCAATCCTGTTGATTCTGACTACAGTATGAACGAAGGAACCGGGTAAGCTCCTGGTTGAGTCTCTCTACCTGACCATTGGATTGCGGGTGGTAGCCAGAGGTGAGGCTTACATTGATCTCCAGGGCCTTGAAGAAAGCGGCCCACAAACGGGAGGTAAACTGGGGACCCCGGTCGGAAACGATATCCTCCGGTAAACCATAGAAGCGGAAGACTTGATTACATAAGTGTTCAGCCGTCTCCAGAGCGGTGGGTAATTTCGGCAGAGGAATGAGGCGACAGGCCTTTGAGAATCGGTCAATTACAGAAAGGATTGTGGTAAGGCCATTGGAACTAGGTAGGTCGGTGACGAAATCTATGGCAATGTGAGACCAGGGGCGCTGTGGAATGGGTAGCGGATGAAGGAGTCCTGCTGGTAGTAGGTGGGATGGTTTCTGTGTGTTGCAAACCCTGCATTCGTGAATCAGACGAACAGTATCGCCTCTCAGTGAAGGCCACCAGAACCGGTTCTGAAGTAATTGGATGGTTGCATTAATACCTGGATGTCCTGAGCTGAGCGAAGCATGAACGTGCGTGATCGTTCTCTCTCTCGAAGAGGTGCGGGAACAAACAACTTATCCTGGGGGCATTCGGCAGGGACATTGTGTTCGGTATTAGCCTGCTCAATCTCAGTAATGATGTCCCACTGGATAGGTGACACGATAAGTGCCGGGGAGATTATGTGTTCAGGCCTATTGGAGTCAGAATCCCTCTCGAACTGCCGAGACAAGGCGTCTGCCTTTGTGTTCTTGGAACCTGGCCGGTAGGTAACAGAGAAATCAAACCTGGAGAAAAACAGAGACCACCTAGCCTGCCGTGGATTGAGTCTCTTAGCCGTTCTCAGGTACTCCAGGTTACGATGGTCGGTTAGAACCGTGAATGAATGACTTGCCCCCTCCAGCCAATGACGCCATTCCTCGAGCGCAGCCTTAATGGCCAACAACTCCCTGTCACCAACGTCATAATTTCTCTCCGCTGGACTGAGCTTGCGAGAATAATAAGCACATGGAAACATCTTAGCAGGTGAGCCCCGACGTTGGGACAGCACTGCCCCGAGTCCGATGTTGGAAGCGTCAACCTCTACTATGAATGGCAAACTGGGGTCAGGGTGGTGTAAGATGGGAGCGGTTGTAAAACGTTGCTTCAATTCCTGAAAGGCCTCGCGGGCAGCAGGTGACCAGTGAAGATGACTAGAACCCCTCTTTGTCATGGTTGTGAGAGGAGCAACTACGGAGCTGAAACCTCTGATGAAGCGACGATAGAAGTTGGCGAATCCCAGGAAACGTTGCAGCTCCTTAATGGTAGATGGTAGTGGCCATTTTAGGACTGCATTGACCTTGTTCTCATCCATGGCCACTCCCTCCTGACTAATCACGTAGCCCAAGAAAGAGAGGGATGTCAGATGAAACTCGCACTTCTCTGCTTTGGCATACAATTGGTGCTGGATTAGACGTTTGAGAACAGACCTGACATGTTGGATATGCTCCTCAAGGGTTTCAGAATAAACTAGAATATCGTCAATGTATACGATGACATTCCTGTTGAGCATATCCCTGAAGACGTCATTGATGAATGATTGGAAGATAGATGGACTGTTGACTAGGCCAAAGGGCATAACCCGATATTCATAGTGCCCAGTGGTCGTGGAGAAAGCAGTTTTCCATTCATCACCCGCCCGACTCCGAATGAGATTATAAGCACAACGTAAATCCAGTTTGGTGAAGAATTTGGCCGTTCTCAGCTGTTCCAGTGCAGGGGGTACTAAGGGTAGGGGGTAACGAAATTTAACCGTCATCTCATTGAGGCCACGATAATCGATGCAGGGACGGAGACCACCCTCCTTCTTCTTGACGAAAAAGAACCCCGCGGACGCTGGTGAAGTGGAGGGTTGGATGAAGCCTTTAGCCAGTTCCTCCTGAATGTAGCTGTTCATGGCTTCGGATTCTGGCTGTGACAGGGGAAATATACGGCCCTTCGGGGGGCTAGAGTCGGCCAGAAGATCGATAGCGCAGTCGGAGGGTCTGTGAGGAGGCAGTTGAGAGGCTCTGAATTTGCTGAAGGATTCCCCTAGATCATGGTAGACAGTAGGGAGCCCCGGGCAGTCAGTATCTGTAACGTTAACAGCTAGAAGATGAAGAGGAGTGATGTTCTGAACACAGCGGGGAAAACAGTTATCATTCCAGCTGATTATCTGAGATTCCTGCCAGGAGATGTATGGGTTATGCCTGCGGAGCCATGGCAATCCTAGAATGATAGGTGCATGAGAGGTAGAAATGATGTAAAATTGAATGATCTCCTGATGAAGAATTCCGGTTGTCATCCTAAGTTTCGTTGTCATATGAGTTATCTTTCCTGTGCCCAGCGGTCGTCCATCGACCGCCTCAACTGCCAAAGGAGAAAGACATTCTATTAGAGCGATCCGGTATTCTCGAGCAAAATCCAATGACATAAAATTTCCAGCTGCCCCAGAGTCTAGCATGGCGCGGGCAGAGGCAGTTCTTGTAGAGAGAGTGATGGTGACAGGAACCGTCATGCAGTTATCAACATTGAGAGCTAAAATGGGAACACTCACCCGAGTAGTGGGGTCTCTGCGAGCGCGAGCGGGGCATGACAGTCTCATGTGGCCTGGCTCACCACAATAGAGGCAGAGATGGTGATTGATGCGACGATCTCTCTCCTCAGATGAGAGGTGGTAGGTGTCGACCTGCATGGGTTCGTGGGTGTCCGAAACGGTCCTAGAAGTTGTTCTTGTCGAGGGGCGTCGCGATCTGAGAAGATTGTCAATCTGAATAGAGAGCTCCATAAACTGATTTAAAGTCCTCCCCCCATCTCGGCATGCTAATTCTGTCTGTAATTCGGGGCTTAAACCTCTCCTGAAATGAACCTTCAGAGGATCCTCGGTCCAAGTTGTTTGTGCGGCGAGTGTACGAAAAGACAAAGCATATTCCGCAGCCGTTCGCCTCCCCTGCGTCAGTGTGAGCAACTGTTCATCTGCACTCCGTCCATCCCTTGAATGTTCAAAGACCTCCCGGAAACGTTGAAGAAAGATTGTAAATGAGGGGGAAAGGAGATTTGTCCTCCCTCCATACTGCCGTCATCCACTCCAGCGCTCTACCGGTGAGAAGAGAACACACAAACGAAATCCTCCCCTCCTCTGTTGCATACAGGGCTGGCTGTTGGTTAACGAACAGGGTGCATTGGAGAAGAAATCCCTTGCACTGAGCTGGATTACCGTCATACTTCTCAGGGAAAGCTAAGCGGGGACTCACGTTGGAAGCTTGCGCTGAGGTGACCGCTAGAGCAGTGTTAGTTGGAGGCACCGAGAGCTCGGGTGGAGAAACGTGCACTGTCTGTAACGTCTTGACTAATTCCTCCGTGAGTGCAGTGAGCCTCTGCAGCTGATGATGATGATGATGAGTGGCTAGTTGTGTCGCTTGCGCAGACAGCTCTGAAGAGAGATGATAGATCGCTGCTGGATCATGTTGAGGCGAAGTCTTCTGTAATGATTCGTCAACACGGCTGGGATCCATTTGCAGTTTTATTTTAAACTTAATCAAACAAGCAGAGGTCAAGACACAGATAAAGCAGTATCGTAGGGCAGACAGAATGGTGATCATAGACAGACCTGAGATCGGGGCAGGCAGAAATCATTCGGAAACTGGGACAGTCATAGGTCAGGGCAGGCGGCAATCCAAAGTCGATAGTCCAGTATCCAGAGCACAAGTTCAATAGGCAGGCAGCAAACAACACGAGATAAAGGCAGGCAGAGGTAATAACAGAAGGCAGTCCAATGTAACTGGAATAACGCTCAGAGATGTTCACCAAGGCAAAACAAGACTTTTGCAGTGAACCTGGGTGAAAGAGCTCATTAAATGGTCTAACGTAATGGGGAACAGGTGTAGGGGAATAATCAGTGACAGGTGCAGGGCTGATGGGAAATGTAGTGTGGGAAGGAAACTAGTACTCTGGTGATGGGACCCTCTGGTGGCCCGAAGAGAGAGTAACAGGAGCGCTCTCCGTGACATTTATATTGTCTTCAACTCTTTTCACTGCCTCTTCTGCAGCTCTGCATGAGAATGGTAATGCTAATGCATTTATTTGAAATGATGACTAGATTTAGTCACTGTTGGCTTGTTATAACACATGTTAGTCTCTGTCAGCCTGAGGCTTTGTAAGAATCATCTGAGCCCAACTAGTGATTGTCCTGTATTGTGTATTGAGGGAGTACATTAGTGTAAATCCATAGTCTTGTGTGCCTTTTTCTCACAGCAATCTTGATAAACAAGGTTATTTAGATTAGACGTTTTAGGATCTCAGTGGACTTTAGTTAATGGTTCAAAGCTCTGGCTAACTCTCAGTGGCTCAGAGTTTGTTGTGCGTTCACCTCAAATGATTTATCATTATCAGTGTCAATACGTTCAGATGATAACGACTGCCGCTGACCTTTAGAGAGTGCTGGTATTGATGTTCTTCACACACAGTACAGCTTCTTCTTGCTTTAGATGGGTCTAAAAGAGTGGGTCTTTATGGAAGAGGTGCAAATCTGGGTTTAACTGGGGAGAATGTGTGTGTGCACAATCCTATGTATTTTGGAGTGTAATGGACAACATAGGCTCATTGAAAAAAATAAAACTCCTTGCCTCCAAAACCGTAAATATACATACAATTCACTGCAGTTTCCAGTTTCAATTGCAGAATTCTATGTTATGAACTTAAAACACATTTCCCTAATATATTTTGCCATTTGCATCACATAACCAGCTCCATATTTATGGCTTTTCTGATGTAGTAAACTTGCTTGGCAGCTCACCTAGTAAGTGCTTGCATGAGTTCTGTGAAACAGGAGTCACAATGCTGAATAAGAGAGATCCCACATATGTAGAAGCAAGCTAAAATATTTCATGTTTTACATTTCAAACATTTCACATCTCATGTTTGCTTTTGTTTTGTTTGTAGGTGGTACAAATGCGTTAGAGCATTTTGTGCCACTGATCAGACATTTAATTTCCAAACTGCCACAATAGCCTATGTACAGCAACCAATGTAATAAAACATTGCCACCTTCACATTCATCTGTTTCAGAGAAAACTGATCACACTTGTAGCATCACTCTTATGTGATATTTCACTTTGAAAATGTTGCGAAATGTGCAAGAAGCAATGTAATATCATTTAGCAGAAATGTCACAACAGGCACGTTTTTCCAGTGAGTCTGGGTTGGTAATGGAAGAACTCCTGTCAGATACTGAATGTACATGATGTGGGAGGAAGGACATTGTGTCCAAAGGCTTTAGAGTGTATTTGCTCTCTCTCTCTCTCTCTCTCTCTCTCTCTCTCTCTCTCTCTCTCTCTCTCTCTCTCTCTCTATATATATTTTTTGAAGTGTTTTTTTCCCTTCACTTTGATGGAGAGTTTCTGAAGAAGGGCTATCTGTCCTACAGACACACATGCACACAGACACATGTGTTATGCTGTCTGTAGGGGAGGGGAAGCATGATTCTAGACTCAAGCTGTTCTCCGTTTGAATGTTGTTATGTGAATCTACAAGGCCCTTTCACAAGACTCATGTCAGGACTTCAGCGAACCTCTCAACACAGGCATCATGTGCCTTTTTGACCTTGACATGAAAAGCGCCAGAAGAAGACATGAAAACTAAATAGCTTGAAAACTAGACATAGAAAATATTGAAAGCAAACAAGATAGCTAACGTGTATTTGAGCTCATGACTGAAAAAATAGATTGGTGAAACCTATAGGGATCTTTGATGCTACTAAGCATGTGCGCTTGCTATGAGATGATTGATTCTTAACTGATTGATGTTTTCTACATGAAGCAACATTTGTTATTTGACTTCTGTAATGTGACATACTTTTGATTGAAACAAGGCAATAAGCCAATCAACCCTCTGATTAATGCAGTCCACTAAAAGTCAGTTTTAATAATTCAGGATGTGATGTTGCATGCAGCGAAACTAATTGCATTTGACCCATACCCATATAATTTTATGGCATTCTTCTTTACATGGCTTTTGTACAACAACATGCTGTACACTCCACATCACTGGTGGGATTGGTGAAGCATTACATATCTCTGGAATATCTCCCTCTATATTTTATTCCAGCAGATCCAGACTTTATTAGTGTATTTGTTTATTTACATATTTATTTATTTCAATAGAAATATATAAAAACTGCATATAAAAACAAAAGAAGTCTATGGAATGTCCCCAGAGGGTTGTTGTGTTGATTATAGGAAGAGTGCTTAAGTACATTCAGCCTTTCGTCAGTCCTTCAAACTTTTAAGATACTGATACAATCAGTCATTTTCTGTAAGGCTGGGTTACAATTTATTATGTTAATTTAGAAATTCATAAGCGTGGTTTTAGGTTTATAAAGTGCAGGATCTGAGGTGATTGACCTAGTCATATCTAGACTAAACAAGAAAGTCCATCTATACCAAGACTTGGGTGCGAGCGTTCGTGAGGGGAAAGTGCCTTTTTCAGTGGCTCTGATGTCAGTAGTTCTGGCTGGTTGAGAGCTTGAGGAGTGTGAACTTCAACTCCAGAGTACAAGACTCTTCTAATGCACCCTCTCCATGGTACTTTCTTTCCCCCTTTTTTCTGCTTTTCAATTTCTCTCTCTTTATCTATCTCACTTTTTCCATCTCTCTTTTGCTCTCTCAGTGTGGTGCTCTCGTTCAGCGCAGAGCCATCCATCCATTCGTGTTAATGAGGGAGGTTGGTGTGGATTCCCACTGGTTACTAGACTGGGCTTCTTTAACCGAGCTGTCACTCAGACCTGACACTGCGTGTGCGTGTGCATGTTCTCCTGCAAAAAGAAGGCTTGATCCATTTAGGGAAAGCTTGCTTGTGCTTGCTCAATTCAATTCCTCTCTCTCCATTACTCGTTTAAATGCAGCCAGAGGTTTTAGCAGGCAGGGAAACAGATTGTCTCTGCTTATCAGGGCACATCAAACATCGAGAAAGCAGACTAGACTGACAGCTAACACCAAGCCCACTCGTGTTGCACTGGCCCCTCAGACACAAAAGAGTCTGTGTGTGTGTGTGTGTGTGTGTGTGTGTGTGGTGTGTGTGTGTGTGTGCGTGTGAGTGTGTTTTGCTTCTGATACTATCAAGGCACATTTACTGGGTTATTTTCTGATTGGTGTTGCTGCAATCTATCTGCGCTGTCAACACGGCAACAGTTTTCTCTCTAGAGGACAGACTTAGCAGGTGTATTGGGAAGGGAGGTGTGCGTGTGTCGCCAGTGCTGTCATACAGAGATATTATGATCTCAAGGGAGAAGACAGGGTTTGATTTAGGGTTGATGACTTTGGCAGCCCACACTGCACACTCATTAGCGCAGAGCTGTGTCTCAGTGGAATAATATATGTTGATCTTTCTTTGTACACACTGCAAATATTTTCACACAGAGCGGAGGATATTCCCCGTTCTCCATGTCTTTGAACGAGTTCCTTTGTGTTTTTTTTTTCCCTCAAACAAATCTTGTTTCTTCTCTTGGCGTCCATCTCAGGGCCGTGGGTGTTGAAGAACAGCAGTATAAACAGCGGGGAGCTGGAGCTGGGTCAGCGTGTCAGTCAGGATGTTCCTCCAGGCGTCTTCTGGAGGTCTCTGCTTCACCTGCGCCAGCCACACTTCCTCAAGTTCAACATCTCCCTGGGCAAGGACGCGCTGTTTGGGGTCTACATGCGGAAAGGCCTGCCTCCTTCACATGCTCAGGTGAGCAAATCGCCTCATCTCTTGTTTCTTCTCTTAAAGGAGCCAGGTTCACTTATAATTAGGACTGAGAATCCAGTTTTTAAATACTAAAAAGCATGATTTTTCTTGATGTTTAGTTTTTGTTTTGTTTGGGTTTGTTTACACAAAAACTGAAAATTCTGACATAATTTACTAACCCTCATGTCATTCCAAAACTATAAGATTTTTGTTCATCTTTGAAAGACAAATGAATATATTTTAATGAAACATGAAAGATTTCTATCCATCCTTTGAAAGTCCTTTCCACAAAAACGTTTACAATTCAAAAAGTTCATGAAGACATAAATATAATCTATATAAATTGAGCAATTTAGTCCAAGTTTTCTGAAGATACACAGTCGCTTAATATGATGATTTAAGTTAGGCTTTCATTTGCATATAAACATTGATCAATGCACATACATAGCGCTCATCAAATATGGTCAACAGAGCCTCAAACGCACTTGCTTGATGAATGAGAACAAACCTTAATAAATCTTAAAATATCTTGAGCATCAAGCATTTGAGCTTCTGTTTACCATATTTGATGTGCTGTATGTGTGTCTAGATATTTATGTTAATAAAAGGCTAAACTAAATCAATGTTCATTATATAAACCAATGATGTCTCTTCAGAAGATTTAGATTGAACCATTCAATTCATATGGATTACTTTTACAACCTCTTTATAGACATTTGAATCGTGAAAGTTTTCAATGGAGGGGCTTCAAAGTGGATTTTCAATGGAGGGGCTTCATTAAAAATATCTTCATTTATGTTTCAAAGGTGAACAAATGGATTTGGAACAACATGAGAGTGAGTAAATGATGACAGAATTTTCTTTTTGGGGTGAACTATCCTTTTAATGCTCGTGAGCTTTATGACTGAATTGAGTGTGATGAGAGGGAAATAATAAAATGAAAATAATAAATAGTATGTCTTTGCTTGGACAACTGCTGCAAATGAATGACTTATATGAGCTGGCTCATTTGTCACAGTTCATCTCATTGGTCTGAAACAGCTTACTCACTGAATGAGTCAGTTGGTTACAGAACTGATACCTCAGCACACACTCACTTAACTTTAAGTCAATATTTTGACATAGCTGCATTCAGTTTGTATTCATAAACTGTTACTGTGTTTAACCTAATGTTTGTAAGGCTTCTAGTGACTGACATATTTTCATTATGACAGAGCTGTTGAACATGATTTGTTACTTGTCATTATGTTAATATTTTTGTTAAAAATGTAAATGGTATATATTGAAAGAATCACTTATTTGGTGCATTTTCCTAAGTACAAAAAGTCCTTAATGGACTTTTTAAGAAATTAGAATCAGAATCTAAATCAGAAACATACAAATCCTAATGATTTCCATTCTTATTAATGTAAGTCATTCTTTTTTTGCAGGTTAAATACACACCAAGAATTGTCTGTGAAAATACGGCTCAATGTTTCATGTTAATATTAGGGAATTGCATTGTGTTATGTTTTAGGGTTGAAGGTAATGTCTGTAAACTTAATGGAAAAAGTACTGGTAATTTGCTGCCAGGACATTATTTGTCTTTCTAAGGAGTTTTATTTATTTATTTTTTTAATACGGTGTTGTCCTAATTTGTTTTTCATGAGCGTGTTGATATCTAAATCTAGTTATTCACACTGTTATGTTCAGACTGACCCAGCAAATGCCAACATGGTCAACATACTAATCTGACAAAACCCAACAACCATTGGAAATTGGGGCTGGTTGCCATTTGTTGGGACAGTGTGTGAGCTAGCTTTTATAGAGCAAGGAAATCTGGTTCTCTATGATGTTCCTCCTTAAAAAGACAGGTTTTTGTTAATTACCATGAAGAGACCATCTGTGCAGACAGGCTTTTTTGTTTTCAACTTTTTTTAATGAATTGTAAATGATTTCCAAATTATCACTGCATATTTGTCTGCAGAATTCTTACACTTGTCTTGTCACGTTCTAGAGTTGTTATCTCTTCTACGTTTTGATTTAATTTGACTATTTTGATTGGTTTTAGTAAAGATGATGTCCTGCAGCTACTTGCTTGTTTTCTCCCTCTGTCCTCACCTCTCTCTCTCTCTCTCTCTCTCTCTCTCTTCAGTATGACTACATGGAAAGGTTAGATGGAAAAGAGAAGTGGAGCGTAATCGAGTCTCCTCGTGAGCGGCGCAGTATTCAAACCGTTGTCCAGAATGAGGCGATCTTTGTGCAGTATCTGGACCCCGGCACCTGGCACCTGGCCTTCTACAATGACGGCAAAGAGAAAGAACCCATCTCATTCAGCACTGTGGCTCTAGGTAGACACCTCCAGCTTTTATTTACACACAGGTCAATATTTAAAAGGTAAAATAGAAACTCGGTTGTTTGGAGACCTGCTGTTTAGAAGATGTGTTTCACTGCAAGCGGCTTACACAGTACATCTGATCTACCCTTAACCTCATTTTATATTTCAGTTTGAATGTGAGCAGTCGAACTGGGAGAGCTGCTTTTATTGCTTTCACTTACATTTCTCTTTAGGTCACAGAAGGAATAGTTGTATTTATAAAATAAAAGTAAACACTGAAATATGTTTGTTCAGGCAGTTTCTCTACAAGGGTTGCTATAGTGATGACTTAGCATAAGCACAATGCCAACTTCAAGACTTTCTGCTACAACAGCTGAGAGGAGCTGTCAGTGAGAGATGGAAAATTGGAAATTTGGCCTCATGTCTGTCATGATATCAGGCAGTTATGCAGATCTCATGAAGTTTATAGGAAGCCTTGCTGTATTTTACATATTGATGTACTTTATATATTGTGTGTTTAAATATTCATGCATAAACCGCTCACTTTTTCTCTCATTCAATATTCAGAACATAGCAATATACTTCAGTTATTGGACAAAGAATGAGTAAAAAACATAGAAATAGATTCCTGAATATATATACATACAGTGGTGGAAAGTAAAATTGTGTAAGTAGAGTAAAAAGTACTTGACCAAAAAAGTTGAGTAAGAGTAAAAGAGTAGCTTATTTAAAAGTACTAATGAGTAGTGAGTACTGAGCTGCGGATTCTACCCCCTCATAATAAACGCTGTACACCGCAATTTAAACATTTAAAATACATTGTACTGAATGTACATTGAACACTGAAAAACATCATCCCCTACTTTTTACACAGCTACATTTACTCAAATTGTTATGCTGCTAAAACAATTTGTAAGAGGAAAGATGCATTAAATAGGGACGTATTTTCAGGGAAACTTTTTCAAAAGAAAAACACACACACGCGTGCGCGCGTGTCTCTTTGCAGCGCCACGGCAGTCTGCAGCATCTACAACTGAATGGAACAAAAAGTGTTGAACTTGAAAAAAATGTTTTGCTTGAGTGCACTTGCTAAATGAAGGCAGATTGTATAAAATGGATCAAACAGCTTTGTATATTAACGAGCTGCAGTATAATAATGCCACAAATCATCAATAAAGTGCATACTGAAACTGTACATTATTTCAGTACATTAAGCCATGGTAATCTGTTTTTCCATATTTCCAAGCATTTTAGTGCTGATAACTCAACTGAACTGATGCTTAAAGAATCCGCTTTCAGCAGCCATGCTTGTTTATCACCAGCTGTGGTTAAAGTTTTCTATGCACAATTTGATTTGAAGAGTCACAATACCGATTACCTTCTTCCTATCTAATCACATTGATGGGTAAAATTAAAATGTAAAAAAGCATGTAACAACCACAAACGGAGGGAAAATAGCGGAGAAAAGGTACAGATGCATCACTTAAAATGTACTCAAGTAAAAGTAAACAGTTTTTAAACTACTCGAAAAAAGTATATTTCTATAAAAAAGTAAATTCTGATAAAAGCTACTTGATTACAGTAATGTGAGTATTTGTTATACGAAAACAATTTTTTATCAGAAAAACTGCTTTCAACATTGATAATGATAAGAAATTATGTAATAATAATTAAAAAATTTACTAAGAAATTAATATGTGTCATAAAAGGAATATTTCTATGTATGTAGTATTTTTAAGATATTATATCAAATATATAAAGTAGAAAAAGTGCATCATAAATTGTAAAAATATTTCACAGTGTTATATTTTGTTGTATTTTTGTTCAAATAAATGCAGGCTTGGTGCATTTTAACCCCCACAATTTTAAACTGTATTTTTTATTTGTTTGTTTGTTTATTTTTATTTTTGCTGTTAAGACTACAAACAACTAAACTATTTGAGTATAATATGTCACATACATTTTTGCTGGCTGTCTGCTGTCTGAATATATCCATAAAGATAGTGCTAAAAGTGCTAAAAGTGTTTGGTCACTTAAGCCACTTAAAGTGAATGAATGCCTTTGCATTAGATAACAGAGTATCAAACGAAGTGGTATTTATTTTAAAGAAAGACAGAACAAGCACACTTTTCAAAAATTTCACAAACGAAATGTGTTTGGTTTAATAAAAAAACACTTAAATGTATTTGCACACTTTCTGGTTGTCAAGCATTAGTCAAACATTTTAAGAAATGCACCTGCAGCTGCTCTCATAGAACACCTGTGTGAACTTGAGAAGAAACAATTTTATACATCTACTCAAAATCACCTTGAGATCAGTTGTTTACAATTCACTGCAAAAATAATTCAGAAAAGTGAAAATAGTTTGGAGAAAAGCTGTATCATTATTTGTTTACAGATGCCACTTTGATATTTATCTAATGCAATGACATTTATACATTTTTAAGTGTAGCTCAAGTGTCCAGATATTTTCTGGGTCCACTATATTAATAACAGTATGTATGATTAATAATTCAGTTTGTGGAGAAACACACACGCACACACACACACACACACACACACACACACACACACATTGTGCTCTTGGGGACTCTTTGATCTGATCACATACTGTATGAATGTCTATGCATCTTATTCGGTTGATGGCTACTGTTGATTTGAAAAGCATCATTTATTTTAGCATTTAGCATAGTGTTACATTTCCCAATAGGCTGTAGTGAAATGTGTCACAGTAATTCACACATTGGCATTGAATCAATAACGCTGGCTGAAAGTTCACAAAATGCAAGACAGTTCATAGCACTTCAGCATTTTATTTATTTTTTTGTCAGACAGCAGCATTTAAAGGTCTCCTGAATTTGTGAACGTTACGTTCCACTGTCCCCATTAATAACTGAGGGTTGTAAAATGCACGCGTCTCTTATGTGTCATCTCAGATTCAGTGGAAGAGTGCCCCCAGAATTGCCATGGCAACGGAGAGTGCATGTCAGGAGCGTGCCATTGCTTCCCAGGGTTCCACGGCACAGACTGTTCTAAAGGTACCATTTACTGTGACACTGCCGGAATGTTTGCGTTAAAAAAGGATGTTTCACTTTGCAGCATTTGTCAAAATATTTTTGTAGTCATGCAAAAAAAGCTGTTGTATAATAACATTTTGCTTACTAAATCTTAACAACTTCCACATTTCTAAGGCCGAGTGTCCATCAAAGCATTTTTTCCCAGAGGCTGGCGTATTTTTTCCAGTTGTTTTCAATGGGACACGTATTTTAAACCGCCAGGAGCATGCTGAGCGTCTTTTTCATGCTGAGTGCTCGGTCATTTTTTTCTCGGCACCAAGAGTTGAAGAATGTTCAACTTTGGGTAAAATGCAGCGTTTATCACTGTCACTTTTCAGTTAAGTTCAGTTAACCAATCACAGTGGAGGAGGAGCGGGACTAATACTGACCAACCATCACACCTTGCTTGTACTATGACTGAACAACAACGGAGAAGTTAATATTGCTTGTCTCCGAGTGTTTATGTCTTTACCAGAAGGAATTGCCAGACTACCATATTATTGTTATGAAAAATAATGCTTGGAGAAACATTTCATTTGCGAAAAGATTTTCATTTACTTCAGCGGATATAGAAATATCATAGAAACCACAGCGTCTCAACTGAAAAAAACACTGCGTTCTCAAGCGCTCACAGCTGGGCATTTTCAACAGAGCACCTGATGTTTTCAGCTGGCTAAAGACGCTTTGGTGGACACGCAGCCTAAATTCAAAGAGATTTGCATGCCATTTGCTGGAATATTTGTGATTCTTCTCACAAATGGTCAAAGACTATTTTTCAAAAAATAGTAAAACAAATAAATAAAGCAAAACAAATGAATAAGAAATTATATTTAGCCTATTTTAGAACCATTAGAATTGTATGCATTGTGACATTATTTTTAAGACAAGTAAGCACATCCACCCACTAAAATTACTGTACTATAATTTATAATGAATTTGTATTATGCAATAAAAAAGTAACATTTTTATATCTTATATCTTTATTCAAAATATTATATAAATGTATACATATTAATAATAATATAAAATATGTATCTTTTATTTGTAGATGAACATGGCCTGTCAACCTGTCATTTTTGTAAGCTAATTAAAATCAGTTATTGATATCAAACTTCATTATTATGTCATTTCATGCTTTAGTTTTATATTTAATTGTATTTACTGTGACTTACAAATAAACTCTGTGAGCCACTGGATTTATTTTAAGTAGTTTTTAATGAGTTTTTATTTATAATTTGCTGTAAGTTTTATAGTTGACTTGCTACATGCTACAATTGTGATGCTGTTATAGATTTGTGAAGCATATGTCAGAATTTTCCCTCGAGCTCAGCATTTGTCTTCAGATCATCAGTGTACATAAGCTCTGGCTATTTGTCATAATGGCTCTATGACACTGTCACATCACTCTGAGATCCAGACGGATGAATTACAACATATCACTGATTAATCCCATCTCAGTTATGCCAAAACGTCTGATGGGTTTGTTGGCTTTACTGTGCCAGACCAATCTTTTTGAGTGATGAAATGCTCTTAGTGGAGGCTTCGTGAAGAGAAATGTGAGTGTGGTGTGTGTGTGTGTGTGAGAGCTCACCTGAGGCTATAGACAGCTAGTTTATTACTGTCGAATGCCGTCTTCTCTGAGTAGCAGAGAGCGCCGTTAATATTGCCTCTGAATCTCTCACCTTAATTACACAAGGCATAGTCTGCTTTATCACCATATTCAGAGAGCTTTGGCAGTGTTTATGCTGCCTTTGAGGCTGAATAGCGAACAGCTCTTTGGGAAAAATGTGAGGCATGATTCTTTCCTTCCCTTACTACATTCATTCATTCATTCTAGACCTTTTTTTTTTATCAAAAACTGTAACAGTCTCTGCTCAGCTTGAGTTTATGCAGGCTATTGTTGGAAAAACTATCTAACAAAGTGAAACTTGTCAAGTTAAAAGCTTCTCATAATTTAAAGTAGTTAAAATCAGACAACTCTTTTGAAAAAGTAGTTAGCTATATACTACTGGTTGCTGATGAAAGTAGGTAACTACTGTAACTTCTTTAAGGGGCAATGCATGATATGTATCGATTATGTCATTTAGAGGGCAATATATAATATCAAATTATAACATTCTAATTGAATCACAACCGTAAGTTCTGTCTCAAAAACAATGAGGGTTTTTAAGCAAATGACTCTTGATTTGGGTGACATTAAACTTACATATTTCGATTTTTATATAAAAGATACAAAATTCCACCAGAGTTTGTTCTACACAGAGACTGGAATTGGTGAATAGTTTCTTTAATCTGGTTCACTCAAATAAACGGATTTACTACAGCAAATCAGACGTCTGTGTACAATACCATTCAAAACATTTGGGGTCAGTAAGATTTTTTATTTTTTTTTAAGTAATTAATATGTTTACTTGGGGGAAGTCGTGGCCTAATGGTTAGAGAGTCGGACTCGTAACTCAAAGGTTGCGGGTTCGAGTCTCGTACCGGCAGGGATTGTAGGTGGGGGGAGTGAATGTACAGCGCTCTCTTCCACCTTCAATACCACAACTGAGGTGCCCTTGAGCAAGGCACCGAACCCCCAACTGCTTCCGGGTGTGTGTTCACGGTGTGTGTGTGCTCACTGCTGTGTGTGTGCACTTTGGATGGGTTAAACGCAGAGCACTAATTCCTAGTATGGGAAACCATACTTGGCCACATGTCACATCACTTTGTCACTTACTGTTTATTCAGCAAGGATGCATTATATTAATCAATATAATCAATAAAAATATTCATGTTACAAAACATTTATATTTTAAATAAATGGCATTCTTTCAAACTTCATATTCATCAAAAAATCCCGGAAAAAATGTGTCATGGTTTCCACAAGAAATATTAAGCAGCACTTTCTTTCTTTCTGAAGGATCATGTTAAAATATTTTAAAACATTCACGTAGAAATCAGTTATTTTAAATTGTAATAATTATTGTTTTACTGTATTTTTGATTAAATAAATGCAGCCTTGGTGAGCATAAATTACTTTTAAAAACATTAAAAAGTCTCACCGACCCCAAACATTTGAACGGTAGTGTGTGGTATGTATCAGATTATATAATTTATCTTAATCACAGCAGTAAAACAATGAGGGGTTTTAATCAATTGGGTTAAAATTGAAGAGAAAAGTTTATGTATTCCTATTTCAATATAAAAGATGTAACATTCTACCAGAGAGTTGATTATACACAGAGACTGATATTGGTGAATCATTTCTTTTATCTGGTTCATCCAAATGAACCAATTTACTAAAACATGTCAGACATTCCAAAGCTACATGCTGTATATGACATAAGAGTTCAGGAGGGCACATTTGATTATTGCGAGAGTACAAGGACATAAAATAATAGTGATTTCATACAGTTCAGTGTATTTGTTTCGAGTAACTCTATGCTTCATTTTTCTCTTATCTTACATTTCATACCTGAACTTCTCTCAATGAAGCTGGTTTTCACTAATTCCTCTAAAACATCCTCGTCTTCTGTCCTTCCCTCACTCCCTCATTTGTTTTCCCTCCTGCATCCTATCGTTCCGTCTCCGTTGCAGTGGCGTGTCCCGTGCTGTGCAGCGGGAACGGACAGTACAGCAAGGGTGTGTGCATGTGCTACAGTGGCTGGAAGGGGCTGGAGTGTGACGTGCTGCAGGACCAGTGCGTTGACTCCAGCTGTGGCGGTCACGGGATCTGCACCCAGGGCAGCTGCACCTGTGAAGCGGGTTACCGTGGCGAGTCCTGCGAGGAAGGTAATGAGTGCAACGACGGCTTTTCTGACCATCTCATTTTTAAAACTCAGCACTCTCAGAAAAACCTCTTCCTCTGAGAATCTAGGTTTTCAAATGTCTGCTATAAAAGTATGCTGGTACGAGCATAATAAACTTTATTAAAGTAATGAAATTTAGTCTATTGATCTGGCTTTTAAGAAATTGGCCAGAAATGGAGTCTCTGAGCACGTTCATGTGAGCTGCAGCTAGTTTTTGAAAGTGGAGAGATCCCAGAGGTGAGTTTAGGAGAGTGAGGTGAAAGATGAGGAGGAAAGAGAAAAGAAAAAAGCAAGCAGAATGAAAAAGTATTTTCAAACTCTCTGTTTCTCTCCCTCTCCAGTGGATTGTCTTGACCCCACGTGTTCGGGACATGGAAGCTGTGTGTCTGGTCAGTGCCACTGTAAGCCGGGTTGGTCCGGGCCTCTATGTGATGTGTCCAGAGCCCAGTGTCCAGATCAGTGCAACGGTCACGGAGCCTACAGCCCTGACACGGGCCTCTGCAGCTGTGACCCAAACTGGATGGGCCCTGACTGCTCCACCGGTGTGTTCCCATCAGCCATTTTCACCTTCTCACTTACTGTTTTCTCAAGCTGTGCTGCAATATATTCTAATCTTTCATTTTCGTCCATCTACACTCTCGGGGGTATTCACTAAGCATGAATTGCGCACGCTAATAGCATTGTTTATTTGTACTCGCTGTGTCTGTTTTAGCACCCGATTCATATGCAAATCAGGTAACGGCATAACCCCCCCCCCAAATAGTAGCAGTTCCAACTTTGTTGAATAAGGTGCAATCCAAAACGAGCTTCATACATAAAATATTATAATAATAATTATCTAAAAATATAATTTACATAAAGGAGACCCGTTTTGGATGGAAAATAATGACTTGATTGCAAATAGCGCAGACAGTGACTTTTTTTCAAATGGATTGTTGATGATTAGTGATTAAGATGTATAATATACAGTAATATGTGAAATATTATACGATTCTATTTAATATATTTTATATGTAATATTCCCCTGATGGCACAAAGCTGAGTTTCCGCAACAATTACATGATCAGGGCTGTAGCTAGTGGAGAGAACGGTGGTGACGATTATAGGGGTCCACGTCAATTTTAATGGGCTGGGCAAGCATGAAAGACGCTCGGAGACCAGTTGATGACTGCCAGATCGGATCAGTGCGGCACTCTTTCACACAAGTTTAGCATTTGCATGTGTTTTAAGCTTGCCAATTAAACATTCAAGCGATTTAAAAATGACAAGAAGAAACAAAAACCACCTCAATTCAGGGTTTTTGTTTTACTTTCCGGGGCGCGCTGGGTTCGTGCACGTGCACGCACAGAGAGCGGCGTGTTTTGACAAACACAGAGAACAAATTGAATTCCCTATCTCATGGGGAATTGCAGCCCTGCATAACGGTTTGTTCTGGAAGCACGTGTGAAACACACCCCAATTGTATTGCGCACACTGGCCCATGCTGTCCAGGTGGGATGCCTGGAGTATAAACACGGGCACCTGCTGATACGTCATCCTCTTGTGGTCTTCAGGAGCGTCTGTTAAAGTGTTGCCAGACGTAGGATAATTTTTGTATTTGTATGATAATTTTGACCTCTGTACAATGTACGATCAATAATGGAAAAAATCCCATAATGTATGATAATTTCATAATTTTATGACAATTATTTAATTAAGTGATAGTAGTTGTAGTCATAGGGCTTCTATATTCAGACACTAAATGAGATCATGCACACCTCAGAGTGTGTTAAGAATGCAGAAGGGTGCCCTGCTTTAAAGCCAACGAGCACTGTTGCAGTCCATGATGGCAAGAACCCCCTCAACATATGGCAACACGCAGGCTTCCGATGACAGACTCACAGGTGGAGTAAACAGCTAAACGTCTGTCGACACTGGGACCCGACAAAGCAGTGTTTAAAAATAATTGTAATACGTGCATAAATAGGAACGAGGCTCAGTTTACTGTCGGGGATGGTCATGCGTGTCATGTGCATCAGTGCAAACAGTCAATATTCTAATGGTTTCTTATAGTATTTTGTCGACGCTGCGTCCAATAGTAAACACGGTACGCCTAGTTATCCTAATGTGGTAATTTGCAGGTGTGTCAAAAGTTGTTTATTTAGATAAAGAGACTGGATTCTGTGTGGACTAGTGTACGATAATTTCTTCCAAATACGATACTTTTAAGCTTTGGTACGTACTTGGACATTTCCATCTGGCAACACGCATTGTTGAATGTGGTGTGAGAGAACCAAGGCAGGTGAGGCAGTGTGGGAGAGTGTGTGCCGCCGTTCCAGAGTGTTCTGGTATTGAGGACGCGCCCCATCTATCTGTCATCTGTTTTGGTCAGGAGCTTGCGCGTACAGTGCTTGAGGGCCTCTGAGCCGCTCATGTGAGGGTGTCCAATGAGAAGAAGCTCCATTGGTTGGTCCCTTCTCGAGAGATGAGTGAAAAGCGTTTGCGTCTCGTGGTTCGGATCCCGCTGTGAGAAAGCACGGACGAGATAAGATCGCGGGATTTCGCGGGGTGGAGCTGCCTTTTTGGGTTTAATCGCCTTCAGATCCAGCCGGATAGCGCTCGAGTCAAGCAGCGACTTGGGGAATGTGTGCCTCTGTGTTTGGATTCTAACACTCGAGGGCATGCTCTGCTTTCACGTTTGTCTCGGCGAAGAGCATGCGCGTTCAGAGTTACACGCTTATTGTGATGAGTCACGATGTCTAGGCTACGCTCGCGTTTGTTCCTATTCCCGAGGGATACGGAACAGAGCGTTTGTGTCTCACGGCCCGGTTCCAACGTTGCCGCGGCACAGTTTATCCCACCTCACGGTCATCGTTTTGATCTGCGGCATCCGCACACCCTCTCTATATGGGTTGTCAGATGCCACGGATATTGTTGGGTTGTTATGACGATGAAGTATGAGCACAGAGTCTTTTCAGCCCTGATTTTGCGAAATCGTGGGCGGAGCTATATTCAGCTCGGCCGTGCCTCTCTAATATGCATGTTATTGTGTGTGGAGAGCCTCGCTGGGCACGAATATATTGAAATATTCTGTGGAGAGAGGCTTGCGAGTTTTCTCTCCCAGGGTTTTCAGCACCTAGAGTGGTTATGGGGAATATCTTTTTGCTCTGGAATATGGCGGTCTGAGGGCAGCTATGTTCTAGCCTAGATTCTAATAACTAGGTTGGGTTTCCCTTGGCACAAATTCTCGAGTAAGTGCTGAAGTCTTTGTTTAGGAATCTGCTGTTCGAGTATAGCTGTGTTCCAGCGAGGAGACCGCTTCCCTTTTTGGGTTTTTAGATTGTGGGCTCTGTGAGCCCCTTGCCTGGACTGTGCAGTCTCCCCTTCGGGGTTTTAAATAGATGGCCCACTTCTGTGGCCTGGGCAATCTTCAACCTTATCTGAGAGAACTGCTGTTCCAGGATAGCTGTGTCCAGCCCTCTAGTGCGTACATGCTTACATAGTGCTAGCTACTGCTTACATCAGGCTTGATCTCGGACTATGATGTTTGTGTTCGCTCTTTAGCAAATCATTTACTGATGTCTGGATCGCCCTCTTGTGAGATCTTGGTCAATAGTACGGTGCTTTGCTAGCCTACTGTGGGACTGACATGGATTGGGGACCTCCTTAGTATATCAATCTGAGGGTGGTTATATTTCAGTCATTGTTATGGCAGGATGGGCTTACTTGAATACAGCTGTCTGAGGCTAGCTGTGTTCTACTGCAGTTGCGGCGAGCCCTCTCCTGGAGTGGTCCCATTTCCTAAAGCCTAGCTATCTGAGGATAGTTATGTGCTAGCTCAATGATCGCTCCCCTGCTTAGGGTTTTAAGTAATGGTCTCTTGAGCCCTTACCTAGACAGTACTGTCTCCCCTCCTTGGGTTGTAAGTAGACAGCCAACTTTTTGTGGTCTGGGTAGTTTCAGTCGGTCCCCCTTCTGGTAGCCCCTTACTAGGTACCTAGCTATCTGAGGATATCTATGTGCTAGCTCAGTGATTGCACCCCTGCTTAGGGTTTTAAGTAGCGGTCTCTTTGAGCCCTTGCCTAGACAGTGCTATATCCTCTGCTAGGATAGTAAGTAGATAGCCCACTCTCTGTGGTCTGGGCAACTGTGCAGGAGGGATATCTAGGCTAGCTGTGTATTGTTTACTTGGGACTGGCACAGTTTGGGGTCCTCCTTAGTATAGCCATCTGAGGGTGGTTATGTTACAGCCATTGTTATGGCAGGATGGGCTTACTTGAATACAGCTGTCTGAGGCTAGCTGTGTTCTACTGCAGTTGCGGTGAGCCCTCTTATGGATTGGTCCCCTTTCCTAGAGCCTAGTTATCTGAGGATAGCTATATGCTAGCTCAGTGATCGCTCCCCGGCTTAGGGTTTTTAAATAGCAGTCTTTTGAGCCCTTACGTAGACAGTGCTGTCTCCCCTCTTTGGGTCGTAAGTAGACAGCCCACTCTTTGTGGTATGGGTAGTTTCAGTCGGTCCCCCTTTTTTGGTAGCCCTTCCTAGGTACATAGCTAATTTACATCCAGTGGAGGGTAATGTGGTAGGTCTATATAGCATAAAATTATAAAATCATATTTAGATACCGGTATGTAGGTCTACATTAATGTTACGTTGTAGTTTAGGTTAAAAACACATGAGCACAAACCTCATTATTACATTCATAAATAACACCGTTAAATATAGCGAAATGTTATAATGTACAAACAATATACACGATACCTAGCATATAGGCTATTTTGAACGGTTTCAGAAAAAAACAATAATGAAAAATATAAGTTGCTAAACAAGCCAAAATGAATTAGGCTAATTCAATGTGAAACTGAAAGCAAACGGCGTTCTTGCGCAGCCTACCTCTGTCATTCGGCATTAGTCCAATTAAATGTGTCCGTATTTGAATGCTAAACTATTATTTATTATGTAAACCAGGCTTACTTAACGTGCTTAAAAAACATCCTCGTCAAATGAGCAAATGTGTGTTTGGCCCGAGCTCAGGCTGATCGGCACGGATTGTACTATGCAGTATGCACTATTTAAATTAACCAGTGTATCTATATGTTTGGTTGACTGTATTTTATTCTGATAATGAACAGGCTGCAACGTTTGCAATGCTGTATGTGTGTGCGTGAGGCGCCGGCTCGATCGAACAGCGGAAACAAACAACAAAAAAATACTCCGTTATTTTTGGTCATACATCATTCGAAACTGCAATGTGTTTATTTTTATTTCTGTCATCTTGGTTTCCTTTCTGTGGACTTTCGTAGAGCGCCGCGCCACACAAATAGCATATGAACCAAATTCAGTAGCATAGCCTCTCTCTCAGTCTTTTCCTTTCGTTTTGTTAATCTGTTCATTAGGCTATTTAAGTCAAATATTTTGCATATTCATTCATTTTATATATAGAATATGATTTAATAAAAACAGATTTTGTTATTTTTAGTTATACTTATTTGTTGCTTGTCTGCGCTCGTCCGCCGCCTTTTTTCTCTTCTCCGACCCCGCAGCTCTCTCCGATAGCTTAGTGTTAGTGGCACCAGTCCAGGTGTTTCCAGGTTTTACTCGTGCTATTTCTCTATGTTGAGAGTTTGGTGTCGCACATATTGCACCTGACTATGCATGCTTATCCTTTTCTCCAATGAACTGAAAATAACAGGACAGTGTCCAAATAACAGTGTGTCCAAAAAGATCTGACTGACTCCAACATTTTCAACAGTAATGTAGATAATACAGATATTTTAATGTGCTTTTGGCTTAGCAAATGACATACAGTACAATAATTAGTGCTATTTTTAGCAATGTAATTATTTACATTGCCAAAGCATTTGCATATTATCTGCAGATCATTAAAACAGTGCAAAGGCAAATAGCAATTAAGTAAAAACAATAATAACATTTTTAAAAGAAACTTAATGCCGCACTTACGAGCAAAATAAATAACACAACTATAATGTATAAGGAAAAAATAGAGTAAAACAGCTGCTCCCTCTCTCGCTCTCTTCTCTCTCTCTCTCTCTCTCTCTCTCTCTCTCTCTCTCTCTCTCCTCTCTCTCTCTCGCTCTCCCTCTCCCTCCCTCCCTCTCCCGCTCTCTCCAGAGGTGTGTTCAGCAGATTGTGGGAGCCATGGCGTGTGTGTTGGGGGCGTTTGCCACTGTGAGGAGGGCTGGACAGGCACAAGCTGTGACCAGAGACTGTGTAACCCACAGTGTGTGAAACATGGGACTTGCAGGGATGGCAAGTGCCAGTGTGAACAGGGTTGGAACGGAGAACACTGCACCATCGGTAAACACACACACATAAAGACACATGCTCTTATCCTGCTTTGAAGCTTTAAGCTAGTCAAAGGCATTTCCCTTGGTTCTGTGACTTCTTTTACACCAGTGTTTTTCAAAGACTTTTCAGCTGCTGTTTTGTTGTTTGGTCTAGATTGATTTGCTCATGTTTGCATCAGCACACATAGAGTAGAAAAACACATCTGTGTGGATGTGCATGTTTGTGTGTGTTTTCATTATTTTATAATCACATTCATAGCAAAGGACACGGTCTTCACTGTGTGATCCGCATCTATAAGAATATTAAATGACTTTTTGAGCTCTGGAGTCCAACTGGAAGAGGAATGCTAATGGATTCCGCTTTGGTTGCACGTGTTAGGATGCTTGTTTTAATGCTAATGAGTACAATTCTCCCTCTCCTTCACTGTTTTCACATCATTGTTTTCAGACAACTTATAGCTGATGGATTTTGTGTACACAACACTTCTTAACGCTGATTTCACCAGCCAAAATTCAGCAGTCTACCAAGTCATCCATAATGGGTTTTGCTTGAGTTCATTAATAAAATATATGTCCATCAGAATTTTTCTGACAGGTTTTCTTAGTGGTATGTGGCGTGCATGACATCAGTATGATAATGAGTTTTGAGTGGAGGGTAACATTTCTCCTTGTGTTTCTTATGGGCATCGAACGAATTCAGGCCAAATCCAATATAATCACACAATTGATCGATCTCTCCTTCCTCTATTGCAGATGGCTGTCCAGGCCTGTGCAATGGGAATGGGCAATGCATCATGGGTCAGAACAGCTGGCACTGTGAGTGCCACACTGGCTGGAGAGGGCCAGGTTGCAGTGTTGCCATGGAGACCTCCTGCAATGACAACAAGGACAATGAAGGAGGTGACAAACGCATGTTGAATGCAGAAATTGTTTCTAATCCCTTTGGCTTCATATGCATCACATCTGTCGTGACTTGGGGGAAAAAAAGCTAAACTGATGAGAGGCAGAACTTTTGGTTAGGACAGTTCTCATCTCACTGTTGTAAAGGCCTGTTCACATGAAAACAAATATTTGGTGCGATAAACGGCTGCTAATGTGTTGCTTCAGACTTTTTTTTTACAAAGAGGTGTTCTAATCTTTTTGCCATCACATGTTGATTCAGCCCATCTACCGTAGTGTTTTATGCATGGGTCTGAACAGACAAGCACATACAAAAGTCTAACCGTGTATTTTCTTTCTTTCTTTTTCACAGAAAATGTGACTATTGATACATCAAATCGTCACATGATCATTCAGACATTCATCTATATGTTCTTCAATAAAAAACTAAATTGTTTTTTAAGCATTTTAATATATTGAGATTTGTCTATATATACACTGTTGCTTTGTGGCAATTTATTAGGAGATATGAGAGATATGAAGATGCTCTGAATGGATGAATAGAGCAGCTCCAGTCATCTGTATGAAAAGGTGACGTGTCTGTTGGCTGGCAGAGTGAGGGATTTGAAACTAACCCAAGGCAAAACAATTATATAACCGGTGGATGTTCAGAGTCAGCCCTGAGTACTGAGCATCTCCCCTAGACCAGTAAAGAGCGCAGAGAGGCTTTTAGAAATAAAAGTTTCTTGTTTTAAAATGTTTTCAGTTTCCCCGTTTCGTCTTGTCTTTTGTGTTTTCTCACTCTCTTATATACACAGCCAGGCTTTTCACAAAGTATTGTGAAAATACTTTGGATTTGTGTCTTATGAATATAGCAATGAGGTCAATCTGTGATGTTTAGATGCAGGGCTGCCAACTTTCATGCATTCAGCGTGTAATTTACACTGTACTCACACTCGCACGTCACACGTCCATTTGCTCACGCAGTGAAAAGCACCCTCAAATGAAACCTAGAGCTCCCTCAGTTAAAACTGTAGTATGATATTGGCAAAACAGATCTGGTAAATGCTCCAGTGCATATTTGTGTTTGTGTTTTGGAGAGCGTCAAAAGTTACTATTTACATCGTGTTTATAGCATTGAGCAATGTAGCCAATTACAGTTAATTTCTTGAACACCTCTGATTGACTACTGTTCAGGTTAGTCAGAATTCGGTTACACTTTACTTGAAGGGGTGTGCATAAGACTGACATGACACCTTCATAATCATGACATGACACATAACATGAATATGAACTGACACAGTCATGAATTGAAGGGTGTTTATGTCATGTTTATGACAACTCGTATTAAGTCATTCGCTCAGTATGTAAATTTTCATGCAAAAGAGGACATTGTTTGAGATGTCTGTTAGGGCCGGGTTAGGGGGAAGGGTGGGGGGTAGGGTTAGGTCAAATATTGTCATATTTGCATTAAAAATGACATTACTGAGCGAATGACACTTAATGACAGGTGTCATAAACATGCATAAAAAAACCTCCATATTCATGACGTGTCAGGTCATGATTATGAAGGTGTCATGTCAATCTTATGCACACCCCTTCAAGTAAAGCGTTACCCAGGAATTCCAATCCACCACTCAAAACATCAGATTTTTTTGCAACGCTCATCAAATCCTCCATGTAAAACACGGTGTAGTACCAGTTAATAAAAGTTCACGGAGTAGCAGGTAGAGAGCTTTGTGAAATTGCGATGAACTGAAGACGTGGCAGCTTTTTAGTGATTATAAAGGAAGCGCTATTGCTATTAGGCCGCTAGACCTGCAATATTAAGGCCGTGTCAGAATTTGAATAAAATTTTGTTTTTTCTATGCTGCTAAAGAGGATCATCATGGACACATACCATGTTCACGCAGAAATGTTTCGGATGGAAAAAATCCCCTCATATAAATTGTGGGATTCCTTTCGAATAGCAATAATTTAAATAATGATGAAATACAGCAACATGGTGTGGGGGGGGAAAATGTAGTGTCATAAAGATGTGCATTGTAAATCTTATTTAATTTAAATGCAGACTAATAGATTACTAGAAAAATATTTGAATTTTTAAATATTTTTTAAATGCAATTGAAATTATTTATAAAATTAATGAAATATAAAATTGCAAACTATTCTTATTGTGGGAAAAAGTTAAGATAGACATGTTCAGATGTCAAGCAAAACTGCTGACAGGTACAGTGGGTATAGAAAAGAATCCGGCCCTCCTTTAAAATAATTCCATTTGTGGCTTTGCAGCCGAAATGAAGGGCACGTTTTTGTTATCAATGGATTTTACTCAGTGAACTATAACATCCCAAATGAAAAGATATCACACCAACATTGTCATAAGAAAAAAAAAAAAGACTGAATCACGGAGTTGGAAAAAGGATCACCCCCTTGCGTCAGTATTTTGTTGAACCACCTTTTGTTTTAATTACAGCCTTTAGTCAGTTGGGATATGTCTCGGTCGTTCCAACTCTTACCATCTAGAACGGTGTTATATTGGTCTACTCGTCTTGATGAACTGAACGAGTTCAGTTTTAAATTTGATGGAAGTGTTTGTGGGACTCCAGTCTCAAGTCATTCACAAGATTTTCAATGGGTTTAAGTGGGCCTCTGACTAGTCAGCAAGGAAATTCAGCTTTTTCCCTTCAACCACAGTGTGGTCAGTTTTGCTGTGTGCTTTGGGTCATTGTCATGTTGGAAGGTAAACCTTCTTCCCATTGACAACTTTCTGGCAGAGCAGAGGGCAGCAGATTTTCCTTCAGAATTTTATGGTATTTGCCCATCTATTTTTCCTTCTATTCTGAAAAATGCTCCAGTCCCTGCTGCAGAGAAACAACCCAGACCGGATTTGTTAAGCTAATTGTTCTTTGCCTCAGAATCTTCAAGTGTGTTTTTGGTCCTAGAGCTCAGTCGTGACTGAATGTGGCTCGTCTTGAGGCGTGTCGTTATTCTTGCAACCATTTCATACAAGCAACAATTGTGGAGGAATTTGGATTTATGTTGTCACTGCACACAAGATGACCACTCTTTGTATAACTTCCTGCAGCTTTTCAAAGTTGCTGTAGGCCTCTGACCAGTTTCCTCCTGGCTCTTTCTGTCAGTTTGGAGCAACGTGCTGATCCAGGGAGGGTCTGTGTTGTACCACATACCTTCCAATTCTTAATAATAGACTTCACCGTGCTTCTAGGCATTGATAAAGCCTTTACATTTAAAGGTTATAATTTTTTTGAAGGGGTGTGCATAAGACTGACATGACACCTTCATAATCATGATATGACACCTTCATAATCATGACATGACTCATGTCATGAATATGAAGTTTTTTTTGCATGTTTATGACAACTGTCATTAAGTGTCATGCGCTCAGTTATGTAATTTTTAATGCAAAGATGACATTTTTTTTAGATGTCTTTGTTATGGGCTATGGTTGGGGTAAGGGTAGGGTTAGGGTTATGTCAAATAATGTCATATTTGCATTAAAAATTACATAACTGAGCGTATGACACTTAATGACAGTTGTCATAATCATGCATAAAAAACCTTCATATTCATAAAATGTGTCGTGTCATGATTATGAAGGTTTCATGTCAGTCTTATGCACACCCCTTCAAGTAAAGTGTTACCATAAAGAACTTTGCATGTTTCCTTTTGATCCATCTCTGCATTGTGCCTGTCCACAACTTTATCCCGGAGATCTTTTGACAGTGCCTTGCCATCCATAGTTGATTGTTTGCTTCAGTTGCACTGCAAATGCTCCAGGAAAGCTCTTTTCATGCTGAGCTAATCAAAGTGACCACAGCTGATCACAGTTGAAAGTAAAAATGGCTTGTGTTCTGAGAAGGTGATTAGCTACACCTGATTATAGCCATTTTTAGGAGGGGGTGATCCTTTGTCCAACAGTGATTCTGGTTTTTTATTTTTTTCTGACATTGGTGTTATATCTTTCACTTGGATATTTTAAGTTGCACTGAGTAAATACAGCTGGATAAAAACAAAACTGTCCTTCATTTCAGGCTGCAAAGCACTACAATTTGATTATTTTAAAGGTGGGTGATTCTTTCCTAAAGTTCTTCCAGAATAGTTATTAGAATAGGAGAGAACCGAGGAAAGGAATATACTACACTGCACCCACGGGCAAAGGGGATCTCAATTTGCTTATCATCTTAATTATACTTCTTGTGGATAAAATTTTAAAGGTGATCACAAAATACTTGTCAAAGCAGGCATTTGAACTTACTGCTCACTCTGACCCAGACACAAGCAAGCGTTCTCCAGACATGCACAACTTCCTGCTTCTTTCTTCTCTCTTTTTTGTTAACTCTTCGTTTGGGGGTTACTTCACAGAAACCTCAGAGATCAGAGAGCACCAGGCAAAACAACATTGAACAAAAGTCACGCTTTTTGTGAGCTTGTTCCGGATCAAGAAAGACCCATTTAGGGAGAAGTGTTGAAAGGGTGCACATGTACACTGAACTGCGATATGCAGCAAATAAGAGATGGGAAGAGAGAAGGAGGAAGATGAAACAGGAAAGGAAGCTCTCAGGGGTGTAAGCGATGCCCTCTGTAACTTTGATGCAAGTTCTCTAAAAGTGAAATCAGGAGAGAGAGAAAGAGAGAGAACCTAGAGCATCATTCAATTCAGTGATCATATCCATCATTTGAGCTCATTACCCCAATGGGGATAAATAAATAGATTTGTTCATTTTCATTTCCTTAATGATGAGAAGTTCTACATTTGAGCTTATGTTTTTTTATCATATTATTTGTCTCCCTCTCTTGACATCAAAGCAGCACAGAGGTTTGAACTGAGAAGGGTTCATCAAAAGTACACAATCTGAGAATAAGATGGCAGATGAACTGAGAGTTTTCAGAAGTCCCTTTAAACCATCTGCCACTCTGAAACATCGAAACTGTGTGTGCTAGGGACACCAAATGTGCCGATACTTCCAGAACCAAGCGATACTAAAAAAAAAAAACATGCCTTTCTATAGTATCGATAATATTGAGTACAAATTCTGTTTAGTACTTCAGTAAAATGCAGCTGAACACATGAAAAATTTAATGAAAAATAATTTTCATGAAGAGATAAACATGCAAGGTTAATTAAGTTTAATTAAGAAAAAACTCAGATATGTGTCAAAAAAGCCAATCTGCAAATTAGACATTTTTAATCGTTTTGAAAGACGTGTCTTATGCTCACAAAGACTGATCAAAATAGAGTAAGAACAGTGATATTGTGAGATGCTATTACAATTTAAAATAACTTTTTTTTTTTTTCTATTCTAAAATGTAATTTATTCCTGTGATGGCAAAGCTGGATTTTCAGCAGCCATTACACATGATCCTTCAGAAATGTAATATGCTGATTTGATGTTCAAGAAATATTTCTAATTATCAATGCTGAAAACAGTTTTTTCAGGATTCTTTAATGAATAAAAGTTCAAAAGAACAGCATTTATTTGGAATACAAATCATTTTAAATATTATAAATGTCGTTACTGTCACCTGTAATTAATTTAATGCATATTTGCTGAATAAAAATGTATTTAAAAATATGTTTCTTAAACGGTAGTGTGCGTTAGAAGATTTTACAGCAAAATTGCTGCTAAGTCTTTATTCCATTGCTAATATGCCATTTGAAATGTTTATATTAATATTGATGTATTTTATGTAAAATAAAGTATGTTCAATGGCATATATTAGCTATGCCCTGGCATTTCTATCAAGTACTGAATTTTTGGTATCGTGACAACCCTAGTGTGGGTTTATTTTCACACAAAATGCATGTATCACATTGCTAATGCATGTTACAGACCTAAAGCTTATGACATGTGGTGACATCTTTTCCACTCAGATGGTCTGGTTGACTGTATGGATCCAGACTGCTGCACACAGAGCTCTTGTGTAACCAATCCTCTGTGCCGTGGATCACGTGATCCACTTCAGGTTATTCAGCAGAGCCAATCAGAGGTCCAGAAAGTTCCATCCTTTTATGACAGAATCAAGATGCTTGTGGGTAAAGACAGCACTCATATCATACCAGGAATCAACCCATTCAATGCCAGGTACCTCATCTGCCCTGTGCTGTGATAGACTAAATTACTAAATTTATCATGCTCTAATATTGTATTTATGTGTGTAGCCTGGCATCTCTGATTCGAGGTCAGGTTTTGACCTCAGATGGCTCTCCTTTGGTGGGTGTCAACGTGACCTTTGTGAAGTACCCCCACTATGGTCACACCATGACCCGCCAGGATGGCACGTGAGTAACTTCCCATTATTTAAGCCCCTTTTTATACGTCCACATGCAGTTGAGTATGTACTGAAGTATATCTCCTATGCTGGTTCTCTCTAGTTTTGATCTGGTGGCCAACGGTGGAGGCTCTCTGACTTTGCGTTTTGAGCGGGCTCCATTTCTGAGTCAGGAACGGACGGTGTGGCTGCCCTGGAATCGCTTCTACGCCATGGACACTGTGGTGCTACAAACGGAGGAGAAAACCACGGCCAGATGTGACCTGAGCGGTTTTGTCAGGCCTGATCCTGTGGTTCTTCCGTCCCCACTGTCCTCTTTCTTCAGCTCCAACCCTTCAGAGAAACACATCCTCCCTGAGAGCCAGGTGCCGCATTCAACACCACTATCATCACTTCTCATTTAATTCACGCCCACGTAGGTCATTACGTTCTTCCGTTGGCTTTTTATTTGCGTTTTATATTCTCCATTACTCTCCTTCTTTACTCTTGGCTGGTCTTTTGTTGTTAATCATCGTTTTTGCTCTTGAACTCCTTTTGACTCATTCACATCCTCATACCTTATTGCAATCACGGTTTCTCTCCCCTGCTCACAATTCATCTCTTTTATCTCCTCTCTGAGGTAGTTTTTAAAGACTGACAGCATCTGCAATAATTTTAGATTTTTAGCACTTTTAGAAGCCATTAACCCACTTTTCGCTTCCTCTCACTGTCCAGGTGCTTCATGAACAGATGGAGATTCCCGGCACCGGTCTTAAACTTTGCTATTTGAGCTCCAGGACCTCAGGCTACCTCTCACTGCTAAAGGTGATCATGACCCCAGCTCCAGTGCCTCTCAGCCTGGCCAAAGTGCACCTGATGGTGGCCGTGGAGGGTCATCTCCTTCAGAAATGGTTCCATGCATCTCCTAACCTGGCTTACACTTATATCTGGGACAAGACTGATGCCTATAGGCAGAGGGTTCACGGCCTGACTGAGGCTTTGGGTAAGTGGGATATGGAGTCATGTCAGGAAACAGGTGTATTTTAACTGTTATCTTGTTTCTTGTCTATGCTATTGTCTGTTCCCCAGTGTCTTCTCTTAATTTGAGCTCCAAAACACAGATAGTTTCGTATTTTAATGACTGTCTGTCTCTCATCCATTATGGTGTGTGCCAGCAGCAAGTTCTTCCTGTGAGCTAATGAATTGTTATGTCCCCGTTCTGTGATGGAGTGTTAAATTAAGATAGCACAGCTTTGCTCTTCCTCTAAGTGTCTTCCTTCTCTGTCATTTTCGCCTTCATTCTTCACGTTTCTTCTTTCCATCTGTCAATCTTTCTCTATAGTGTCTGTGGGGTACGAGTATGAGACGTGTCCCAGTCAGATCCTGTGGGAGAAGAGGACAGCTGTGCTGCAGGGATACGAGCTCAACCCCTCAAACTTGGGCAGCTGGTCTCTAGACAAACACCACACGCTGAATGTCCGCAGCGGTATGATATGGAAACACCTATTCATATAGAAGTTAATACACTCGTTAGGGAAGGACAGAAAAACTCAGAAGTGACATCAGTGATCAGCAATGAAAAATGCATGAAAGTTTCTGTTCTTCAGACTTTAGTTCCATCTCCTCATACTGTGCGAAATGTGTTGGTATTAAACACCATTATAGAACAGAAGTTACTGCATCCTTTTTCACACCTGTTTATCTTCAGGCTTTTGCAGCAACTAAATTTCTCCTTCCAAAGACGTATTCCCTTGCTTTAGGAGATAGGGAGGTTGGTGTTAAAAGAAAAACAATTTATTGTGATTGGAGCTTGGCTAGTGGAAAGTCAAATAAGGACATAGAGATGCAGAGCATGCCAGTGGACTATAAAACAAATATTCTGCCTAATATTGCTCTTTTTATGCACATTTGTCATTGCTCATAATTTCATCGCTGTATTAGGGTAAAATTCTGTGTGTTTGCGGGACCAGCAAATTGTTTTTGGTTGTTATTGATGATTATGAGGTCTTTAATGACTGCTGGTTTCACACTATTGATCATGAAATGCAATAAATGTGTCACACTGTAGAAATTGATGCTTTCATTTAAGCATCACATTTGTGCGTGTAAAGACCATTAGAAATATGTCATGTTTGGAATCTCACTCAGTTGCGCTTAGTGGCAGTGTTTGATTTAATTCACACAGGCATCCTTCATAAGGGCAGCGGTGAGAATATCTTCCTCTCCCAGCAGCAGCCACCCATCATCAACAGTATTATGGGTAACGGCCGAAGACGCAGCATCTCGTGCCCAAGCTGCAGTGGGATGGCTGAGGGCAACAAGCTGCTGGCGCCGATGGCTGTAGCCTGTGACGGAGAGGGTAACCTGTACGTGGGTGACCTTAACTTTGTGCGGAGGGTCTATCCTTCCCTCAATACCACAGCTGTACTGGAGCTCAGGTAAAGCTGATAGGATGCACAGCTGACAACATTAAAACAGCATTTGTAATTAATTTCACCTCTTTAATATAAGGCGTTATTGAGTAGAACTGAATATTCTGCTGAAATAATAATTGTCTGGAGTTGGTTCTAAAAAAAAATGAAATCAGCAAATCACTTTTAAATAAAAAATGAATGAGGCTTGAATTCCAAGATCCGATGACAGGAAAAGCTGTCAGAAGAAGATAATTAAAACTTGTCATTTGATATTGTTCCGTGAAATCAAGGGTTTCCCATGAGCACCACAGCTCAATATGTCAGAGCACTTGCACTGACCACAAAGTCAACAGTTATTGCAGTTTGATGAAGGATAATAATAAACACTTGACATGCATTGATGAATCATGCACTACTACAACAAGGACATTTATTATGAAAAAAAATAAGTTCAGTTTTGATTGAATGTTGTTTTTAACAACTGGAATAGCTTTTACAATTATATGTTTGGATATTTTATTTATTTATTCTAACTGATGCATTATTTTTCTCTTCTCTTCCCTTGTCCATGAAGAAATAAAGATTTGAGACACAGGTAATTAAAATAAATGCATAATGTAAAAATATTTATCATGTGTGTGCATGTCTAAATAGCATGCTGATGTGTCTGAAAACTGACATTGTGCAGATTTGTTGTGCCTGTGTCCTACTCTTTTCTGCAGTTCATTGTATGTAGCAGAATTTCACTCAGGGCTTTTTTTTTCTTTTCTATCAGAGTTTTCTTTTTTGAGCTTCACTTACTTTACCAGCAATGAACTGAATAGTTCATTTCATCATGTTCACCAAGGTAACCATGCTTTTTTTCAGAGGATTTTATTAAGAGACATTCTCCCATTTGCCCTATTTCCATAGCAACAGTCCAAGCCATAAGTACTACTTGGCAGTGGATCCGGTGTCGGGTTTTTTGTTCCTGTCAGACACCAACTCCCGGCAGATCTACCGCGTTCGCTCTCTGAATGGGGCACGACCACTGCTGGATAACGCTCAGGTGGTGGCGGGGACGGGAGAGCAGTGCGTCCCGTTCGATGAGGCTCACTGTGGTGATGGAGGCAAGGCAGTGGAGGCCACACTAATGAGCCCAAGAGGTGAAGTTTTTTAAGGAAATATTCAGTTTTTCTTCTCTTTCTGTGAGTTGGGAGGGGCAAAAATTACACACGGTTCCATACCTTACTATATACTACACCCTGAACTTCTTCAGAGTTAGCTTTTATGCAAGACAAAGCAGCATTTCAACGCTGTGATGCTTTACAATTACGACAGAAGCATTTTTATTTTCCTTGAACCTAGAAAGCATCAACATTTAATCCCTTAGACAGTTACCAGGTGCTGTCATTTTCTGTGCTATCACAAACCTCAGTATCCTGTAATTCTCTAGACTCCAGACATCATTCCACCACTGATGTGAGGAAAATAAATGACACAGAAGGTAAAGAGAGATCATAAGGTTAGCAGACTGCACTCAGAGACAGACTCTGCCTTCTTATCTCAGAATAAAACGCACTCTGACATGATCACCGTGACAGGTTGACTCAAACTGTAGCAGTCGAGCAGCACAGCGCCTGACTCTTTTCCAGGTCATTGCTCCTACACACAGACTACTAATTATTTTACTTTTAAAGACACCTTTGCTCTCTGGAATATCGGAATGGGAGGGAAATCATTCAGATACTTGGGGAGCAGTGAAATTCTTTAGGAGAGTCTGCAGTGACATTGACGAGAAGTTTAAGAAGAAGAAAATTACCATAATTAGACAATTATAACAATAGATAACTATGTCTTAACTGACATTTTAATACCAGGTGAATGTTTTCTACATTGTTGAAAATCATACAATTTATAGCATGTCTTAACATGAGCATTATCATGCACAAGTATTGAGTTTCTTCACTGTCCGTTCTTTCATGCAGGTGTTGCATTGGATAAGAACGGCCTGATGTACTTTGTGGATGCTACTATGATACGAAAAGTGGATCAGAATGGCATTATCTCCACTCTGATAAAGACCAATGACCTTACTGCAGTCAGGCCCCTCAGCTGTGATTCCAGCATGGACGTCAGCCAGGTTGTAATTACTTTCCTCAACTCTCTTGCACTTGCACTTCAGACTCCTAAAAATAAATGAACAGTTGTTGAAATCTGTACTAAAGTGCATAATTCAGATGCCCTATAATGTGTATAGATGAATATTGCATCTTATTTGAATTTGTCTGCAGTGTGTGCAAGTTCAAATTAACTTCTTGTATGTCAGATAGATACACCAATTAATCTCAATGGATATGAAAATGAGTCAGCTTCATTTGTCATTTGTTTAGGTCATTTTTCATGCAGAAGCAATGAAATTTGTGTCTTTGCATAGAAACAATCCATTAAAACTAACATGGTTAATTATCAAGATTATTTTATGGAATCAGAGAGAGATAATTCGTGTACCAGAGCATATTATAAATTAATTTGATGGCACCCTGTGTAAAGTAATATTGATCAAACGTGCTTGTATAAAAAAAACATCTGGCTGAGATTGTCATCATTGATGTTTTAATGTAGAGGTTTTGACAATGTAAAAATACAGTATAATTAATCAAAAGAACAATAAAAATTCAGGAAATAACCGTTTAAACTAAATCATTTTTACAAGTAACCTACTCACTACTCTTTTTTTTAAAACAACTTACAGGCCCCATGAAGCATTAAGATAAACTGTCAAACACAGCTGTGTAAACACATTTCAGCCTGTTTATTTCAGTTTGCGCTGTGAAATACTTAATGTTTCATCCTTGTGTCTTTGAGCTTTCGCTAGCCAATATTTGTTTGTCAGAGTGTCTCCATGGGTATTAACGTTTGACAATGAGAGTGACAAACAATGGAACTGGATTATCAATCAAGCAGCTGTCATCATTTGTCTATCACTGTAATAAATTCATAGACCTGCTGATTCGTTCCACTCGGAAGAATCTGTAACACATAATTTTTTTTTAAATGCCAGAAGGAAATCTACTGTCAGAAATGGGAAATGCACTCAGTTTGACCAGAAGCAAGGATAAAACAGAATGGGAGATATCAAAAGCAGAGGCAGGGAAATCCCGCTGGGCAAAGCTGAATTTACACTCAGACCACAACTGCTCAACATGCCCAATTATTGTCCTTTTTTTGTGTTAATGTACTCTTCACCTTTAATGTTTCAGGTACGTCTGGAGTGGCCTACAGACCTGGCCATCAACCCTATGGACAACTCTCTGTATGTGCTGGAGAATAACGTCATCCTGCGTATCTCTGAGAACCACCAGGTCAGCATTATTGCAGGGCGGCCCATGCACTGCCAGGTCCCTGGCATTGATTACTCTCTCAGCAAACTAGCCATCCATTCTGCCTTGGAGAGCGCCACAGCCATCGCCATCTCCCACACAGGTGTGCTCTATATTGCTGAAACCGACGAGAAGCGCATCAACCGCATACGGCAAGTTAGCACCAGCGGTGAGATCTCCCTGCTTGCTGGGGCTGCCTCTGAATGCGACTGCAAGAATGACGTCAACTGCAACTGTTTCTCAGGAGATGAAGGCTATGCTGCGGACGCCAGCCTCAATTGTCCCACTTCGCTAGCTGTGTCACCAGATGGTACCCTGTACATCGCTGACCTGAACAATATCCGTGTACGTTCAATCCACAGCAACCGCCCCAATGCCACAGCGAGTGGACAATATGAAGTGGGTTCATCTCTAGAACAGGAGTTATATGTGTTTGGTCCTGATGGCCTTCATAGGCAGACGGTTAGCCTCATTACAGGCTTGGCACTGTATAACTTTACTTACGGGCTGGACGGAGAGTTGGCAGCAGTTACCGATGCCTCTAACAATACGCTTCGGGTGAGGAGGGAGGCATCTGGCTCTATCAGGCTTGTGCTGTTGCCAGAGAACCAGGTGGTAACACTGGGAATGGACCCAGCCGGCAGCCTACGTTCAGTGTCCGCCCTCAGTCAGGAAGTGGCACAGCTCGGTTATTACACTAACACAGAACTTTTAGCCTCCAAGTCAGATGAGACCGGATGGACAAACTTTTACAAGTGAGTATGAAATGTGCAGTGTGATAATAGAACTTTGAGATAAAGGCAAGTCTGGAAATCGTAAAGAAAATAATAATAATAAAAAGGACAAAAACTCACTAGTCAAAAAGTTTCAGGAGGAATTCAGTGAGAATAACTTACTTTTTAAAATGCCGAAAAGGCTAATAACGGCACTGCATCTCTAGACATGTGTTTGGTTATCGTCTGATGATTAACTGCTGCAATATGCAGTAAAACTCTTTTTATTAAAATTCTGTTTGCATCTGTGTTTTGTGGGTAGTAATAACAATGTTTATTGTGCAATGTTAATAAGGTAATCTATATTAAGCCCAATTGACATAAAAGGAGGCTTGTTTGCAATGAAATGATTGATATTGAGTTCATTTAAAATGACCTAGTGATGTTTCAGTGCATTTAGCATTTTGTTAAGCTGGATAGAGAATACAATGCAGGTTTTTCTGCTAAAATTTTTAAGTGCAAAAGTTGTGTGACTGTTCAAAATTTGCACCCAGTGTATCATGGATGTTTTTATAGACAATGAATTTTGACTTTTGTTTCTAAGCACTGTGGTTATCATCTGACTGGTATCTTTATCTAGTGTCAGAGCAGAGGATGTTTTCACAGTACTGCTTTGGTCCTGCAGCCATCTAGTGTCTGTATGCTAGAACTGCTCTAGACATTTAAATAGATGTCCAGTTGTGTTTTATTGTTAACTAAAACTTAGAATTTGTATTTTTACGTATAATATATATATATATATATATTATATATATATATATATATGCTTTTTTTCCAATTGCAGTTGTTGAAAAAAATCTGAAATAATACAAATATTAAATAAAAAACTTTAATTAAAAAAAACCTGCCTTGTTCTAAGTTGAATATTACAATCACTAAAATTAAAAACTGAAACTTAAAGCGATATCGAACTAATAAAAATTACAAAAACATAACAGAATTACTAAAACTTAAACTAAAATAAAAAAGAGAATACAAATAAAAACTGAATTTAAATATAAAAAATATAATAGTATTCTATTATAATATTTTAAATGTTTTTATTAAGCCTTTTATGTTTATATTTACTTTTTTTATTTTAGTTTAAGTTTTAGTCATTTTATTGCTTTTTTTGCTAAAATAGTATTAAAATAACATTGGTATCAAACAATTTAAAACATTAAAAATGTATTATAAAAAAATAAAAAAAATCAATTCTGCAGACACTGCTGGCTATTTATTATATTCATATTAGTGAGTTTTGTCTTGTATCTCTTCTTCACAGCTATGACAGTGAGGGTCGTCTAACCAACGTCACATATCCCACTGGTGTGGTGACCAGTCTGCATCGTGAGATGGAGGAGACCATCGATATTGACATGGAGAGCTCAAACAGAGATGATGATGTCACGGTCATCACTAATCTCTCGTCCGTAGAGGCGTCCTACACTGTGGTTCAAGGTACACACCCACAACACACAAAGAACATATCTCAGTCCAGATCTCATGATGATGCCCCCCCGTTTTCCCTCTAAATCACATCCATTAAGACCAAAACACACAGCAGGCAGGTAGACTGGTGTTTCTCTTTATTACCCACAGGGAGGCCACATTGTTTGAATGTGCGGCGTCCAGCAGTGCAGAGAAATCATCATTTTACAATTTACCATAGGCTCCATTTAGGGGTTCTTTCTTCAGGCAAAAGCTTGAAGGCGTAAACTCTTCTCTTTATATCCAGTGAATTATGTGTTGATGGATTCCCTTGCACAACTTGCTTGTTACTTCCTGTAAAGAGTTTGCTTTTGCTGTTTACTCAAGACAAATTACATGAAAACCAACCTTCTGCTTGTTAGCAGTGTACCAAAATGCACTTGGATTTTTTTATGACTTTGAAATTGTACATGATTGTGTTTCCCAGGTACATTTCTGTGGAAAGCAGCAGCTGATCCAATTATAGCTTGTAAATGGAACTAAAGATGTTTATGCTGCTTTTAGCCAAAGCTAAATCTTCTTTATAACCAAAAGCTGCATTATACACATCCGCCCCACAGTGCTGCGTTTCCCCTAATGCACAACAGACTGTCAGATCAGAACTAATGCATCGTATGAAATTAAATGAGGCTGGTTTTAGGGTACACTTCATAATAATACAAACATTAAATACTTAACAGATAAATAATAGTTAATGTACATAAATGCCATGAAACAATATTTATATATTTTCATTTGCATTTCGCTACCATTATCTGTCTGGACTTTTCTGGATTGTAGATGTCAGGATATATGATTTTAAATCTTTTTTTTCTGTTTTACTTACAGAAAATATTTGTATTAACTTTTTTTCAGTGTGGATGCATTAAATGATCAAATTGAAAGTAAAGTAATTTATAATGTTACAAAATTTTATATATTTATATATTTTCTGTGATGATTTCAAATATTTACATTTAAAGGGGTCATATGATGTTGCTAAAAAGAACATTATGTTGTGTATTTGGTGTAATGCAATGTGTTTATGCGGTTTAAGTTAAAAAAAACAGATTTTCCACATACTGTACATTGTTGTTTCTTTTCTATGCCCCGCCTTTCTGAAACGCAGCAATTTTTACAAAGCTCATCGTTCTGAAAGCGATGCTCTGATTGGCCAGCTATCCAGTGATTTGTGATTGGCCGAATAAAAAACCCCCTTCCCGCTTGTGACGGAAATATTACGCCCCTACCATACTGTGATGCCCTGTGCGCGACAAGACAAAAACAATAAAACCCATTACAAACAAGATCCAGACTGTCCTTGCAAAGTTGGAACTGCCCCACTTTATAGAAGCAGACACATTGTAGGCTACTCTCACAGGAAACAGTCCTCTTCCTCCGTAAAATGCGCTGGACACATCTGAACATTTGGGTTGAACTGTTCTGGAACAGGTGTTGTAAATACAACTTAACCACTTGATTTCTAGTTGTGTCCTCTTTTGGAAGGCTAAACAAAGTAGTTTTCGCTTTCACAACGAAACACCACGGTGGTGCCTAGAGTGAGCGGAGGCGGGCGGCCTAGAGTGAGAACACGTGAGCTAGATGAGCGAGGCAGGCTGAGTGAGCGGTGGCGGCGGGGGCTTGATAACGGCGCGGCCGCGTGCTGTGAACACCTTTGACTGACCGCGGTCGGGACCTTCCGCTCGGCCAGTTACAGCCGATCCGGCGATCCACATTGCGAAGTTGATGTATTTCCTCAGCGACCAGCATGGATCAACTCCAGGCATGACGAAGCGATATCGTCTTCTTTTGGAAGGCCAAACAAAGTAGTTTTGCTTTCACAACGAATCACAGCGCCTTCACGACATGGTGGCAACAACAATACTACAGCGAGAATAAAAGTTACGCCTTCTTTCTTTGCGTGAACATTTGGGCGGTGTGATGCAAATCTTCCCACACAGTGACATAGACATGTTGTGGCGTGTTAGAACGAGGTGTTTTAGGTAGGCGTGGCTGACTCTTAACTTTTATAAAGAATATCTCTTGAGACTTTAGTCTTTGCAACTTTACAGATCTTCTTTATGCACCAAGAGCTTGTAACACTCCAAAGAGAAAGGAAAAATTGAAATCGCATCATATGACCCCTTTAAACTCATCACAGAATCCTAAAAAATGTATCACAGTTTCCACAAAAGTATTAAATAGCAAAACATGTTCTCACATTTATAATATGTAATTTTTCTTGGGCACAAAATTAGCATATTAGAATGATTTCTGAAGGATCATATGACACTGAAAACTGGGGTAATGATACTGAAAATTCAGCTTTGCATCACAGGAATAATTTACATTTTAAAATACAAGTATTTTAAATGACTGTTTTTGCTGTATAAATGCAGCCTTGAAAAGCGCAAGAGACTTCTTTGAAAAAAAATCAAAACTTTTAAACAGTAGTGTATATGAGTACATTCATAATGATATGTGAAACATTATATAATGCTTGTTTATAATGTACTATTTAAAGAGTATAATCTGATTTTATAATCCTTGTCGACCTATATTCTTTTTGTCTTTTCACAGACCAAGTGAGGAATAGCTATCAGTTGTACCACAACGGCACACTGAGAGTATCCTATGCTAATGGAATGGGCATCAGCTTTCACACCGAACCACACATCATTGCAGGATCAGTGAGCCCGACCATTGGGAGACGCAACATCACCCTACCCACTGACAGCGGCCTTAACTCTATCGAATGGCGCATGAGAAAAGAGCTGACCAAGGGCAAGGTTACAGTGTTTGGCAGAAAGTTGCGCGTAAGGTTTTCTTTTTACTGTTGAAGTTAGTTGTCAAGTAAAGTTTTATTTGTATAGCACTTTTCAAAGCAGTTTTACAGAAATTAGAATGTTAATGTTTATAATATGTTAACACATTTAGCAGTTTAGAGCTGGGCAATTACATTCTGTGAATATATAAACAATCAATCAGTTGAGATTTGCTATGTAAACTGCAATATTTGATGTTTGATTTTAGAGTTTAGAACTTCTAAAAAACCTTAAATTTTTTCCCACAGGTCCACAGCAGAAACCTTCTGTCCATTGACTATGACCGCAACACCAGAACAGAGAAGATCTACGATGACCACCGCAAGTTCACTCTGCGCATCATCTATGATGCCCAGGGCCGACCGGCCACCTGGCTTCCTAGCAGCAGCTTAGCCCTGGTCAATGTATCTTATTCACCCACTGGCCGATTGGTGGGCTTGCAGAGGGGCAGCATGAGCGAGAAAAGCGAGTTTGACACATTTGGACGGATCCTGTCCCGAACCTTTGTTGATGGGAAAGTTTGGAGCTTCAGCTACATGGACAAAGTGAGTTGACTCTTCAGAACCACATAAAGCACTTGTTTTTCTTACAGTGTTCATGTATATACTCATTTTGTGCACCTTTTCATTTCACTTTGCAGTCCATGGTGTTGCTGCTCCAACAGAGTCAGAAACAGTACATCTTTGATTTTGACACAGCGGGCCGGCTCACGGCGGTCACTATGCCGAGCATGGCCAGACACACTATGGCCACTCATGTGTCTGTTGGTTACATTCGCAACACCTACAACCCCCCTGAGAGCAATGCCACCATTATCCACGACTTCAGTGAGGATGGGCATCCACGCGCTACATTCTACCTTGGAACGGGTCGTCGTGTGCTCTACAAATACGGGAAGCTTGGAAAGCTCTCGGAGGTGCTGTATGACGCAACTGCCGTCAACTTTGGCTATGATGAGACAACAGGAGTGCTTAAAATGGTCAACTTACAGAGCGGAGGCTTCTCTTGCACCATTCGCTATCGCAAACTCGGCCCCCTAGTGGACAAACAGATGTACCGCTTCTCAGAAGAAGGAATGGTTAATGCTCGTTTTGACTACACCTATCATGACAACAGCTTCAGGGTGGCCAGCATAAAGCCAGTAATAGGGGAAACCCCACTTCCTGTGGACCTGTACCGCTATGATGAGATATCCGGTAAGGTCGAACACTTTGGCAAGTTTGGCATCATATACTACGACATCAACCAAATCATCACTACGGCCGTGATGACACTCAGTAAGCATTTTGATGCACATGGCCGCATCAAAGAAGTGCAGTACGAGATCTTCCGCTCGTTGATGTATTGGATGACAGTGCAGTATGACAGTATGGGCCGTGTAATTAAACGTGAACTGAAGATTGGTCCATATGCTAATACCACACAGTACCGCTACGAATATGACGGTGACGGCCAGCTTGTTGGTGTCAAGGTTGATGACTGGTCCACTTGGCGCTATAGCTACGACCTAAATGGAAATCTCCATTTGCTTAACCCTGGTAACAGCGCCCGTCTGCTGCCACTACGCTACGATCTTCGAGACCGAATCACACGGCTCGGCGATATGCAGTATCACCTCGATGAGGATGGCGTGCTTGCACAGAGAGGCTCAGACATTTTTGAGTACAATTCCAAAGGTCTTCTCGAGCGAGCCTACAGCCGCACAGCTGGAGGTTGGAGTGTCCTCTACCGCTATGATGGCTTGGGCCGCCGTGTCTCCCGCAGAACTAGTGAAGGCGAGCATCAGCAGTACTTCTACGCCGACTTGAACTACCCCACTCGGGTCACCCATGTTTACAACCACTCGAGAGCTGAAATCACCTCCTTCTACTATGACCTGCAGGGTCATCTATTTGCTATGGAGGTCAGTGGTGGGGAGGAATACTATATCGCCTCTGACAACATAGGCACCCCACTGGCCATCTTCAGCAGCAATGGGCAGATGGTCAAGCAGATGCAGTACACAACGTACGGAGAGATCTACCATGATTCTAACCCAGATTTCCAGCTCATATTAGGCTTTCATGGAGGGCTTTATGATCCTCTCACAAAGCTGGTGCACTTCGCCCAGAGAGACTATGACGTGCTGGCAGGAAGATGGATTGCACCTGACCATACATTGTGGCCGAAGATAGGCAAAGTGCCAGCTCCGTTCAACCTGTATATGTTCAAGAACAATAATCCACTCAGCGATATGATTGATGTGAAAAACTATGTGACAGGTGAGAAGGTGATAAATTGTTCTGCTTTGTATTTATGGGCTGAGCTTAGAAGTTATGTATAAATGACTCACATTGGTTTCTATGACAGCTTGTAAAAGACATTTTTTCCTATTTTGTCTTACAGATGTGAAGAGTTGGCTGGTTATGTTTGGCTTTCAGCTCAGCAACATAATTCCAGGGTTTCCTAGACACTCGCTTTATTTTGTTGACCCTCCTTATGAGGTACTTGCCAGTCAGGACTCTGATAACACTCAGGTCAGTTTGATTTGGTGATCATTTTTCACTAAAACGTGCTTCACCAGTTTTTTTTTTTTTTTTCCTTGATTTTACGTTCATTATTTTCACTGACACATAATGTTTAGAATTACAGTTATAATTCCATGTATGTTTTTATATGTGATATCCGTTATTTATATTTTTCATTTGAGTTGTTTTTCTTTACAAAAATATTAGATTATTCTACACAAACAAGTTTTTAACAAATTACTGAAGACAATTTGCTAGAAAATTAAAAAAAATGTTTTTGTTACAATAGTTCACGACCATTAAAAACTTTTGGTTCAAATATATAGTTTAGTCTGAAACTCTAGATGGCGCATTCGACGGCGTGTTAATGTAACATGATTTTCAGAGAGTTTAACGACTTGGCACAAGCTGATTGGTTCATGCTGCATATGCAGCCAATGAGCTTACTGCCTTGCATTTATATGGCTGGCTAGCATTCACTTGAGATTCCTGCAGTGCGTTTTCAGAGTTCTCTGAAACCCTCCACCTTCCCCAGCTCCTGTATAGATCTGCTACAGGGTTATTACATATGCTATTTGTGCAGCAGCAGTATGTCTTAAATGGCACCGTATCGCCATATGCATTGGCAGTAGCAAGTTCCTGTACTTGCTTGCAGCAGCAGCAATAATCTACAACTACAGCAATAACCAACAGCAGCAACAATTCAGCAGCAGCATAGCAGATCTATTCCGCCAAGACCAAATACATTAACATTGTCATATCCAACACCATGCTAAAATCTTCAGAGAGCTGTCATGATTAAACTTCGTTTCAAAACATAATACTTTTTAATTTATACTTTTGTCAGCACGGAGGCTTAAATTGTCAAAGTAAAGTAATTTATCATGTTACCACAAAACTTCTATTTCAAATAATGGTGAACTTTCTACTATGTCCACAAAAAAAAGAGGTGGTTTGGCACGTCATTATTTAATAGAACTCACCAAATTGAACCCAATATGCGGCAAGTTGAATGATTTCTAAAGGATCTGTGATACTGAAACTGGACGTAATTGCTCTGCAAATTTCAGCTTTGCATCCCCAGGAATAAATTACATTTTACGATAGATTAAAACAAAACATATTTTTGATTGCAATAATATTTCACAATATTACGTTTTACTGTATTTTGACCACAAAATACATGGCCTTGGTGAGCGTACAAGACTTCTTTCAAAAATATTAAGTCTCACCAACCTCAAACTTTTGGCAATAAAACAACAACAAAAAATGTAACAGTTTTAGTATCAGCATGTCCCTAGTCTAAAGGGACTAAATACCTTTCAGTCAAATTTCCTGAAATGCTCTAACACATACTGTACCTTACACCATGTCGCGCCACGCTGCACCGCATCCAGTGTAGACAGCATCACTGATTATGAAGGGTTCTATAGTATCTTGTCGCGCCGCTTGCGTCCGGTGTAGACATGGTGTTAGTTAGACACATCATACAACCTAAAATTGATAGTGACCATATGTATCATATTACTGCTTTTACACTTTTATCAGGTGTCACTAACTATTCATCCATTTTATAGCTTTTCACTGGAGTTCAGCATTCAGTGGACAGACACAACCAGGCCTTCATGGTTCTTGAGGGGAGGCGGCTCAACAAACAGCGGCGCACCAAGCGTGACAAGCCCGGTTACTGGTTTGGCACCAGCACGCCCATCGTAGGCAAAGGCATGATGCTCGCTATCAGGGATGGTCACGTATTAACAGACCTGTCCACCTCAGCTAGCGAAGACAGTCGCAAAATATCACAGATCCTCAGCAACGCAATCTACCTGGACGGCACTCGTTACACCATCGATGGTTGGGACTGCCACTTCTTCGTGAAGCTCGGACTAGCTGACAGCGACCTGTTGGCCTTGGGTCTCAGCAGCGGCCACAAGACACTGGAGAGTGGGATCAATGTGACGGTCAGCGGACGCTCCCGCCGGGGCGTCACTATAGAGATCCACTCCGCCAAACTCACATATAGCATCCGGTACGGGCTGTCAGCAGAGGTTCTGGAAAAGGAGCGGAGCCGCCTGCTGGAACAAGCCCACCAGAGGGCGCTGTCTGGAGCATGGGCCAGGGAGCAACAGCAAGTGCGCGAAGGCAGGGATGGAGGACGCGTGTGGGCTGAAAATGAGAAGCAACAACTGTTAGCCATGGGGAAGGTCGCGGGTTACGAGGGCTACTACGTGCTCCCAGTAGAGCAGTACCCTGAACTGGCGGACAGCAGCGCTAACATCCAGTTCCTCAAACAGAACGAGATGGGCAGGAGGTAACAGAGTTCAACTGTTGCTGATGCCATGCCATCTCCTACGGAGAGAAACAACAGAGTGCTGCAGAGACGTTTCCCAAAAATGGAGAACCAACAGCCAGCAGCAAGAACACTGACCCATTATTGAAAAAAAAAGCACTTGTGAACAATGATTTTGTAGTGATCTTTTGACTTTATAGAAAGTGGTAAATATTTTTTAGTCAATTCAGACTGGCTGTGAGTGGCGGACATTAATGTGATGATAGTGTGATAGCTCGCTTTGGTTTTTCATGACTGCATATCAAACATAACAGAAATCATCACGCAATACTCAATAAAACAGCATCACCTGCTCCCATATGTGTTTGTGAAACTACACTGGAACATATTCAAAAGGAACGTCAGCGTCTCGACACTTTCAGTCTCGTTCCTCATGAATTTTCTCGCTATACGTCAATGCAGTGTTTGGTATTAAGATTTTAATCACACCGTGTGAGGCTGAGCTTTCTGATTGGCTTTCGCTGGATGTGTTAATCATCAGCTCACAGAGTCTGTCCTCTTCTGTTCGCAATATATGACAATCACAGGGGCTGATACATTGATCAATAAACTGTACATGAACCAACCGTTTTGTATAATATGTAAGAGATTATTGATTGTCTGGGTTTTTTATTATTATTTTATTAATAATTTAAATTCAACTTGACAAGTGAAAACAGATGAAAGTGTAATATATATTGTTTTTTAAAACTGAAACATATGACATGTAAATTATTCTCATTGACTTTGGGTGTATCAAATCAAGAACATATCTTCAAGGAAGTGGTTTCATCATTACGTTGTGTGAAAATCCATTGCAAGACTCACCGCAGAGGTCGTTTTCTTTGAATATATTACGAAAGCTAATGCAGCCGTTGACTTTTTTTTCTTGGTGTAGAATCTCTGACTTGTGGTGAGTCAGTGTGGATATGAGCTTCAACTAGCAAAGTCACACTCAGACACCTGTGGAAGGAGGTTCTTCTGAAATTCTATGAAAATAAAACGTTTTCATTTGTACCTTTTGAATTTGAATGACTTCCTTTACAGCTGAGCAGAATGATTGTGTTCCATCAGGGCCATGAAAGACAAATAGATCTTAATTTCACGATTCACATAATGTGTGATTGTCTATTATTTCATCTAAATATCAACTTCTAGTCAGCAGACCAAAAGAAAAAGGTTATCGAAGTGTAGATGGTTCTATGTTTGTTTTGTGAAAACGTTTATTTCTACAATGTGACTTGGTTTGTTTTTGTTTGTACTTTTAACTAAAGATCAGCCAACATGAACCTACAAAAGTTTCATGAAAACGGCATTTTCTTGTAGATTCCATCTAACAATCTTTTCAGTCTAAAAATACTAGCATAATGCGCTACATTTAAGTCTATATAGTCATTCACTCAGACTCCGCAGTTCCATAACATTGCAACATTGTGAACGCACAGAGAACAATGACTTGTCCTGTTATCAAGAAATGTAGTTAAAATGCCAGAGAACTAGAAGTCAAAACCGTGATTTTCTGGGGCCAGTGAGGTGGAATGACAGTCAGTTGAGAACATCAGAAAGTGTTTTGTAAAGATCTCTGTGGTCGACAAGGACTGACATAAACAGAGTTTCAGAATTTTTTACCTTTTGTAAAAATGTCTACCGTTGAATTGAAACAATATAGTAAATTTGAATTTTTTGAACACAGCTTTGCTTTAAATAGCCTGCTGCAGTGCAGGTGTTAAGTTTATACCCATGGGAACCACTTCCAGTGAAGTGCTGCACACTGGTGCTGGGGGAAGGGATGACTCAAAAGTGGTGCACTTTTCTCAAATTAACATTGTTTAATTCCGATATCTTTATAGGTTTATTATTTATGAACATGCATACAACAACCTATCCTAGATTCCAATCAGTGATGATTTTTGCCTTGCTTAAATGTGAGTAGACAAAAGCATGTTGTATGTAGTATCTGAGGGGTGGAGCACTTTAGTAGAACACAATGAAAAGCCAGTGAGGTGTGATGACTGAAAAATAATGACTTATTAATAATGCATTTGCAGCTCAGCAAACAATTCCTAAAAGGATTCCCAGTCAATACTATCTCATTTAGCTACAATTCCACATTAACTTTCTAGCTGATATTGCAGACAAAAAAGCAGATAATAAATTAAATCAGATGAATGGTTTTGTTTTTACTTTGTAGTAAAGGTTCAGGTCTGTTGCCTCATATTGTATTTTAAAAGTTCAAAAGATGTGCAATTAAATGTTCAGAGTGGAATTTTGCCAGATGCTTCACTGGGGTGTAGGAGATCATTTTTTTTATTTGTTTTGTTTTTAAATGCTAAATTTAGTTTGTGTCTGTAAAAATACAGCTTCCTGTCAGTTTAATATGCTGAAACTTGGTTCCTCAGAAAGTCTAAACACTGTGGCTCTGTAGTGCTTTTGTTTGAGCAGCCAGAGCATCTCGAAGAGGCCACACTGACTCAACACAACACTGGAGGACTGTCCGGACAATTAGTAAAAAAAATAAATAAAAAAAAAAAGTCATTATTATTTTTGGACATCCTATACAGAAAAGCACATTTTGAGTAAACAAAAGTGATGACATGTCTTATTTCCATTATTTTATTTAATAGAAACAAACTTTTCCTTGATTGACATATTAAGACAGCTCAAACATTCAAGGCCATATTTGATTATCAAATCTGGTCTATAAACAAGCAAACTTGTAATTTTTGCATTCATTAATAAAGATGACATCTGTATTATTTTCAAAAGACAAATAATAAAAACATTCTGTTTAATATGCCTCTACAAATACAATGCATGTAATCAGTCTCTCAGTGCGTATCATGCATAATTGAAGGAATAAAAATAGGTGCTCCAAGTTGGACTACTGGAAATGAACGCTACAACAAAAACATAACTTTATTTGTTTCTCAATTACTTTTTCAGTAGTCAGGCATAAATAAGGATTAGATCGTGGAGTGAAAGATCTTTACAAATAAAGGAGTGGCTCACAGTGGTTTCTTCATTATTCTAGGTCAACATGTCCCAGAGGCAGCAGCAACACAGGGCCGTCCAACATGCAGTAAGACATGCCTGGTCCCCGGAATCATCCCGCCTGCCCTGCTCCACAACATACACTGGAGAAAAGACACAGAGATGGAGAAAAACACTGCTCAGAATGGCAAGTTTATTGCAAAGTAGATTATAAATGACATGTTTTTCAATTGGTCTCCGAGGGTCTCCACTGTATGCGAAAGTCCAAGGTTATTCTAGTTTTGAATTTTTTAATTCGTTTTATTTTAATATCATTTTCAAATTTGCTATAAACTTCAGTTTAGTTTTTATGAGTTTCATACATATTTTTGTTAGTTTTAGTTTAGTTTTTATATAGTTTAGTTTCAGTTTTAGTTTCAGTTTTAATTACAGTTTAGCAGAATTAACAGATCATTCCAACGCAGGCCAAAAGAAAGAACCATAGGCATTTTACCTTAGTGAGGCACCATAATAGCTACAACAAAATTAACTGCTGAGATTGATTAGATCGTAAAAGTATACAACTATTCACCAAATAAAGCAGGCAAGCCTTTTTTACTAAATGAATCTACACAGTCGCATGGGCGTCAATTTCCGTCTAACAGTAGGGGGGGACACTAAACACAAAATTTCTCGACAATATTTGAAGGGGACCCAAGGCCGTAGCAATGGTCTTAGCGATAGATCTATTACACAATTAAAATAGCAGTATTTGTTTTTGTGGTATGCTCTTTACACTAAGTGCAAATAGTGATTATACTATGTTAAAATAGCTGGATATTCTGCTAATTACTTATTGCAAATAGTGGCAATTATTCTGCACCTCAGCATTGTAATACATTATAAAACATTATGCAATAATAACATATTGAGTGTAAATTATCATTTAAATTAATAGTCCTACATTATTTCTAATTCACAATCTTTCCTACTTTTTATTAAAAAGTAACTGTTTTGTGATTTGATTTGAAATTTGAAAAGGGAGAAAACAGTTGCCAAAGGCAGTTCGAACCCGGGTCCAATCGCAAAAGGCTCGTAATGTTACTACCCAATCACACTTTGGTGGATGGAGTGATAGTAATAGCCTTTGGCCACCCCGATTTAAAAAAATCACAACAGTTTAAACATCATCTTATAAAGAGAAACTAATCAGTTCATCCGATGTTTGTGAATAAATTATCCTTGAACAGCTTTTTAAAGTTCTTACTGGCTTCCTCAACTATTGGCTTTTGTTCTAGGGCTCTCACCGTGACCTTGTGTGGTTGTAAAAGACGAAAGCGCGGCTTATGACCAAAGTGGCAAAGGTAGGTGGGAGACTCAAGTGTTTTTCTAAAACTTCAAACACATTTTGCCCCGTTTGTTGTTTGTTTTTAACTACTTACGAATTTGATTTAAAGTCTAAACATGTTATTTACATGCACAGCGTGGTTATAATCATATTTTTACAGATTTGTGTATTATTTATTCTGTATAGAACTGTATAAATAAAGAGATATGCATATGTATTTACATAATACTTGAGAAAGAGGTAATAATTAAGGATGTAGAATGTATTACAGAAATGAATTACAGAACACAGGTAATGATTCATGTGTTAGCTGTTTAAGATGGAGATGGCATGGGGGGAAAAACTGTTTTTATGCCTATATGTTCTATAGGGCACAGAGATCTGTAGCGTCTGCCTGAAGGGAGAACTGCAAACCGTGCTTGACGAAGTTACCGTGCCATTTCTTCAACTCTGGAGTTGTACAAGTCCTGAAGATTGGGCAGGTGCACACCAATGATCCTTTCTGCTGTCCTAACAGTCTGTTGCAGTCTTCTTGTATCTGATTTGCTGGCTGACCCAAACCAGACAGTTATAGAGGAGCACAGAACCGACTCAATAACAGCTGAGTAAAACTGTGTCATATGCGCCTGTGGCAGGTTGAACTTTTTCAGCTGACGAAGGAAGTACAACCTCTGCTGGGCCATTTTGACAATGGACTCAATGTGATTGTCACACTTCAGGTCCTGAGAGATAGTGGTTCCCAGGAATCTGAATGACTCCACTGCAGTCACAGAGCTGTTCATGATGGTGAGTGGGGGAGAGCAGGGGGGTTTCTCCTGAAGTCTACTATCATCTCTACAGTTTTGATCGTGTTCAGCTCCAGGTTGTTGTGACCGCACCAGACAGCCAGCTGCTCAACCTCTTGTCTGTAAGCAGACTCGTCGCCGTCCTGGATGAGGCCGATGAGTGTGGTGTCGTCTGCAAACTTCAGGAGCTTGACAGAGGGGTCCTTAGAGGTGCAGTCATTTGTGTAGAGAAAGAAAAGCAATGGGGAGAGAACACAGCCCTGAGGAACTCCAGTGCTGATGGTGCGGGTGTTGGATGTGAATTTTCCCAGCCTCACTAGCTGCTGCCTGTCTGTCTGTCAGGAAGCTGGTTAAGAAAAAAACCACTGACAGATGGAGGTGGGCACAGAGAGCTGGGTCAGTTTATTCTGAAAGGTGTCCGGGATGATGGTGTTGAAAGCGGAGCTGAAGTCCACAAACAAAATCCTTGCATAAGTCCCTGGTGGCGATTTTTGAGATGTCCGATGTCCCAGGTGACTGCATCACTCATCCACAGACATGTAGCCTCGGGTAACAAACTGCAGGGGGTCCAGCAAGGTACAGTAAGTCCTTCAAGTAGGCCAACACCATCTCATCTCAAATGACTCGATTACCACAGATGTGTAAAGCAACATTCTGTAGTATAAGTCCTTGTATTGTTGTTTTTCTCTCTTGGTACAGGCTGATGTGCTTTTGAAGCAGGAGTTTACTACACACACTCCATGGAGGTTCGTCGAAGATCAATGTGAAGATAGATGATAGCTTGACAGTATAGGCTTTGAGGCAGGCTGGAGAGACACTGTCTGGGCCTTTGGCTTTCCTTATCTTCTGCTTTCTGAAGATTTTGCATACATCCTCTTCACAGATCTTGAGTACAGGTTTAGAAACAGTAGGGGGGAGGGAGGGGGAGGGTGTTGATGGCTGTGCTGTGAGACGGTTGGAGTGGGTGTGGGGTGTCAGACCAGTCTTTTGCTTTTCAAACCTACAGTAAAACTCGTTCAGGTCTTCAGCCAATTGTTGATTGGCCTCAGTGCTGGGGATGGTGTCTTGTAGCTGGTGATGGCTTTCAGGCCTTTCCACACTGATTTAGATTACTTGAAAGCTGTTTTTTAGCTTTTCAGAGTAGTTTAACTTTGCCACTCTTATCTCCCTATTCAGTGTGTATTTGGCCTGTTTGTACAAATCTTTGTCCCCACTCCTGTAGGCATCCTCTTTGGCCTAGCGAAGCTGTTTGAGTTTTACACTGAATCAAAGTTTGTTGTTGTTAAATGTTAAATGAGTCCTGGTAGGAATGCAAATGTCTTCACAGAAACTGATATAAGATGTCACGGTGTCAGGGACGCATACCCCAGTCCCTCCGCCTCAAAAACACTCCAATCGGTGAGGTCGAAACAGGCTTGTAAATCTTGCTCTGCTTCATTAGTTCATCTCTTTACAGTTCTTACTACAGGTTTAGCAGATTTGAGTTTCTGCCTGTAGGATGGTAGACGGATCCCATAATTTTTGCGTTGCGGTGTATTTTAGTATGAAAATAAATGTAGCCTGATTTGGTAATATGTCTTTTCTTATTTAACCATAATAATGATATTGTAACTGTGGCGTCTTGCTCACTTTTCCGTGAACAACTGAGCATAAATCATAACTGAGACTAATGAAATTCAATAATAACGGCAAACACATTTAACAGTAAAGGCTCATATTTTAATATGTTCTTTTAATTTATTAAGAATTAATAAGCGTGTTTATGATGTGATTTAGCCAATGCACATTTATTCAAAAGTCTGGCAGAGTGATCACAAGATGCTAGGCAAAAGTGATATTTGTGTTGTGTTACAGAAGGATGCGTGTTCTCACTGCTTTGGTTTTTCTGTTAAAATACATGGCTTTTTCCTTCAAAGGCACCAACTTAAATGCCGAATGTTGGTTTGAGTGCTTGTGTTACATGATAAAATAAATATTCTTGCTTACCTGATGTAATAGATTTAATGCTAGTGCGGTTCGGGTCATGACTCGCGGTCTTTGTCAAATGGTTCTGGTCTGGTACAGAATTAAATTAGAGCTGCTGTCAAGTAATGGGTCGGGTGTTCTGTTAAGTAGGCCTACTGCTGGTGCACGTTTACCAAACAGGAGCCCTGCAGGCTTTGCGTCTCTCCATCAGATAACCCAATGTGTGTGATTCGCAATTACAGGTAAGCTATTTCCCTAAACCTCCACACAGCTCCTATATTTTTCCGCCAAGGGGTGAGCACATAATGATTACGAAAATTATTATTTATTTTTGATAATAATTATTTTATTCAGTTAGTTTTTCAATAACTTTTGTTAGCTTAGTTTCGTTTTAGTTTTTCAATTATTTTGACTTTTATTTTATTTCAGTTTACAAAATAGTTTTTTCATCAATCGTTTTAGTCTTAGTTTTCGTTTACGAGTTACTAAACTACCCTTGATCCATTGACCATTTATTTACACATAATTAAAATCTAGCTGAATATTTATTCAGAATTAACACATCATTTAAAAACCAAGCAGATCACAGAAACTTAAATAAATAAATATGTAATTTAAACAGCTAGAAATACTGTAATCTTCTGACTTGTGTTAACCTCCTATAAACTCGATAAAATGAACAACACCAAGAAAAATGATGTACGTACTGTACAAGTGAAATGATTACATGACTGTTGCAGAAACTATGAGCAACAAACATTTCCACTAACTGTACTAGCTGTGTTTGGTGTAAATCCATTGACCTCACTGTTACAAATGAGGATGTTTATGAGGAAGTTAAGAGTGAAACTAACCCAATTAATATGTAAATGAAAATGTGTTCAATGTTACAGGAAATCAAGGATCTTACCAGTGTTTTTAGGAGGTTCCCCATACACTGGGCCTCCATACTGTGGTTGTGGGTACCCCTGGTATCCTGGCTGGACCGGGTATGACCCAGGGGGTCCAGGAGGGTAGTTTGGGTAACCAGGGTTGGGCTGGTCAGTATTGACTGGATATCCTTGGTACGGCTGTGCAGGGAATCCCTGAGGAGGGTATCCGGGAGCGGAGGGAGGGGGGTATCCTGGAGCGGTGGGGCCAGGCCCTGTGTAGGGGGGAGGCTGCTCGTAATTCATCTGCACACTGCAGATGAGGGGGCTACCTGGGACAGAGCAATGCAAAAATAAGTTATACAACATGTTTAAGACATATGACATCAAGTGCACCTTTGGTTATCTCATCTTCTTAAACTTACAAAATGTATTACTCAGGAGTTGAGTTATTACAAAATCTTTAAAAATGATTAAGAAAAAGGTTTAAAAGTGCATTCATCCTTTTTTGTCTGTTTGTTTTTAACAGTCTATGCATGTATCTAGCAGGCTTGTTGCAGTTCACTAAAACTAAGCCAAACAAGCATTTATAAATACAGTAAAAGTAGTAATATTGTATAGTATTACAATTTAAAATATTAACGTGCTTTCTATTTTAAAATTCCTGTGATGGCAAAGTTGAATTTTCAGCATCATTACTCGAGACACATGACCCTTCAGAAACCATTCTAATATGCTGATTTGGTGCTCAAGAAACATGTCTTATTATTATCAATGTGGAAAACAGTTATGTGCTGGGCTTATATCTTGTGGAAACTATAAATATTTCGCAGAATGATTAAAGAAAGTAATATATATATATATATATATATATTATATATATTATATATTATTTTTTTTTTTTTTTTTTTTTTATTTTTTTTTTTATTAAGAATTTGTTTGTAACATATAAGATTTACAGTGGGTAAAGAAAAGAATCACCCCCCTTTAAAATAAGTCATTTTCCAATTGCTTTGCAGCCTAGAAATGAAGCGGACACTATTTGTTTTTATCCAGCTGTATGTTTACTTATACCATACAAGTGAAAAGAATAAATAACACAACAATGTCAGAAACAAATTAAACAAAAAAAGGAAGAGTGGGGGAAAGCAAATCACCCCCCCTTTGCAGCATCAGTATTTTTGTTGAACCCCCTTCTGCTTTAATTACGCCTTTATCCATTGGGATCTGGTCTGCATGTCGCTACTACTTTACACCTCATACTTTGTGTATATTTTTGTTCACTCTTCTTTTTCTGCACTGCCCGGTTCCAGTTAAATTTGATGGATAAGTGTTTTGTTGACTGTAGTCTTCATCCATTCCACAGATTTTTCAAAGTGGTTTACGTCGGGCTCTGACGAGGCCATGCAGGAAAATTCATCTTTTCTCACGTCAACCACCGTTGGCGATTTTTTGCTGGTCTTTGGGTCCTTGTCTGTGGAAGAGTAAACCATTCTTCCCATTGACAACTTTTCTGTCCAGAGGAAAGCATACTTGAGAATTGTGCTTGTATTTTGCCCTTCGAATCCTGACAAGTGCTCATTCCCGCTGCAGAGAACACCCCGAATCAACAGACATACCACCTCCATGCTTTACATGTAGAATGCTGTTATTTGGATGGTGAGCTGTATTGGATTTTCGCCAGACATTTCGTTTGGTGCTGAGGACAAATAATTAAATTTTAGTCTCATCTGCCTCAGAATCTTCAAGGTGTGTTTTTTGGTAAAGCTCAGTCGTGACTGCATGTGGCATTTTTTTGAGGAGTGGCTTTTTTTCTTGCAACCCTTCCATACAAGCCACAATTGTGGAGAATTTGTGATATTGTTGTCACATGCACACAATGACCACTCTTTGTCATAAATTCTTGCAACTGCTTCAGAGTTGCTGTCGGCCTCTGACCAGTTTCCTCCTGGCTCTTTCATCCAGTTTGGAGCGATGTCTTGATCCAAGGAGGGTCTGTGTTGTACCAAATACCTTCCACTTCTTAATAAAAGACTTATTCTTCTCTTCCTTGTCAGCGTTTGCTGCCATTCATGAGTGCCACGATGTATGCGTGTGGTGCTGCTGACATAGAACATGCACAGGAATGCACACATGCATCGTGGTACTCTCGTGAATGGCAGCGGACGCTGACAAGGAATAGAAGAATTGTTGAATAAAGTTGTTATTTTTGTTTTCTTTGCACACAAAAAGTATTCTCGTAGCTTCATAAAATTACAGTTGAACCACTGGACTATAGTCACATGGTGACATGGACTATTTTAACAATGTCCTTACTACCTTCTGGGCCTGAGAACATTTCAGTTGCATTGCTGTCAATGCAGGGTTAGAAAGCTCTCGGGTTTTATCAAAAATATCTTAATTTGTGTTCCAAAGATGAACAAAGGTCATACGGGTTTGGAACGACATGAGGGTGAGTAATTAATGACAGAATTTTCATTTTTGGGTGAACTATCCCTTTAATATAAAATGCAATGAGGCTACAGGAACCATTCATTTCAGTACAGCAATAGAATAGAATAGAATTTCAGTAAAATAGGAACAAAAGTACAGTCATATAGATATTTCATTCACATCAAGTTAAGTATGGCATTTAGAGAAAAAATTTTGGAAAAAAGATGCAGTTCCCTTACTCCATTAAATATGATACATTGATCTGAATCAGTGGATGCATCATATTATGTTGAGTCATAATTTCTAAATATCACCGTGTACATGGGCCAAAAACACCTCTTTATATGATCAATGAATATCAAGCCTCATTAATAGGAATATTCTGTCACTGGAAATGGCATCAGCACTGACAAATACACAGCGGTGGTGAGTGAATTGAGAGTACTTGATCTAGCTGAAGTCAAACAGTGCTGTCTTGACTCAGTGATGGTAAATCATTAACTTAATGGAACCAGTTGGCAATGCATTGCTCAAACAACACAGAGACAATGATGATTGAAATGACTGATACACACCGAAAAAAATCCACTTTAAACAAGGCATGTTTCCCTAAAAAAATGATTGCTGTGAACCTGGACAATATTGTCAGATAATCATAATTCATTACTGTATGCTTAACTTCTGCTTTGAAATACCATGTATAATTGAACAGGGACATATCCACTTACTTGTATTACACATGTATAAATAGTATTAAAGCGTGTTTTAGGAGCCTCCAGTAAGGAGGCCGTGGGCCCAATAAAAACAGACTGATGTTTTTATGAATTCAATCTGATCGTTTGATTTATACTTCAATCTTCATTATTCACACAATTTCATGTGCACAAAGTTGTTGAAAACATTTCACTATCTCACTCTGATAATTAAAGGGCAAATGACTAATCAAAATATCAGAAGGAGCACAGTACACTCTGATAACTAGCTAAACTAAAAGACACACCAACTGAAATGAGCTGACTCTGACAGAAGAACTGAACTAATGATGGAAAGTCTCAAGTACATCTATTGTTTTTGACCTATACATTAACAAGCCTCACTCTCTGTGACAGTGAATGCAGTATAGTGTTAGGCCTACAGAAACTGCAGTACTAATGAGAATCAGGGGACTGCTCTGAATCGGATTCAGTCACAAGAAGACATTGTTCACCTGCTGTCAAACAAAGATGAGGATCTCTTTCGCCCACAAATGTGCGACACATTACTAAAACACAGTAGTTTACACTACAAACACAAAAACTTGAATAATCATGAAATACGTTATATCTTCCATGACTTACAATAATAGTACAGCATCATATCATCATGAAGAAAGACAAAAATATATATATATATTTTTTTTTTTGTGCGCCATACTATGCTCAAGAGTTAACGGAGGGGCGGTAAGACCCTGAAGACCAACCCTACCATTCGGTAGTCAGTGTTTGACAGGATCCAACAAACAGATCTATTCGCTAGCAAAAGAGACTAAATAATAAAGAGAAAGAAAGGATTAATTAATTAGTTAACGTATATTTTCATAGAAAAGGCAGAGAAAGTGTTCTTTTTTTACCTTTGAAAGAAAAATGAGTTTCTTTTCAGCGAACTGCTCCGATACTTCCTTTGTTGTATTTCAGTGTCAGTGTTGTTTTATTATTTCGTCGCTGAAGTCGGCCGTAAACCGCTGAAGCTGCAACCACGAACAAAATTAGGCTTCTCGATTCGGTCAGAGCGGACGCGGTGATGTCACGTAGACTCTCATTGGAAAGTTATACCCGGTAATATCAGCTGACTGCTTATACAGCAACGCGTGGAGCGCAACCCAGTGACCCCGCCTCTTTAGCTTACGTCACCACCACACAAGAAATAACATAGTCATCTGTCACGAGGTTTGATACAAGTTCTTTTTTTCTTTTGTATAATGTTTCATCTTAATATATCCTCCTGAGAACCAGAAATAAAAAGCTTTGTGAATTTAGTATTTGTTCATGCCATTACATTGTTTAGAGCATAAGAAAAAAATGGTAAAATAAAATTTTTGAAAAATTATATTTTATTCATGTTATGCTATGTCCTCTTTAGAGGACACCAGGACTCTCCGGTTTTTCTAAAAAATCAAATGACAAGAAGAGACATGACAGAACAAAAACAATGGTAATTTTTTTTTAATCACCAATCATTTTTTTGGTGTTCAGGATTGTTTTTAATAACTACTTTGTTTAAGGATGGTCTCAACTATGTTTATAAAATATATCCCAAAGATTTTGAAATATCCCATTTTGCTTGATGCAATATGGTGTTTAAAAATTCCCAGAACGGTTTTCCTCCCCATTAAGCCACAATGTATCTATACACTGATCTAATAAAGTCTTTTGGCACAGCATGCTGAAAATAAAAGGGTACTAATGGATATTGCCAGATTTCATAATAAAATCTAATATTTAATTATAATATTGATACATAATGTTTTTCTTATTAAATTCTTTTGTCTCCCAAAATGTATAATAAACATGCTTTTAGTCCTGGTGTCCTCATATGAGTACATGTATGAAATCAAGTCCTGTTTCATAACAGGAAGTCATATTTTGATTTGAAACCCCATAACATTTTCCTGAGATGTCAATTTGAAAATGAATCAGATTTCAAATATAATTACAAAATATTATCATATTTCCATAATGATGTACATGTGAAATCACTAAATGAATGTCAGCCATTTTTAAAAACCAAGGAGAGGGAGTGGTCATGGTGAAACATCCAATCATTTGGTATCTCTGGAAAGCCCTGAATGTGCTCTGCACAGGACATCCAGACTTAAAACTGTGACATGTGAGGTCTCAGAGAAATTCACTAAAATATAATGTCCACTACAGAGGCAAAAACTCCATAGCTGGGTCTCAGGAGGATATTACTAATGATAATATAAGATATTGTAAGATACCATATCCGACTATCAGAAATGCTCTGATTAATCCCAGGCATTTAAACATTATTAATTATACCTTGATTACACAATGGCAAGGTAATAAACATGTTTTTAAACATCTTTTGACATTTTAAATACATATTACTGTAATTTTATGTAACAGGATTGACTATTTTTAAAGTTATAGCAAAGCAAATAATAAAACAAAATCTTACAGAATTTATCAAATGCATTATCTAGTAATACCAAATATGTCATTTTTAGAGGATTATGCAATTAAGGATCTGGCTTTTGTTAGGTAAAGGGATCTTAAAAAAACCAGCAGGACGAAGGGAACTTTAATAATTTCCTCAATTGTGAATTTGAGAAGAACAAAAAAAAAAGGTCATCATTTACATTTACAGAGTTGATGTTTATACAGTAATAATGAGGCAGGGTTACTGGCATACCTTTTAAGCCACAATGTCTTGACCCTGTGCTTGTGGAACAAAGTAATATGATGTTATAATTGCTGCGGTTATCTCAAAGTGTTTGTAGCATTATCTATCCTTAAATGACACTCCTGTTACATAAAGTATCCAGTTTATGCCATTATATAAAAAAAGAGTAATAAAAACGTAAATTAAAAAAAGAAAATCAACTTTAATGATCAAGAGAGAAAGGCTTGATTTTCTCAAGCTTCCTGGTACTTCATTCATATTGCATTCTTTTGTCCTCAAGTAAATGTCTGATTTGTATTTTTTAAAGGAAAAAAGAGGGAACTGCAGAAACTGAGGATCTCATCTGTTCCTTTATCAAACATTCATGTCTTCAACTTGTCATTTACATAAAGTAATACATTTTAGGAAAGAAACATCAAGTACAGTCAAGGCCAGACTTATTAACCCGGAGTGCAAATCGCACAGAAACACGTAAAGGTGAAATACCTGTTGGCTGAAATAAATGTATACTTGAACATCAAACAAAGCTGCTGGACTTGTAAAAAGCGTGGACCTGTTTTAATTCAGGACTGTGAAATAGGATTGGTGCTTCAGTGAAATAGTGAAATGCTAAACATTTAAAGAGTGTGGCCCTGTTTTCTTCTGGAGCTTGGGACATAGTTGTTGCCTTAGTGAAAGACAGTCTGCCTCCATCGTTTGTCATGCTGGAAGGGCCAGAGGCTGTCCCTTATGGCAGTCTTGAAAGGGGTGGGCTCCACACTCAGGCCGAGGAGCTCCAAACGTGAGCACTCTAACTGGGCGTTTTGTGGCCTTTGGGCCCCTGCACCAGCAGGCTGCTCTGTTATCTACACACACACATACATATACCAAGTTAATGAACAAAAGAGATCAAAATGGATCATACCTAAACCAAAGTTAAGAGAAAAGATGTGACATTAAGGATTTCTTCAACTAGAAGGCTGAAGGTTTACATGAACAGACTACATTCTACATATAGCTGTAGCATGCATGTGCTTACAGGCAAGGGTAAGGACTGCACTGTATATACAGACTGTACTGACTGTAGGAAGGACAGAGGATATATTGAGGGGATCTTTTCAGCTTTTTGTTTACTCACTGGTATTAGATGACTGCTGGGCAGGTTGAAAGCGTCTGCTATTGCACAGGCCATCTCATATTTGGTCATCTGCTCTTTGGCAGAGTAATGGAAGATTCCACGCAGTGACGGGTCCTGAGGGCAACAGAAACTTGCTGTATTGAAATGAGTGGTTAAGGTGATTCTGGACTTAACTAGCTCCAGTAGATCATATATTGTGCATGCATTTTCTACACAGGGACACCAATAGTTACTTTGGTGACTTTTAGTTTAATCCAGTTCTTGACCTAAACATAGCTTGACACCCCTGCTATAAAGTCTACACCAAGCGGCTCACCTGAAGGGCTCTCTCAGCCATGTTCCGACAGACATGTGCCACATCATTAGTATAAGTGGGGAAGCGCTGCTGACAGTGGTCTATGGTGCAGCTCTCAGCTCCCTCCTGAACACGGTCCCACAACACGGTCACTGCGCTCTCTTCAACCTTCTCCACCTCTCCAAACAGAATGGGCACTCGTAGTACAGCTGCGCCTGCTCAGAGCAACAGACAGAGAACAGAGATTGTTTTTAAAGGGAATAAACATTTTATGCACTCCTAATAATATAGTAGCAGGCTTACCTCTATAAAATGGCAGACAGTACTGTATCTTATTTGATTTGCAAATTTCTAAGGCCTCTAAATTATCAACATGATCAAAACTTTGCTGAAAAAAACTGTTACACACAATCTACTACATGCCTTCTGTCATCTGACTGACAATTTTATACTTTTTTGGAAGTAAAGTGCCTTTTATAGTATAATTCTAATAAATGTCCCACTTCAGGTTGTGGTACACATGTCTTTTTGCTGTGAAATCTTTACAGATTTTTATAAAGTAAATATAAGAATAACTTCTATATCGTTAGTAATAGTTCAAGACACTTAATGGACTGAAGCAACTTAAAGGGATAGTTCACCTTCAGTTGCTGCCCTTGACTTGCATAGTTTTTTTTTTCATCTATGTAATCAATGCGGACCACAACTGAAGGAAAAAAAAAAAAAAAACGATCCCTTTAAGTTTGGTTGATTATCCATACATCATTTTTGATGTAATATATCAAATATGATACATCAGGCTATTGAGAAATGTTTATTTGTACATCTCTCAATCAACTTTGTATTGCATTGCACTATGTTTGCCCCCACAATAAAACCTAAAGAGATTTTATCTTAAAATTAAAAATTTAAATATAATCTTATTTTGGCATATTATTGGGAGACGTAAAGAGACAACTGATATGCAATTATATCCAGTGTTATAAAGATCTCTCTGATTTACATTACAAGCTATAAAAATTCCACCTTACTTTTGGCCATATAAATAAGATCTGCACCAAACAGCATATTTGTGATCAGTTTGGGCATCTGAATAAAATTGAGGCATTTTTCCTCAAGTATGGTATCCATATTGCCCTATAACATATTATATGAGCTGTCAAATCCTGATCAAAAAACTTTTTTTTATGATTTGTCCTGGTTTAGATCCTTTCAGATGTGGTTCAAAAACATCATACCTGGGCAGTGTCTGAGAATCTCCCTTTCACCCTCTAGCTTGGACTTCCCATATAAATTCAAAGGATTGGGAGCATCGTTTTCTCCATAGGGAGGATTACGTCCATCAAAAACGTAATCTGTGCTGATGTAGATTAGGAAAATGCCACCTGTGGGAAAGGATTATGAACTTTACTGAGCAAATGTGCATTTTTTTTAAAACTATATCTAACACAGATTTGTCACTCTGCTAACCTGCTTCTTTGGCCAGAGAAGCACATGCATGCACATTCAGGTTTATGGCTGCTTCAGTATGACGCTCCACCACATCTGGCCTCCTCTCAGCAGCACAGTGCACAATGACATGAGGCTGACATTCACAAAATAAAGAAAAATACTTTTGACACATCAAACATGGACTGTATGGACTAAAAATAAATAAATGTGTTGGTGGTAGAAGAATAGTAGTGGGTGATCTTACTGGTTAGGGTAATGAGTTACCTGAAACCCCTGAATGACCCCTCGCACTGCGTCTTCATCCAGGAGATTACACTTCAGGAAACAAGGCCGGGCACGGTTGTAGCCAGACCCCAAAGCATCCCAGTCATTGTTCTTGAACTCTTTGTAAACAGCACGGCCCAGTAGCCCTGTGGCTCCAGTCACAAGCACACGCCGGTATGGAGTGTAGACTTCATTCTAAATGACAGAACCAAGTAAATTTACCCTAAAAGTATGCATGTACAACGTTTGCATTGTATGCATGCACTCTGCTAAGTTTTGCACATTTTCATCTGCAAGATGTCAGATGTTAAATAAACATTTAGATACTGTTTTTAAGATATTTATGGTTTAGAATGTATGTGAAACTACTTTGTTTATTAGATGTTTGTAGTGGACAACAGATGCTTTCCAGATGAAGCAATCTGGGTGAGTGGCATGTTTCTTAATTTATAACTGTTGGACAGATAAATTAATGGAACACAGTACATAACACAAATGTTCCTTGTATCTGTTAGATGTTTGTAGTGGACAACAAGCTGGGTGAGTAGCATGTTTTCTTAATAATTGATAATTGTTGGAAAAGTTAATCAATGGGTGCATTTTATAACGCACATGAGTGCTGTGTCTATGATATGATATGTTTTGTTTTATTTATTTATTTTAAATACTGGATAGAACGATATCAAGTCCGAGATGTGATTGACAATCAAAAGAACCAATGAGAGTCGTCCCTCACAGAATCTAGACACGCCCCTACAACATCATTGGCAGTTGATATCAATTCGCGAGGTCTAATCAATGACAACTGATGAGGAAAGCCAGTGTCGTCGATGAGTATTTGGGTTTTTGCGACCACTCTGCAAACAGCAAAACAACTGAAGAAAGATAAGATATATTACAAAGTTCTTGAGAAGTTGAGAAGTATCTAGCTATCGACGTGTTGATGAGCTGTACTAGTGAAGTTAAAGTTTAGGACTGTACGTGGAGTACGTACTGGACGACATACAATTTACCTCAGATGATGGATAGTCACTTGTTTCAATGTGTGAGGTAGGCTAACTTATAAACACGTTCTCTTGGTAACTGAAATTAGCCGTGTTGGTACTTACAGTTTACTAATTCCACTTTTTAGACCAAGAACTGGACGTAAGCTACATTAGTGGATTTATATTTGTAACAGAACGGACGATATTGTGTTTGTATTATACGACTGTTATAAGCTTATGATGATATAGAAATTGCCCTGGAACATTATATCGGTGTTAAACTAGCAGCTTCATACGTGAACAAACGCCCCTAACCTTCCTCAACCAGCTAACCCCAGTCTAAAACAAAAAGGAAAGAACCTTTTTTTTAATACAAATGTCGTGTTCGTTATTTATACAATCTGCAGACTCTTGAAACCTGCAGCCTCACAAGCTGACACTCGAAGTTTCTCGATGCTGTTGTGCAGTCGATGCTGAAGCTGCTGCGCTCAGGTGTTTATTAGCCCCTGAAGCGCCACCCTCAGGGCATTTAGTGGATTTTGGTTGTTTGGTAGTAGTAACATTTTTACCAATTTGTAAACAGAATTGACTGAAAATCACAAATATGTTTATGAGTACCTCCAGTTATTCTGTAAAGCTTGTCTGGGGATGGAGCTTAGTGAAGGGTCATTACAACAGCCTCTCATTATAGATGTTCACAGTCAATTTACACACGTTATTGGCAAAGATTATATTTTTGCTTTAGACAGACATGCATTTTTAATTACAGTTTACTGATTTGAATGTGTACAGATGAAATTTGGTTTTCCATAGCTTTATATCTGCTCTCGAGCACTGCAACTCTATATCAACTGACTTGCATCTAGACACTTGAAATTGGTTAATGGGATTAACCTACAGATGGCACTGTACACATCAGTACCTCACAGCAGTTTTAATATGCCAAAAATGAAAAATATCACAATAAGCACTAATGTCCAAGTTGTCAGGTAGCACGCATGTTCCTTATAGTTTAAAGTGCTGGTATTAATCAATTCAAACATGATCAGTTGCGTTCACCTGCTCGTCACAACTGAAACTAAACTATGCCTTAACAATAACACGATTTGTATTTCATTTTGTGTTAAACAAAACATTACACAGAACGGGTCGCCTTGGATTATAAGGCATTCATTTGAATTAAACTTGCTTTGGCTTGTATACCATGGATGGGCTTCCTTAGAAATGGACCAACAGTCTTACCTGAACAAGCTCAACGTGCCCGGGTTTAAAATGTATCTTAAGCTCTTTATCTCTGATACTCATTTCAGTGTGGCTACAGTTATCATATCCTGGAGGAGAGACCTCTGTTTTTAATGCGCCACTCAATCCTTAAACCCTCTTGGAACGGCTGGCTCGTGCTGTCAAATTAGGCCCGCGTCCGGTATGATCTATAGAACATACGCACGCAAGGCTGACGTCTGTTTATGTTCTGCAGATTAGTGAATCTCTATGGCATCCTTGCAGCGTAAACGGCAGCTTTTGACCAAAACAAAGACAAGTGTTCTAGCGCATCATAGCTGCGAACTTTTGCGCAGTTCCTATGCGGCTGAGTTTCGCGTTAGTTCGCGTAAGCCGTTTTATCTACCAAAGTCTTGCAGTATCTAAGACTATAGTAAATATAACATGTCGCCATATTCGCAAGTGAATTTGTCATAGGAATGACAAAATACTGAAACACTCTATAGGAGTAAAACTTTAAAACAGATTAAAGGCAGAATAAGAACGAGTTCCTCGAAATAGACAGAATGCTAATGGCCATGAAACGTTTCCAAACAGCTTGAAATCGTACATATTTCGTTTTCACTCAGAAACGCAGATTTCTATATAATAAACGTCGTTTTAATAAACCAAAGAATAGAATTAACTGCTTTATTAGCTTCATACAGAGATGTAGCTTAAATTTTCTAAAGAATATATACATCAAAGGCTAACAGTTACATTAAATCACACAAATGCAATTTAAATCCGTTTAAAATGTACCTGATCATCCCCGTAGTTAAAACCAGGCATATTTGGAATATATGCAGGTGTAGTGTGAAGCCTTTAGCATGAAAATGTTATTTCATGTCCTTGTTCCGCAGCTACAGTGGTGATTTCAGAATAAAAGTCCTGCTGCGTGTTCGGATAGAAGTCCCACATTTTTATTTTCTATTTATGTTTATTATTCATTTATTTAATTATTTATTTTAAGAGAAGAGAAGATCTGATTTTTTCCCAGTTAAATTAAGTAATTAACAAAATATTATAGTTACAACAATATTTAAAACACTTTTTTTCTCTTTCTTTTTAGGGATAAGGTGGGAAGAGGTGGAAAGTTTTTTTATTATTCTTCTTCTTTTTTTGTTACTGGTTGACGTTATATTTGTATGCTAAAATGTTTCCGGTCTGTGTATTTAACTGGACTTCCTTAGGAGGGAAAAATGTTGTTTCCGCCCGGTTTCGAACCGGGGACCTTTCGCGTGTTAGGCGAACGTGATAACCACTACACTACAGAAACTTGTCAAGGGTTTATGGGTAATATCTTTTTTGTCAACGGTTTTCCTGTCCAACAAACCAAAATTGTTCTTTTTTTTTAATGATGTTTTACTGCTTGGAAAGTAGAGATCTGCACATTTTCTTTGTTATTATTCCTTCTTTTATTGTTTATAATATGTGTATTTCTGATTTTTAAATGTTTTTAATGAAGTCTCTTATTCTCACCAAGGCTAAATATAATAAAAGCAGTAATATTTTGCGATATATTATTACAATTAAAAAATAAAAACAAACCGATTTTCTATTTGAATATATTTTAAAATGTAATTTATTCCTGTGATTCAAAGCTGAATATTCAGCATCATTACACCAGTTTTCAGTGTCACAAGATCCTTCAGAAATCAATCTAATACTTCCTAATAAATCATTCTAATGCTCAATTATTGTTGGTGCCCAGTTATGAATAATGGTTTGTAGTATTGTCAATGTTAAAGGGGTCATATGATGCTTTTTTAAAGATCATTATTTTGTGTATTTGGTGTAACAGAATATGTTGACATGCTTCAATGTTCAAAAAACAAATTATTTTTCAAATACTGTACATTATTGTAAGTCCTCTATGCCCCGCTTCTCTCAAACGCTTCGTTTTCTACAAATTCCTTCCGACAAGCGCAGTCTGCTCTTGTTGGCCAGCTGACCCAGTGCATTGTTTTTGGCCGAACACCGCAAGCACTCGTCGAAATGTAACGCCCCTAACCATAATCGCGAGCTTCATCTTTCAAAATAAAATGTAAAGACAGAGCCCGAAAGGGGAACAGAGTCGCGTGACAGACACAGTGATGAAGCTGGTATGTGTTTGCAGTACACAAGCCACGGTTAAGACAGCTGACTCCACTGTGATGTGACCCCCCCCCCCCCCCTCTCTCTCTCACTCTCTGTCACACACACGATGCGCAAAACTCTGCCTTTGAACAGTCAATAGCAAATACTTAGACTAATAACAAAACAGTAGCTGATTCAGAAGCGCCCGATTGTCATAGCAAAGTCAGAATTACCTCCTCTCCTAGGCTCCAAACTGTCGTCCATAAAATGTATTGCTGTTCTGTTGTAAGTAATCTTAAAGATTCCTAAATGCATCTACTTTCGGAAGGCCAAATAAAGTGATTTTGCTTTCGCCTAGAAACACACAGCGTCTCCCTGACATGGCTGCTTCAACACTAACTGCGGTTACTGAAACCACGCCTTCTTTCTTTGTGTGAACATTTGGGCGCATTATGCAAATATTTCCACGTAGTGAGGTAGATATGTGGGGGCGTGTTAGAACGAGCCGTTTAGGGGGGCGTGGCAAAGTCTTAACTTTGATAAAAAATATCTCTTTGGTTTTAAGACTTTAGTCTTTGCAACTTCAGGGATCTTATCTATGCACAATCAGCTTGTAACACTCCAAAGAGAAAGGAAAACTTGAAATCGCATCGTATGACCCCTTTAAAAACACATTTTGGCTGCTTAATATTTTAGTGGAAACGGTCTTTTCGGATTCCCTAAAAATAACTTAAAAGTTCAACAGCATTCATTTGAAATAGAATCTTTTGTAACATTATAAATGTTTTTACTGTGACTTTTGATCATTTTAATGCATATATCTGCTGAATAAAAGCATTCATTTGTATTAAAACCACACACAGACACATAACCCAAACATTTGAATGATAGTAATCATGGTTTCTGTATAAATATTAAGTAGCACTGTTTTCAACGTTAATAATAATAAGAAATGTTTCTTAAGAAATTCAGCTTAAAAAATAATAATAAATGCAGCAAATCAGTGTATTATTTTAAGAGCCGTGGGGCACTTAAGAGACTTAATTACAAACATATAAAAATTTTAATGTTTTAAAACTTTTGACAGGTACTGTACTGTTAAATATATCAGTAAAGGTAGGCAGTAAATCAAAAAGTTAGGTAAAACAATTAAGGATGTTTTATTCCAAGAAAAAGTGGTTGTTTCCGCCCGGGGACCTTTCGCGTGTGAGGCGAACGTGATAACCACTACACTACGGAAACCACGTTTAATCAGCCTTGCATGTGGTTTGATGTTTATAAGTGAGAATTAGCTAGAGCATATTATTTAAATAATAATTTGAAGCAGGTAGTAAATAATTGACTTGGATTTGGATTTTAGCTACACATAATGGAGTATTAGTAATACGCCACTGATTTAATTAGATTTAAAAGTATTTTCTGCATTAATAAAACATCTATTCTACTAGGAATTTAACACACTAAAGCCATAAAGATACTTTACACATGAATGCAAATGGGAATATTTGGCTATAACTCTATCAGTAGTGTTTGATCTCTCAACATACTTATTGTGCGTTATTGTGGCAGTAACACACCTCAGTACTCAAGGGGGCGGTAGAGTTCAAAGAGTTGGTCTTGATATGGTTTTATTCCAGATGTGGTGTTAATAAGGTAGTATAAACATTTCAAATTTAACTAACTTGCTCATCAAAGTCTGACACATTTGGCAGCACATGAAACTGATTTGTGTAGCTAGAAACATTTGCGTTGTTGTACTTGTGTAAAGTACATTTAGAGCACAAGAATGTTAAATCTTTCTCTTAAACAAACTGCTGTAATTAAACATTTCCATCTTTTACAAAATTTGAACAAAACAGAGTGAGGGGAAAACAACTGAACGTAAAACACAGTGCACGGTATTCAGACAATAAATCATGCAAGCCTTTAAATGTAAAAATTATACATTTTATTTACACAAACTTTGCATAATGCTCATTGAGGATGCAGACAACCTCATGAATAAAAAACCAAACCATGAACAAAACAAAACATGAATAAGAGACCAAAGTTGTTGTAGTTTATGAGGGATCTTATAAACAGACAAGACTTACAATGACAACTTTACATGATATCAGTTATTATACTTTTTTCCACCTCTCCACTGGTGTATTTTACCGAGAAATGGAACAAAAGACAGTAAGCTGTTTCCTGTTGACCAAGTGAAAAGAGTTTCCTGAGTACAGATTTGTCCATATGTACACCAGTACAAATCCAGTGCAATGTCCACATTGCGTTTCTCCCTGTAGTACAGGTGAGCCCTTTCATTGGAAACATCCAGCTGAACTGGCAAAGCATACTCTCTCCATATATCCCATTCAGTGTCCTTTAGGGCTGAGATGGGTGCTTGGCTTTGCCACCCTGCCCTGAAGCCTCTTCCTTTCAACGCAAACATTTAGCAAAGAATGGGTGGGGTTGGTTGGTTCAAATGACGCCCAGGAAAGTAAGACAGCCACTGAAGAAGTGATCATTTGCAGACACATTGGTCAGTCTGTTAGAAAGTTCAGGGTTATGTTCTCACCTTAAAGACTGCAGCAGCATTCTCTGTGCATCCACAAGCATTGAGTTCATGTCTCTTCTTAATATCAGTACAGTCTCAGCACCTATGATGCTCGCTTCATTGCTTTTCTACACTTGATATTGTGGCAATGGAGAGCCTCTGTTTTGTTAATGCAGCGATACAGATATAATTTTTTGCAAGGGCTCCCATATGAAAACCCAATTTATTAAATAAGCGATGACTAAAAAATTGGGAGTAAAAGCTAATTTTACTTGCAAAATATATATCAATATGTACAAACTCCATGCTCCAGGTTAGTCATTACTGCAAGAAAGCAATAGGAGAAAACTGTTAGAAGACACAAAAAGGAAGCGGTCACTGCAGTCATAATGCAGTATCATATCCTCACTATTATGGTGGGAAAACTAGTAGGACTCATAGTTTCTCCACATCACATATATAATTATACCTTATGCCAGCATCCTGGTATGGGCAGCCCATCGCGCCCCTGCAAATAAAGAGAAGGAAATCAATGATTTCCAACAGCTCTTACTGATGAAGTGGGGAGGAATGAGGGGATCACACATGAAACCTGCCACCAATGATTGTGTGAGACTAAAGGAAGCACTCTAAAGCCCAAAGTATACTTCAGGGGGGTTTTTATGCGTAGAAAGCTTCATGTTTGTCCAGTGTCTGCTCTATTTTTTCTCCATAAGTTATTACCCATAAAAACATCTTTGTACTCTTTTAAACTAAAGTTGCAGCTATCTCATAACACTCTCACACAAGTGTTTGTCAATGCTGGTATCTGTTGCTGTTGCAGTCTCCAGTATGTTGTTATTGTTGTTCTGTCTCTTTAGTTTTGCTTTCTATGGTGAAACAACGGCCCAACTAATTAGTGCAAAACAAATCCAACCCTTGTGTATGTTTAAAAACCGAAGTATACATTGGGCTTAACCCACAGAGGAACACTTTTGGCAGTAAGTCTGAATGTGAACCGCAGCACATATTCACACGTCACTACAGCTCAGATGAAGAAGATCACAAAGCCAGGTGGGTATATTATTATTTCTTTCATGTGACCTATATGTCTCATAAGGCAAGGCATAGATTCATTCCACTTACATTGTAGTTAGTAGTTGTTTTCTGTATACATGAACCAACTAGTTAGTGATTAGTGAGACTGAAAAATACGGAAGTCTTAAGAGGCCCTGGATTATTATTATTTTTCTGTTTTCTTGTGATCACAACTTAACTTTCTCATGATCTCAGCATAATAAAGTTGTTTTCTCGTTATCATGACTATCACAACATTTATTTTTTACATTGATTGTTGATACAAAAACAATGCACCGGGAGTCTATTGTCATTGTAGTAACGAACGCAGCTACCCCACCGAGTCCTCACACGTTCGCGATCGATGACCCGCATAAATCCGTCCTTCCGCTTCGATCTACTAACTACGTTGGTTGATGCTGACGCTATTTCCTCTCTTCACCTATAGATGAATACACTATAAGCACAGCAGATCGGATCCACATTTTACAAATGAACCCAACATAAAAACTCATAATTCCGGTTGAGTGCCGAGGTGTTTCTAGATTAAACCCCCCTATCGTCGCTTAGTTCACTGTACCTAACAATCCGGTACTTCTCCAGACATGCCCACAATAACAGACAGAGATGCAACAGCAATACAATACTCGGATGGTCCATCAATCGACTAGTTTCTTAAGCACGCAGCTCATGTAATGTTACATAATGATAATGCGCCATTTTACACGCGTATTTTCCCTAACCACCGGTACCCACACAGCCGTCAGATACTTTTTCCGCCAGGTATGATAATCTGAATGATTACGAAACCGATTATTTATTTTTAATAATTTATTATTATTAATTCAGTGTAGTTTCGTTTTAGTTTTTAAATTATTTTGTCATTTTTATTTTATTTCAGTTTATGAAATAGTTTTTTCATCAATCGTTATACTTGTGTCTTAGTTTGACGGTTATTTATTATTCTCCTATCTGAAAAGAACTTGCACTTCCCGTTGGCTTCACGATAGAGAGCGGTAGGTTGCCTGCTTGGTGTAAATACTTACAGATTAAGGGGAGGGTATTAATTCATAATGAGATCTACCTTTGCCATGTCACAAAGGGACGCAATCAGACGCTCCCTCATTTTCTCAGACTGCTTGGCAGAAAAGGCTTACCAAAAAAGCTTTACTGGGTGTAATCTTTTTCACAGTTCTCCTTGTTGGTACGATTGCACTGTGTACCTGATTCTATAGCCCGCTTAACCTGTTAACGTCCACCCTTAAAAAAAGATATATTATAAGTAGCAATGCTGCACGATACCATAATTAGTTCCACATAACTAATCAAAAGCAAGTAATCTTATTGGGTTTTTATCTGGACAAAGCGCGTAATATACCATGCATGTCCTATAACACATAGTAGCTTATTTACATTACACATTATAACAAATGCCTGCGGAGGGCACCAACTGCCTGACGATTGTTTTTACACTTTACAGCACAATCTAATCCTTATTTACATTTAAAGGTCACATTTTACACCTTTCTGGAGTTTTATTTTAGGTTTTGATATCCTTAAGAATATATATATTTGCGGTATAAGTACCAAAAACCATCTCAATATATTTTTACAGCTCCTCTCTCATGAGCTCTGCTGAGAACAGGTCGATTTTCGCCTGTCTAATTACTGTCATTTGAGCCTCTTTCAACATGACTTGGCATATTTTTTACTTCTGACTTGACGCACGGCCAGCCAACCACACAGGCTAATCAGGGTCAGCTGCACGTCACAGCGCCTAGCCTGGAGGACACGACAAACACAAAAGGGATAACCCTGGAGGCGGCCCATTACAACCATCGCAGGATGCGGCTACACAAAGGAAGCATTAAAAGTCTCATCTTGTTGTGATGTGGTGCAGAATCGACGTCACTACCGCCTCCAAACATTATACCAATTCTTGACGCGTCGCCTACTTCTGCCGTTCCACCTTCCCCAGAAGCAGAATCACCAAGGGCGTGACACACGCAGCTGCCTGGCTTAACGGCCAATAAAAGTGCGAGACTGGACCCAGAAACGATCTGTCAAAAATCTCGCGTTTGCAGCGCACCCTCTCTCTCTCAGAAAGGTATCTCAATGTAGCAGGCCTATCGGGTCTTTTGTTGTTATGTCTACAGAATTCGCTTTGTTATCTTGCCCCTAACTGTCCCCTCTGATTTCTTCATCTCACGACTGTCGTGTATGAAATAATGTGAGCATGTGTGTAAAACAACAAACTGATGATTTATATATAATCATGTTGATTTATATACATGACTGGTAGTTCGACGTCAACTTTTTACGGAGTCACAACGGTTCGTGAAAATCCCGAGCTACTTTTTCAGGCTGTGGGCATTTTACTGTGTAACAGACTGTTTTCAAACTTATGATGGTGTTAAATAGCCACTTAGAACCCTCAGTTAATCGTAAAAAGCCAGAATTTCAGTTTTGACAATATGGGTCCTTTAATTTAAATGTCCACTTAATATTGATATGTTGCCAATTCCTTACTACAGAAATGCTACAGCCATAGTAATTTCTTGAATTGTGGACATCAACAATGTGTAACTCAGAGAGAGGGTTTAAACTTTATCTTTGCAGCCACTGAGATGGCACGTACTGACACCTAACCCCGCATGTAGCATACTTAGCGTGTCATATAACCACTTCATCACATATTTTAATTTTCATTGAATTGAGTGCTTTGTGATTCCACAATAGCAGTATACTTCTATTACAGTGGTCACCAACATTTTTAGGCCCAAGATCCCTGACCTCGGCCTTTATGAAAGACACGATCTACCCATTGAAGAACTGATAGAAAACGACATCCCAGATTGTACTTCAAATTTGAGGCCTTTTACTTAGTATTTTAATTAGTGATGCGCTGATCATAGTTGATTCAGAATTCAGATTTTCTTTTTTCCTTTTTTTTTAACTAACAAATTGGATTCTGATACAGATTTTTAAGCACATTTATTTATTGGCTATTTGCTTTATAACAAGCAAACTGGTCTTAAACAAAAATATCTTTAAGCATTTGAAATTAGAGCCAACCACTGCATTTTAATCATGATCTGCACGGGCCGTTGTTTTTGATTTGATTTAGATTAATTTCAAGATTTAAAACAAAAACAGAATGGTCTGACTTTAGGTGTTATTTATTTATTTGCTACATAAAACATCTGCACTAAACAAAAACAGGTCTGAATGAGACGCACTCTCTGACAGCAGGTGGCACTAATGAACAGGGTTGCCAGGTTTTCGGCATAAGCGAGTCAGACTCGCGTTTAGAGAGATGTTCCCGTAAAAAGTCGCATCCATCCGGGGGTCAATACAAGTTTTTTCGGCGGGGATCTTCAAGTAAAAGTCACATTCCATGGGCTAAATATCATGTTATTGGGGTCGCTTTAACCCGCGGACACGAACAACAACCCGCGGCAACAGTGTTAAGTAGCCCAATTCCGCGGGGAAACCGCGGACTTGGCAACACTGCTTATGAACCGACCGCAATATAGCGTTTCCTTGGTTACCGCTGTAAACAAGGCAGAGCTGCGCTTTATATGGAGAAGAAAATTACATTGCCATCGAAATTTTTCTCAAGACAGTTCCCTTCAGTGATATATTATTATAACCCCAGAAATGTAATGCATTTTTTGTACTTATTTTACTGTTTTTTTTCGGGATCTACTGGGACAGTGATAAAGATCTACCAGTCGATCGCGATTGGCGACCCGCTTTTATTCATGATTTTTAAATGAGTTTAATATATCATGCAGCCTTGGAAAATGTTTTAATAATGTGTTTCATGGATTCTCGTCTGTGGAATGCACCACTTCCGGTATTTTGCCGGTTACTCGACATGGGCAAAATGCAAATGAGGATTTTTTTAAATCAAGTACTCGAATTGAATCAGGAATTGTGACCGCCCTACTGTGAGTCTGAATTACTTATAACATTCATCTCGGAACAATGTGCACCATTCATATTTATAAGGAAAAATAATTTATAAACTTCCGCCAATCATCTTTCCAAATATGCTAACAGTTAATCGCGACTTCAAAATAACAGTTTAAACCCTCTCTCTGAGTTTGCATGTTTTGATGTCCACATGTTCTTGCTCAAGAAATGAAAGTGACTGTAGCATTTCTATCATAAAAAAGTGGCCAAATATTACAGATTAAGTTGACATTTGAATTAAATATTTAGTCAATATTAAACCAGAATTAGATTGCGCTGTAAAGTGTAAAAACAATCTTCAGGCCATTGGTGCCCTCTGCATGCATTTGATAAAATACATAGTGTACATAAGTTATGATTATATTGTTTTATTACAGTATGTATTTTGACTGTTTTGTTCAATAAAACCATATGATTGCTTGCTTTTAAAATTTTATTTGAACCAATAATTGCCTCTATTATGTATTTTAAATCATTTTAAAGTTTGTTCACTTAGGACTTTTTATTACCACAAAAATGATCAGATTACTCAATCATCAGAATAATCGACTGATAACTCTATTACCAAAATAATTGTTAGTGACAGCCCTATTATCAGTACAATTAATATAACTATTAATATTCATATATTTTATGTCAAAATTCAGGATTTAGGTCTGTAACTTCACGAAACAAGGTGTTGGGGAAAAGACAAAAACAACTCCAGTACCACTTGTGGTAGCCTCTTGGTGTGTCATGTGATTGGTGAATGTCAGACCACCTAAATTGTTTTAACTCTCTGATTGGTTGATTGCAAATTTGAATCTTGTAAAAAGTAACTGGTGTGAATTTCAGAGAAGTGGAAAAGTGTGACTTGTTTAGTGCCACAATAAAATCAAACACTTGAGAATAAAATTATAATGTTTGAATAAGGGGTGCTCCGATTGATCGGCGGTCTACCGATCTCAAAAAAACGATCTCAAGCAGATGACGCTGCCGTGAGAGGTTTGGCACGACATGCTGCAGCACCGTCTCAGTCTCTGTCTGGCGCGGGTGAAATTATTATAATGCTGAAGGTGAGGTACTCCCCTTCATATTTCTTAATTAAATATCTTATAAAGTAATTTGAAAACCTTGTGTGAGACACAAACGGCATGAGTGAATCACCGCGCGCGCTCTCTCTCAATATACGCAAATGTCTTCAAATCACCACATCGTGTCTGTCTATAGGCGAGCTGCACGCTTCACAGTTGACACAGGAATTGTCACTTGCACAATTGAGGCAGTGTCACATCGTCACGAAATCGTCATCGTAAAGTTTATAAATTGCATTACTTTTTAATTCTTGCCAATGTTTAAAACATTCAACGCTCGCGTGCTCTCCTGGAGACAGTACGCTCATGCACACTCGGCTTCCACCTTAGAAGGCCGTTTGCAGTGCGAATGTGGTGCGTATTTTTTCTGCGCTCGTGTTAACAGACACATTATAAGCGCTCTCTACCCACGATGCACACGGTTGCTGCCCGTCAGTGCGTTCCAGGAGCGGTGCGTCTGCAGCAGTGCAGAGATCATTTCCGCACCGAGTCTATTTTTGCTGCGCTGCAAGCACTGAATTAAAGTAACAGCGTTTTTTTTGCAGTAAATATGAACATGGATTGACACGAAAATGTAGTAATTACACCCTAAATTCTATTTAAGTCTACTGTGTTTCACAGTCAACACATATAGGCTATGGCTTTTTGGCTAGGTTTAAAGGGAAAGAGCACTTTTACATAAACAAGGCAATAATAGATGGCACTCGTGGAGGTAGGAAAACAAAGTTCTTTATGAAGCGCAAGATTGCTTGTAATAAATACTTCAGTGCAAAAGAAGTCGTATATCATAATCTTTGTCTTTACCAGAGAGAGCGACGGACTGTCCTGGTTTCTCCCAGCTGTTTTTCTTGTTTCCGGTCATCTGTGACTGGGTTTTGGGTTTTCCACCATGTCACCCTTCTGTATTTGCGATTTTGTGTTTAAAAGACACTGAATATTCAGTAATAATATTTATTTGATTGTACTGACACTATTGCATAATGACAAGACTTGAACTGAGTTGAGCTGGATTATGATATCACTGTTTTCTCCAGAGCTGCTTTATCGCCAAGACTTTGTTTCATAATGCATTAATTTTGCAACATTTTCACTGATATTGAATTTTATTAAATCAACATCAAGCTGACACAAAGTGAATAATGAAACTTTTGTGTACTATAAAATTCCTTATAGCTGAATTGAACTAATTAATTCGTAAATATTAACTTTACAAAGTTATTGAACTGAATTGTCTTTTAAGAGGTAAAGTTTTTCATTAAATAAAAATGTTTTTGTACAATTTGTGGTTGCATTTTATTTTATATTTTTCTTCATGTAATTACCTACTTTTTATACAGTGTTTCATTGTTATTGGCCAAGGAAAGTTTAGATTTTTTTTTAAGTTTTGCGTGATTTTATGGTTTATTAATATTAATAAAGGGAGACATATTACACTTTTATAGAGCAGTCTAGTCTATATAATGTTTGTTGGCTCTATTTTAGGTTTTTCCATCTAGTTTTGGCCAGATTACCCATTTTAAATAAGGTATAGACCCACTAAATGAGCGGGTCCAGATCGGATCCGAGCCGGATGAGTTACTTAATCAGCGGGTCCTGATCGGATCCGGGCCGGATGAGCTATTTCATGAACGGGTCCGGATCGGATCCGGGCCGGAAGAACCGCTTTATTAGCGGATCCGGTCTGGGTCCGTAATCCTTATCTGTTCCGGATCTGTTGCGCTGTGCAAGTGGACTCCGATAAGGACCCGTTTTGCGGATCCGCTCCGGAGTCATTTTGCTATCTGGGTTGGTTATTTTTCATCCTTACAGTGGAGTTTTGTTCCCAAGTTCGAGCAATGGCAGTCTAAGAAATACGGTTTGAAACAGACCTCGGTTTGCTACGTCACAAACCAATAACCAATCACGTCAAGGGATCGATTCCTATCACTAGCATGCAAAATATACCAATACCAGCACAAAACCAAAAAAAAATTGGAGCAAAAAACCCATGAAGCCGTGGTTTAACGCGAATTTAGAACCGCTAACTTAAATAATAACCCACGGCAACAGTGTAAAAGTAGCCCAGAGTCAGACGCACCTCTCCCGCAGCTGCGTCTGTACTTCACACGCGTATGATCGCGGGCGCGAATTAACAATCACAAACGGCTGCATTTGAGTCTTCAAGGCATTTTAGGACACAACAACGTCAATTAAGTAACTTTAACGAATGTTACAGTATTCACTGTAGTTGTCCGCTAGTAAAAACATAGTTTTATCAGTCATTATCCGTGTATTGCCACTGTTTTGCGTTTACTACAGTTCAGTGGATCAGGAGGCACTGGCTGGTGTGACTAAGTGGAGGGGGGACTAATTTGCATATTCATAGATCAGAGTATAGTAAATGAGGCAAGGGTGTAGAGTTACATTCAAGCTATTTTAAGGCATGAAAAAAAACATTTCACAAGATAAAACATTTAAATGTAATTTTGATGATCAAAGCTAAGTTTTAAGGGATAAAATATTTGACTACAGGTATTTTAAATGTTTTGCCACTTGCTTGAGCAATTTAATATATAAATCTAGAAGTAAATGCCAAAGTAAAAAGCATTGAATTGTGTGTTTCTTATATTTATTGTGTTTAAACACGTCTATGAAAGATTGTATTAATGTACTGTAAAAAAAAAGAATTGCAATGCTGAAAAAGCGTTTTCAGTGACAATGTTTGGATTTGAAATCAAAATAATGGATAAATGTTGTGTTTGTGGTAAATAGCCACGGATCAGTAGTGGACTCCTGTGTGAAAGCACAGTCCGTTCTGCTTCTCCTCTCACAAGAGTCACCTAAGAGAGGGATTCATTTTCAAAAATGAAATTCAGGTCCCGAGTAAATGTCTAAAAATCCTGATTTGAGTATCACTATAAATGGTTATAAATGATTAAAAGAATGCTTTAAAAAGATCGGTATCGGTGATACTGCTTTCTGTGATCGGCCTCAGAAATCCTGATTGGAGCACCCCTAGTTTGAATTAGGCTTGCTGCGAGAGTCGGTGTTGACAGTGTTACTGTGTTAAGCCGCAACACTGGTTAAGTCACTGCACACCGGAGCACCGCCCGCCACCATCTTTTTGATTTTTTTTTTTTTTATAGTAATAAAAATCATTCAGTTCAGTAAAAGAACAGACACTACAAATAAAAACTGAACGCGGCTGCTCAATGAGGTGACGAATGACAGTCGCTCACAGATCCAGCATATCAAAGATAACAGATAAATAATATTAATCAACAAAGTCAGGAGAGTGAGGCAAGTTTGACATCGCCAAGAAGAGTTAGGTGGAACGACAAGACGATGGAGGAAGATTATTAGTTATCAAAACCAAATGCAAAAGCCCTAGCTATTGGCAATATTATGACTTTATTTAAACTTTTGCATATTTTTACTTTATTTAAACTTTGTGTATTTACACCGGTCTAGGACCCCTGTGTACATGTACCGTCTTTGGTTTGTGTCCTTTCAAGCATTGACTCTAATTCCAGATAAACTAAAAATGCGCACATGCATTCTACAAACTATGTAAAGCGAAGGAAAATGGAGGAAAAAGATGGAACCCCAGACCCTCCCCCCCCCCCCACAAGTATGGTCTGTTTGAACATTGACTTCCTTAACACTTTACAATTGTCAATTTTGAAATAGCGGCAGTTTTGCAATTCCCTGTTAGAATCATTTGTGTATGGAGCAAACTTTGCATGTTAGAAATGATCAATAAATTTGAATGTCGTGGAAAGTTCATTTATTTGAGTAATTCACCTCAAATTGTGAAACTCGTGTATTAAATTCAGTGCACACAGACTGAAGTATTTTAAGTCTTTGGTTCTTTTAATTGGGATGAATTTGGCTCACATTTCACAAAAACCCACCAATTTACTATCTCAACAAATATAATACTTCTGGCCTAGGGATGGGTACCGAAACTCGGTATTTAATTGGTCCCGGGGCTAAATTATGAAAGACCGGAGTATCGATAAGCTCTGACGTTAACGTTCTGCTATCGGTACTGGAGAAATTAATAAAACACACACACATTTATTATTGCTATATATACACATTATCTTGCAA
>JADLZN010001044.1:45097-188173 GCA_018155175.1 Sinocyclocheilus anophthalmus | reverse complement strand
TTCACATACATATGTTTCTGCTGGCATATATAGACACTTTACGTTTCAACACATACATGCATTCTGATTTTCACGCACATATATTTACATTCTCACGCATTCGTTATTCTTACAGACAGTACCTAGATTCTAACTCATATACATATATTGTCACTTTCACATGTATATATACTTCACACTCATATGCATGCATGCCTCATTTTATTTATTTATTTAATTTTAATTGGAAGTCACTCTCAAACCAGGAAATACATATGCAAGACTTGCTCGGCTCATCCTAACACAACTATACAATTATGCTATTCAAAGTCATCATTTTTTTCCAAGAACAGTTTGTATTTATTATTATCTTTTTTGTTTTTTAATTTTAAAATTTAATTCTGTAACTGACTTGTTCTACAGATCTGTGTACAAGTGTTTACGATCTGATTTGATATGTTGACATCCTCAATGATAAGGACAGTTTCTACTCGGCCCTGTGGCCAGTGTTCAAAGATAAACATTAAATGAACCGTGAAATTTTCAGGTAGGTCTAACAGTATTCCAGTTAAGGATGCACTGATTTTCTTCCAGTATTTCAAGCATGGCAACCAATGAATTTGCTCTCTCTGGTACAGTATTTTCTCTGTTTGTCCTCTTCGTGTCCGTCTTCAGTGCATCTTGTCTCTGGCCTCTGTTAACATCCTGTTTACAGACTTAATATAATAATAATGTAATATTTACACACAAATTACATTGGGTAACTGGGCTTTGCATTGCTGCGCACATAGAACAGGACGCAAGTACTGATTGAGCTCTTCCCATCATCTGCTTTGCATAGGTTAAACTGTCCCAGATGTCTTGTATTTTGGCAATCATGTTGTATGTATTTGTCCGTTCACGTGCGAGAGACGACGCACTGAGCAGTGGGCCAATCCAGCCAGTGACAGAACCGTCAAAGGGTCACACTGGCCCAGGGGCATCAGGCAGTCCTTATTGTCTTACAGATAATATCATGATGATCACTACGTTCACTACATACAAAAATTATTTTAAATGAAATAAATTCTCTAAATGATTATCTCATGATACTCTCATATATACTCATTATTAAACTCTCATTATTTACAAAAAAATCTTTAAAAAGCCTATTGAAAAATTGCATTTTTTTGTCAAAAAATGTATGATATTTGGGCTTTAATTTGCTCTTTACACAGTTGCGTTCTTACTGTACTAATCAGTTTAATACATTCTGTTGAAGTTCTACAGAGCAACTGAGACATACCAAAGATAGAACACAGGAAGTGCTTTAGAATGTACTTCCTGCTTTCTATCTTTGATGTCACGGATTAAAGCTGCCAATCAGTCATGAAAAAAATCTATCTGTGATAATTATAAGAATTAAAAGCAGTTTTAGATGTATAGTAGTTTTAGATGTATAGCATGTCACCACTTTTACTGCTTGACATGTCAATCCAACTACCCAAATGGAGAATAATGAATAACAGAAAATAAAAACTAGAACTCAAAAATATCTAAAACAAACTATACGAGTGCGTGTCTTGGCCACCACTTTGAAAGAATCCTACGTAGAAGAAAAGGGGGATCGTGGAGTTTGTGTGGTTATTACATCGCCACTCCCCCAGTGTGGCAAATAACTGCGATCAGCTTAGCCATACTGCGGTTCCCCAGCTTCATGGCCGCGCCCTCACAATGTATCTGTCCCACATGACCAACACTGACAAGAGATTTTGAGTGTATCATCTCGGGTTTTGCCCCACTCTAATATGTATTGTAATGCACCTACTACACACTAGTTCATCAACTCGGTTTCAAATTTGAATGAGTCAACCAACGTGTTCAACAGGTAATAATTTGTAATATTCAAAAAGTTTCTGACAAAGACGGCTGATGCACGCTCGTCCAGACAGGAAGTGAGATAGGAAGGGCTGTGAGGAATGTGTGTTTTTTTGGTTAGTATTTCTCAGTATCTCTGTAGGTCTCTAGCCTGCTTCACAAAAAGAATTAATTGAACCATTTAAGTTTACTGTAGAATGCCACCTGCCTACGCTTAAAATCGACAATACATCCACCATTTACTAGACTTGCCATCAGCCATCATCTATTTACATCCCATATTAGGCAAATCATGCATCTGAAGATACATAATAACTGGCCATTAGTTAGTGTAGATACCCTTAAGGTAAGTTAATGAGATTCCAACTTGTAAAACTGTTCATAGTCCATCATATCACTCGTAATTACAGCTTGTGAACTGGACGTTTTTTGAGAGCTACGACTTGCACCCCATGACCGCTGTACCACCTGACCACCGCATGCTCTGTTTAGGCATTGATAGTGTTGCTGTAGAAAAGCATAATTCCGTGTCCAAGGACGTGAACAGCTGTGAGTAGAACGTCACGTGCTGTCATCTGAAATTACGGTAATTACGGTATGGCTTGAAACTATCATTACTCATCCTCAAGCCATCTTAGGTGTATATGACTTTCTTTTTTCAGACAAATCCAGTCAGAGTTATATTAAAAAATTGTCCTTGCTCTTTCAATCTTTATAATGGCAGTGAAAAGTGGTCAAGATTTTGAAGCAAAATAAAGTGCATAAATCCATCATAAAAAAGTGTTCCACATAGCTCCAGGGGGGAGCTTCTGAGGCCTTCTGAGGTGAATCGAGGCATTTGTGTGAGAAAAATATCCATATTTAAAACTATATAAACCATAATCTCTAGCTTCTGCTAAGAGGTCGGATGTGCGTTCACAAAAAGGTGCTTTCTAGTGTATTATGTGGAAGTGGAGTGCGGAAGTAATAATGTTCAGTTTCTTGCACAGACCAGTCGTTTTGCTTCATAAGACCTCAATATATGGTCAGGAGACAGGAGTATTCATTTTGTGTCCCTTGATATGCTCTTTTCTTCCTTGCCATCTAGTGGTTTAACAGAGAATTTATGATGAACCACAGCTTTTAAGCTGCAAAAATGACCAAAAATACCATAAATGATCATTACAGTAGTTCAGTAGTTCTCTGTGCCATATGACAGCATAAGATTAGCCTTTCAAAGCCATATGAGCGAGATTCCTGTGGAAGACTGCAAGATAAAGTGAGATATAAAGTAAAAAATATTTACAGTTATGAGACATAAAGTCTTGAATGTGAGTTAAATTAGCACTGGGATATATAAAGCCACAATTGCAAGAAATAAAGTTGCAATTTAAATGTTTTCTTACTCTGAGGGGGAAATTGGCCAACATAGAGACTATCAGTAAATGTGAATATGGTGGTGTTTTCACAATGAAGTGGCACTGCATGGAAAACAACAGTGTAAAGATAATTAAAATGTCTCTTTGTGTCAACTGAAAATTAACAGCATATAGTTTTTGAACATCATGACGTGAGTATATAATGACAATAAAAAAAAAATATTTGTATTTTTAGGTGCTCCTTTAAAGGGTGTAGCGTCTCGACCAATCTGACACACTAATTTTTATTTGATTTAACAAATCAATTAATCATTAGATTAACAAATCGTCACAGTCCCCCTCACTCATTAAACTGGATGCCAGGATTTCTGCTGAACACCCTTCCCCTTTGGTCACCATGACAACTAATCGTGATATCGCTGGTTTTATGACTCCCCTAGGAATGTGAGTAGGATAACCCACGCTTTGTCCCCATTGAATAGGCAGAGCAGAAATTGACTTTTCTATTAATTAATTCATAGGAAAACCTTTTTTTTGAATGAACACACATATTCTTCAGCCATTGTGTATATTATTGCTGTTTCGTATTAATCTGTTGTATTATAGAATATTTCATTCATGCTTACGATAAACCACTCATACATATAAGTAACTATTTCATGTCTAGTAACTATGAATTCGTATTCGGATGATCTAATTGAGAATGTCTATTGTATGTTTACACCTACAGCAACATAGTAAGTGTTCTAAAGAGTCGTTAATAATTGGTTACCGACAAGCTTCATACCACACTTACCGATGCTTTCCAACACAGGGCCATAAAAACCGCCCTGTAAATCTCGAACCCCCCAATTTGAGTTCCGTACGTCTCATTGGATAATCCCATCTTGAGAGGCGGGGATCTTCTCCTACCTTAAAGGCCCGGCTCCAGGGACCCTCCCCAGTTGGTGGTTCAGTGAGATGCTAAGATGAAGACGTGAGAAAACGCTTCAGGATACCAAAGCTCAGTGCCAGGCCTTTCGGCCTTGACTTTTCCATTCACCAAGCTTCTCTGACTCAAACTGGTTCTTTTCATCAACTATTTTCAGCAAGATCTTGGGCCTTAAGAATGCATCAGGAATCTCTTTCAGACAGACGATACTCGCAAGTATCAAACTTAGTCTTATTAATTGATGCATTAAGTATCAGTTAATTTTTTTTTTTACAAAGGTGTGTTTGAACTCAGAATCGGACGTATCCCTGAAAAAAAAAAAAAGGCTTGAGTCTGCTACTATTCAAATGGTTTCCATAAATGTCATTTCCTTATGTCTTCTTCTTTAGTGTTACCTTTACCCTTCCCTATCCCACCTGTATTGTTTGTGTGGTGGGTGTGTTGTGGTGGTATGTGTATGTTAGACCAGTTTATAGTGTTTTTGGTAGTTTTTATACGATTTCGTGTTTTATGTATTTAATACAACCTTACTTGTATCACACTTGACGTTTTCATTGTTTGCTTATAACCGGAGTCATTTATTATGCAAGATTTACGCTACAAGTTTTTTGTAGAATTGTACAGTAAGAAGTTATTTCCTTTAACCAGGAAATTACCGTTCTTAGAATTGACAAGACAGTTGACACTGAGAGGTCAGCTAAATATCTACAGATCTAAAATATTCATAATTAATTATAACTAGTTATTGTTAATTATTCATATTTCCTGTTGTGAGCTAAATTCGTTTTTTTACAGGGATTAGTTCACCTTCAGTTGCTGGCCCCATTGACTGCATAGTGGTCCCCCCCCCCCCCCATACCTGGAAGTCATGACCAATGCATGACCAGCAGATGTTTCTGACAGGCCTGGTCTCACAAAAGTCATTGAGGTGAACAGGCTGTTGAACCTCAAATGCTATGCTGTCTCTCACTTCCTACAGACCACCACAATGCTTTGCTTGTTGCATGCCAGCTCAGAAAAGAAGTAGCCTCTACAGACGTTTGCATGAGCTGCGTCAGTTGAACAGCTAATAAAGCTCAGTCTGGCTTGCGGTTTAGTGCGCTGCTATGAGATACTGTCATAAACTGAATAAAAAACAACAAAAACAAACAACCACACCAAAATACAATGATCACCAAAGAAGTACAGCAACCACAACAAAAATGTTTACTGGGTTCCAAAATGCTTCTATTTTGCATTTTATAAATTGAATAGCTATACGGTACAATTTGAGTGAAAAGTTGAATTGAAAAATAACAAAAAAATAATTAAAAAAAGTTTGAAGATCAACACACATAGAGGATAATATACTAGACTAATAAATCTGACCAAAAATTATCAAATATGACCATATTGTCCTTTGAAATTAGGAATTGTGATATGAGAGTCAAGATCTATATTTCATCACACACATAATATTGCTTAACAGGAAATATATCACCCGAGAGGACTTCCTTGTAAATCACAATGGCGATGTTGTGATCTTTCTACTGCGACTGAAGAGATTAATATTTCATCAGGGTATACGATGACCTTTGATGTCATTTTTATGTGGAAACAGTTTGACTTGAGAAGAAGGCATCGCCATGTTTTTGTGGTGAGACTGGTACGGTGACAAAATTCAGAGTCAGAGAATGAGAAAAACAACAAGAGAAGCGATCGCAAAAAGCAATAAAGGTGTGCTGTTTTTCCCTAGCAGTGGGAAAATGATTTTTTACCATATATGAATCATCAACATTCGCATAACTAACACCTTCACCTCAGAAACGTGAATCAAACTTTTCACAGAAATAAAGAAAAATAAATACATTGACATATTTCATAATAATATGGAAACAATTACAGATACAAGTGTTGTAAATAATGAAAACATAGACTAAATTAGATTCTGTCAGGGTGCATGTACACTATTTATAGGCAGTGAGAATGACATAGGAGCAGTGACGGCCGTTATTTCTTGTCAACAATTCTGCTGATTGAAAATGGAAGTGAAGATTTCTTAATCCCAACTTTCCTGTTAAGATACACACAATTTAAATAAGTAAATACAAAAAACAACAATAAAATTATTCCACACATAAGCACAAAAAAATGAACAAATATTAATAAGTTATCTTACGTTAAAATTTTGTCTTTCACCGAAGGATCTGTAAAAGAAAAGAAAACAATAATAATTTCCTCACTGTTTACTTGCATTGTAAACAGTTGATGAATGCTGGTTTGTTAGTCAGGAATGAGGATGCTGCTTACATTTGCGGTTGCAACATTTGATTTTCTTGATGCAGATCTGCACCAAACAGAGAAGCACGAACAATCCCAAGATCCCAAACGCCACGGCTATCCCAATTGACACTGATGTGGAGCTATCTGGAAGATGCCATAACATAATCAGCTCAAAATATGTGTATAAACTACAGCACACCATTACATTACAAGGCAAAACCACAGGTTTTTTTATTATTATTAAACACAATTAAACACATTGTTAACTAGCTAAATTAAACTACATCAACTTGTTGAGTGTGTATATAAGGATGTTAACCATGACAAAATAATTGACTGGCCAGTTTACTGTGACAGAATGCATGTAACTATACAACAGCATGGTCCATTAAAAACCCAATTATGACAGTAGTATGTCCTAAAACGTGCCTACTCTTTTACACACTCAAAAGTATGCACTTTTTCTTCACAAAAAGATTACATGCTTATATTTATATAAGCAACTGGGACACGCATTTATACTCTCTCATATCCATCAAAAATATCCATGGGGTCAGTTTTTGTTGTTGTTGTTTGACATACAATAATAAATACATTACTTTTCCCTGTTGAAAAAAACAGCATATGCTGGTTATGTATGTTTTGAAGCTGGGATGCTAGTTTGAGCTGGTCCTTTGCTGGTTTATGTTTAGGTCATGTGCTGGTCTTAAGCTGGTTGGACCAGCTAAGGACCAGCTTAAACCAACAAAGGACCAGCTTCACCCAAAAAGGACCAGCATAAACCAGCAATGGACCAGCATAAACCAGCAATGGACCAGCATCCCAGCTTCAAAACATACCTAAGCAGCATATGCTGTTTTTTTCAAGGTATTCACTCCATTAATTCTCTTTTTTGTGCTCTTGAAATATAGGCTATTAAAGAACAAGGAAAGCACACCACGTATAACGGGTTTTAAAAGAATGACATATCAAACAATAATCAGTAGCTATATAATGCTACTTGTTACTGACTGCTGCCATTTTGGTTGTTTTTTATGTGACATCACGACAGTCAAGTGCAGGAAGTCTGTGATTTTATTGTCCAAACTTGTGACTAAGAGTTTGACAAAAAAAAAAAAAAACGCACACATATTTACTAGATATAACACACTATTAATCACAACGATTGCTGGTTATGAATGCTAAGTGCTAATTGCTCAAATCTATATAATGAATACATGTATTATGCAATGTTAAAAGTTGAACGAATGCACAAAATACATTGACACAACACTAACATACTGTCTCTGAACATTTTAAATGTATTAATGTTGACAAAAAAACACATTCAATATATTCACATTTATTCATTCAGCTGCTACAAAAAGCTTGTTTGTGAACAGCAATAGCCACACCCTGAGAAAATGTGTTTCTTACCCATGATGCCTTTTTCCTGTGAGCAGCTGCACGTTTTTACAATGTGCTCAGAAGAAAAGTTAGATATTAATTTTTACATACAGAAATAAGTATTTTCCAAGTCTTTCTCTATAGTGTTAACTTTCTATGCTGCTAACTAGCCTTGTATGCATCTGTGGACCGGGCAAAGCTGACATTTTCTAAACTGGTCCGTCTTCATTCTCTTTTTTTTCCTTTTTTTTGACATCTTGTAAAAGACCCACCCTTTTACATTGGTGCCTCTCATTTTCACCTGGCTATTATGACTTGAGCTTATTGGCTAGTTTGTTTTAGTGATGAGGACATTTCTTTCAGTCATGCCAAGACTGAGGCTACATTTCCTTTTTCATTTGAGGTTATTTAAGGACAAATGGTTAGAATGTTTTCAGTTGAAATAAATGTTCTGTTCTGGTAAATGCGAAGTATGCCACAGCATGTCTTCACTAGGTCTTCTTATATACACCTACATTTGTCATCTAGTTTAATGTCACCTGTCTGGATATGAATCAGATGGAATGAGGTTTTGCATTCTCATTCATTACAGTGCAGACTTTGTGGGGGTGGATCGGTTTTAAGTGAACATGCATGTGTTTCGTATTGCCCTCTGCTGTTCAATAGATGAAATACAGGAGGCTGGTGGGCAACATGGTTGGTGGACATTAATACTACAAGTGCTTTTCTATAGTGGAGAGTGAAAAGTCTCGTCATCTCTACATGGACTTCCTCTCTCGGAATGCAATAAAATACCCTTTAATTCAACAGGGGCTTGTGTCAGACAGAACGGGAAACATAAGGAAGGAAATTCAAAACCAGAGAGATAAAGTTCAGCCTTGTGAAAGAGAAAGTGTTAAGCGTTTTTCCCCACCATGTTCAAGCCCAAGGCTTCAGATGAGAGTATTATTTACTAGTTAGTTAGTTCTGGAACATGTAGTTATATTAGTTTAGGCACTGTAGTTTTTTTTTTTCTAGAAATATAACTACGTTACAGATTTTATATATTTTTTTGCTTCAGATGAGAGTATTATTTGAATTATTTGTAAAGTGAAACCAACTGAACATGACGAATGCTCCAGACACTAATTTATTGTTTTCCTTGTAGGAGAATTTATCTTTAGCTTGACTTAAATCTGGAACATGTAGTTATATTTGTTCAGTTTCTAGAAATATATGTTGGAGAGACTTTGGGACTGTTAGGTTCTTATCAGGTAATGGATGAGTAAACCCCCCTGGGTGCAAGTCAGAGCACCAATAATGAAGAGACAGATGATTAGCTTTCGATGGTGTATTAGTAGAGAAAAGGAAGGGCCACAGAGATACAATCAAAGGTGTAGATAGTCTGCAAAAATAAGTACAATAAATAAATTAACAAATTAAATATATAGATAAACAATAGTAACATTTACTGTTTCATAATGAAACCAAAGCATTCATAATTCACATAACTGGCATTTCTCTGCTGAATATACAGTTAAATGAAGGGAGACAAGGTATTTCATAGAAAACTACAAGTCATGAGTGATCATTTGTCCCTATGAACATAAAGCTCCCATATATGGATAGAATAGTGTCGCATATGAGTTACATTTGCATAAACAGAACAAAACTCACTCGTTTTGTATTGTAGCAGCTTAACAGAACAACATCACGTCATTAAGACATCATAACACTGATTTACATCTTGATAAAGAATGAATAATCACACGTGAATTAATATTCCCAATCTGAATACTACAGAACTATCGTTACAGGACATTTCTGCGTGCAGGTCCTATGGTACAAACGCATATACGACCTGTAGCGATCATGTACGCACAAATCTAATAAATAGGCTTACTTTGTTGGCATTGCCTGACCCTTGGGGGGGTATTGATATTAAATCTGCAAAAATCCCCACGAACAAAGTGAAAGTATCATCCTTGCAGCTGACGGCTCGGACAGATCACTCAAACGCAGCAAACAGCGGCAGCTCATCAAACTAGTACCTCTACCGTAGTACTATTACGACTCCAGTTTCATAATAAAGGTCCCTCTTACAGGAGCCTTTAATACAGCCGCCCCCAAAGATGTGGAGCATCTTTACTTCCATGAAAGGCGACTTAACTAGTCAGTGTTGGGGCCTTAAGTCCATCCTTTGGTAAGGCCGGCAGGATGAAGTATAAACTAAACAAGTATAAACTTGACCCTTTATCAACACATCAGCTGACCTAATATGACCCTATGGGCTTTGGTGGGTCTTGATCACTCGTCCTACAGGCCATAAGCTTTGAGGTAGTTGGGGGTCTACAATCATAATAAATGTCTGCTCCTTCAGTTTGGGAGGAGAGGTTTGCCATTTCTGCCGGGTTTGGAGGCTAGGGAGGTAGTCCCGTATGAACCTGGACTAGAATCGATCCGCTAGGACCTGGGAATGTCTCCAGTGCCGGTGACTCAACATCTCTGGTTCGGGATAAACAACTTGAGGCAGAGATCCATCGGGCCGCCCCATGAGGAAACTGTTTGGAATTACTGGTCCGCATCTGCCACGTCTGAATACACGTACCCTAGTTTTTTGAGTTTTGGAAGGCCTCCTTCCAGCAAGACGTCATAAGACCTCCTCTGGTACTAACGTGCTCTCAAAACTGTGTATAAGGCAGATGTCAGGATCATGGACTGTCTGTGTCATGTTTTGCCCCTGTTTCTGTTCCCTTATTTGGTCATGTTCCTGTCCTCGTTTTGTTAATTAGTTGATTAGTCATCCCATACACCTGTGTTTCCCCAATCAAGTCTATTTAAGTCCTAGTCTGTGCAGTCTGTCTCAGTCGGTTCTACTCGTTACGTTGATGTGTTTCCTGCTGTCTCCAGTGTTTATGTACCCTGTGTTCCATGGATTAAATACTGTTTCGTTTATTCCTCATCTCCATCGTTCCTGCGCTACAGATTTTGACAGAAGACCTGACCAACACAGTTACCTCTGTGTTTTCCCCTCTGTTTGTTTTCTCGTTTTTCTCAGTGTTTTTGTTTACGTTGTGTTTCCCTCATGGATGCCCTCCTTCGCCCAGAATTTCTCCTCCTCCTGCTCCGTCACCATGGCTGGAGAATCCCTCACTTCTGCCTCCAGCCTACGAGGCCCGGACTCCTCACCTCCACCGTCAGCCGTCGATCCACTAGCTCCACCGGGCTCCCTCGTCCCTCCGGCTCCGCCTTGGTCGTGCGTCGACCCGCCATCGCCTCTGGACTCCTCTCACCCTCTCCGCTGCACCTCGTCACTCCATCCAACCGGCTCCGCCTTGGTCGCAGAGCCCTCGGCTCCATCCTTCAATCACCTCCCCCTCCCTGGTCTCTGTCTGCCGGCCCCCTCTGGGTGTCTGTCCTCCTCCGGAACCTCTTCCCAAGTTCCCACCCACGCCTCCCTGTGTTGTTGCTACAGTGCGAGGACGCACCTTCCGGGAGGGGGCGTAATGTCAGGATCATGGACGGTATGTGTCATGTTTTGCCCCTTTTTCTGTTACCTTATTTGGTCATGTTCCTGTCCTCGTTTTGTTAATTAGTTGATTAGTCATCCCATAGACCTGTGTTTCCCCGATCATCCCCTGTATTTAAGTCCTAGTCTGTGCAGTCTGTCTCAGTCGGTTCTACTTGTTATGTTCATGTGTTTCTTGCCGTTCCCAGTGTTTGATGTACCCTGTGTTTCTTCTATTAAAGACTGTTTTGTTTATTCCTCATCTCCATCGTTCCTCGCCATCACAGATTGTGACAGCAGATTTAACCGATCTCACTTCCCTTTCCCAAACTCCACCAAAATGGGGGGCCGATGGAGGATTAAAGTGGAAGTGGCGGGCAAGATGACCCTGTATGTCAGGAACCAAAGCAGCATAAGCTTCCCGTAACTCCCTTTCACCCCCACGGAAAGTTAGTACCTCGATCTAACCATATTTCTGCTGGCGTTCCTCTCCTCGCAACAAACCTTCTTAAAGCCATGAGGAATGAGTCGGTACTCATACTAGGGAGTAGGTCTAAATGGACGGCTTGGGTGGTCAGACATTTAAAGAGAATACCCCAGCGCTTCTCTGTACATCTTCCAATTTTGACTAACAGTGGGCCAAAGCAGTCCATTCCACAATAATAGAAGGCAGGTTTGTAGAGCTGAAGGCGTGCAGCAGGTAGATCCGACATCTTAGGGATTGTCGGTTGGGCCCTCCAATGTTGACATTCTGGGCAGTTGCGTTGAAAACTGCAGACAGCTTCGCAGCCTTGGAGAATCCAATAGTATCTCCGTATTTCCCCGAACAACCGTTCCGATCCAGGATGATGTAACTGGTCATCATAATGATGAATAATCAAACGAGTGACAGGATGGTTAGAATCCAAAACCAGAGTATGTAAAATGGAGTCATCGATGCCTGCAGTTCTCCGCAAACGACCTCCCACCCTTATCAGACCACTGAATGGATCAATTTCAGGGGCTAGAGTAACTAATCGACTCCTGGACCTAACTGGCTTCCCAGTCTCTAACAGTTTATAATCCTCAGGTAAGGATTCCTGCTGCACCCATTTGAGGATGTGGACCTCAGCCTGGCGGTAATCCTCAGCCTCTGGAGAAGTCCCTGGAGCCAAGTGGGCCTGAAGTTCTTGGGCAGTAACATCCAATTGTTCTTGCCAGCTGTTGTAGTTCCAACCATCAATCTTACCAGACGAGGGAGGAAAGGTATTGATCCCACAGAACGTAGATTTCCGTAGTTCAATCTGGTCTTCCCTGGTTTCAGTCTTAGGGATTACTGGCCATTCTTTGGGATCTTGGAGGAGGAAAGAGGGTCCTTGGGACCATCGGTTCGGCGCAGCAAGGTATTGGAGAGGTCTTCCCTTTGTGAGGTCATCAGCTAGGTTGTCTGCAGAACTTACATGATGCCAGGAACACTTCTCCATCAGCTCCTGGATCTCAGTGATTCTGTTCCCCACAATGACTCGCTAACGGCAGGACTCAGAATTCATCCACTGGAGGACCGTAGTTGAGTCTGTCCACAGGGAAATTGGTACTTGATTGGTAGGGTTAACTCATTTTCAAGTAATTTAGCCAACTGTGCCGCAACTAGACTACCACAGAGTTCCTGTCTTGGAATGGAGAAGGCTCGTTTAGGAGTGACACGTGAGCGTGCTATAAGGAATGACCGGTAGGTCTTACCATCCTGATCAGTAGTCCGGAAGTAAGTCACCGCTCCATATGCCTCCTTCGAGGCATCCAAGAAAATATGTACCTCATGGGTAACTTCATCCATCCCAAATTCAGGAGGGACATAAGACCGGGGAAAGGAGATACAAGGAAGGTATCGGAGTTCTTCCTCCCATGCATTCCAGGACTGGAGGAGCTCAGGAAGTAGGTTGGGGTCATCCCACCCTCTCTGCTTGTTCCACAGCTGCTTAATGATAACTTTTGCCAGAGTGGAATAAGGTAGAAGCCATCCCAGGCGGTCGTATTGGGTAGCTAGGACCTTATAGATGTTCCTAAAAGTTGGAGTCTCATAAATCACAGGTCGGTGTTTCTAGGACAAAGTGTCTGTCTGCCAGTTCCAGCTCAGACCCAGCGTCGATTCAGGGATGTCCGACTTCTCCTGTGTCAACCACAGCTCCACACTTGCAGCTCGGGCGTGGGAAGGTAGGTGACTCAGCACAGTAGGATCATTGCAGGCCCATTGGCGAATTTCGAATCCAGCTCCGGAAAGGATATTTCGTAGTCGATCAACCAAGTTCCGAGCCTCATCTGCAATAGGCAGGCTCTGCAGGCAGTTATCGACATAGAAACACATCTCCACTGAAAACCGGATTGCCTCATCCATTAGGGGGTGTTGCTGATGCTGTAGTGCATTGGTAGCACAACACGTACTGGAGGTTGTGCCGAAGGGTAATACCTGCCACTCAAGAATTCTGGGTTCCTCGTCCATCTTCAGGTCCCGCCAAAGGAAATGGAGTAGAGGACGGTCCTCAGGTATAAGGCGAACCTGATGGAACATCGCCTTAATATCCCCACTCACTGCCACAGGATGTTCTCTGAAGCGGACAAGGATGCCCAACAGTGAGGCCCCGAGGGTGGGTCCTGGCAGCAGGTACTGATTAAGGCTTTGTCCCTGATACTAATAGGAGCAGTTAAAGACAAGGCAGAACTTCCCATTGTGACTAACGAGATGGTGGGGGATGTACCAGCATTCATGTGAATCAGGTATAGGGTCAGTTACCTTCCTAACAGTTCCTGTCTCAATGAGTTTCCTCATCTCCTCTTTATAGACCTCAGCTTTTACAGGCTCCTTCAGCAGACGCCTCTCCACACTGCGAAGGGTAGGTAGGACTGATTCTTTAGGTGCATTCAACAAAGGCATGTCCTTTCGCTGCAGTAGAGGTGTAGCCAACTGGTTGATTCCTTCCATTTCCAGGGTAAGAGACTTACGGTCAAGCAGCTGAAGCGCCTGCTGATCCTGCTTAAACCGGGTTACCTCGTTGCCCTCCCACTGTGGAACCGTATCCAACTGCCACAGTCGTTGAACGTTCTGAAGGAGTTCATCCTGAATTGGAGCCATAGAGGTTAGCAGACATTGCCGTTTGGTAGGGGGACACCCCATAGAAGGTATAGGACCCTGGAGTGTTCATCCTAGGTGTGTGTGAACTGCAGCTGGTGCACCTGGGCCACCCCATCGAACAGGTTCTGTTGGGGTTATGAGATGGGGCTGATCTGAACCGATGAGAAGTAAAGATTGGACATCAGTGAGTGTACGGATGGGAAGACCACGCAGATGTCTGTACTTCTGCTTAGCAAAGGATGCACACTGGCTCAGGTAATGCTCAGTCTTATCACAGAAAGGACAATAACATTTCACTTTGGCAGGCTTGGTTTATGAAACAGGACCTTTCTGATGGACGGGAGTCTCAACTGGGGATTCTCCAACTCCATGCAGAATGGTCACGGTTCTCTTCCCTGAATCTGATTTAGCATGCAAAAACTTGGACATCAGCTCAGTATCATAACTGTGACACCAAGTTTCGTAACAAAGCCAGTTTGGAAGATCAACCAGATTAGGGGTTGTGCCAGGTTGGCGGAACATATGCCGACGAAACTCAGCTTGCTGCGTTTCATTCTTGCCTCCTCCAGCTTAAGGTGATCCACTAAGATCTGATATTTGAATAGTTCAGTCCCGTCTGGGGGAAGCAGGTTCTCCAGAGCTATCCGGAGCCGAGCGAACTCACCAGGATCAGGCCGGTAGGACTTAGGAATCGTAGGAGAAGGTCCCCTGTATACACATTCAGACCCAGAATAAGGTGCTACAGGACGTATGCCGGGCTCTGCCTTTGGTGCAAAGGCTGGAGGATTCGAATGAACAGGTACCGAACTGAATCGCGGAGAAACAAGGTCGTGCGGTTAGCAGGTAAGGGCATGGCCACAGATGTGAGTAACTCTTGAAGCTCTTTAGGGGTAGGAGGTGGGGGAAGCCCACAAGTGTCAGGAGCATAATGCTGAGGAGGGCGTGTTTCATTAGCCGAGAACACAAAGGAATACTTTCTAGTCTCTGGCATCACCGGTTGGTAAACAGTGACACCAATGTCAGAGAGTGCAAGGTCACCCACCTGGTTCATCAAGTCAACATCAGGCTCAGGCCATAGCGGTAGGGGAAGATCAGCAAAATTTCCATCCTCCACTAAAGGTGTGGATTCATACCGCCTCACAGGAGGACTGGATAACTGCAACGCCGGTGGCTGTGCAGGTGAGAGATTCTGACCTCTGGTTGACTAGGGTCATCCGCAGGGACTGAACAACTTGTAACTAATTATCTGATTCCGCCGGACTTTCTCTCAGTCCGTCAGATCATGCCTGGAAGCTGTAGTCCGTATTAGTTTTGCCAGGCTCTATGAACTCGTTCTGTAGTTCACTGGAACTGACAACCATCTGCTTGATGGTCATGCAGAAGATGGCTGAATGAATTTCAGATGCTGTCTAGGCTGATATTTGAGGAATGATCTGCCCTAAAAATAAATCCTTAAATTCACATTTGTGGTCCTTGCCCCCCTAAAATGAGTCCTTTTGAAACTGTGTTTTGGTAGGAGGCAACAAGATCTTGCCTTTGTACAAAACTGCACAAATAGAAATGCAACAGGTATAATTGAATGATTGTATGATTGATTGAATTGATTTAATTTTTTGTATAATACTATAATATAATATAATATATTCACTTAATCTAAAAATGACCCACTGAATGTTATCCTGCCTATTTACAATGTCGTAAAAATAAAGTTTTAAAATGCAACAGTAACTATGAGTTAACAACGGTGTTGTTTAATGATATAGATACTTACAGGGAAAAAATCAATCCATCACTTAACATTTGGACATGAAGATTTAAATTAGTTTATAAATTATTTTTAGATTGTGCTAAGATAATGAGACTTTGGGTTAACTGAGACACAATGGATCTTTTACTAATATGCTATACTGATCTGATGTACTGTAATATATAATTATATATATTTAACTGCAATTATATAAATAGCGGATTATTCTGACAACTTATGAAGTGCCTATCTTTTGATTGAAACATCTACTCTAACACTCAGATGTGTCCTTCTGTATAATTATTTATGTAAGTATGAGTAGAGATTCACATCCTATTTTACTTTGGTTTTGCTGAAATGATTCAACACATCTATAGACAAATACATCATTTCACACTAATTTTGTGTAATATCCCGGTAATGCAGTGTAGCGTCTGGACCAATCAAACAAACAATATATATTTTGTTAGCTAGATTAAACAAATACTCTGTAACACCCCCCCTCCGTTAACCAGCCATACGGGGTAGGACCCATGCACCCTTCCCCCGGAAATGCGATAACACCCCAGGAAAAACCGAAACAGGCCCCTTATTTGCCTGGCAACCACTGCGAAATCACTGGGTTTATTGCCAAAATATCTAAAGCCTTGGAAAATCCTGCATTCCCAGACAAACGCCAGAGAAATTGACTGTTCTCTAATTAATTCATAGGAATACCTTTCTTTGAATGAACAGTGTATCTTTCAGGTCATTGTGTATATTATTGCTGTGTTGTTTTTAATCTGTTGTATTATAGACTATTTTTTATTCATGCTTACGATAAACCAATCATTCATATAACCTTACATATACCGTGCTTAGTATCTATGAATTCGCCTTCTTATGATCTAAACAAGAATGTATATTATATGTTGATACATAGGCAACATATTAGTGTTCTAAGTAGTCCCTTTAATAATTTTTATCCAAGTTTCATATGCAAATTACCATTCTTTCAAACAAAGGGCCATAAAAACGACCTAGTATCTCAGAACTCCCACTTGAGGTTCCAGACGTTCTCATTGGATAAGCCCATCTTGAGAGGCGGGGATCTTCTCCGACCTTAAAGGCCCGGCTCCAGGGACCCGCCCCAGTCGGTGGTTCGGTCAGATGCAGATGAAGATGTGAGAAAACGCTTCAGGATACTAAAGCATTGTGCCAGGCTTTGGCCTTGTCCTTTCCATTCATCAAGTTTCTCTGACTCAAACTGGTTCTTTTTATCAACTAATTTCAGCAAGATCTTGGTCCTTAAGATTGCATCAGGAATCTCTTCCAGACAGCCGAGACTCGCAAGTATCAAACTTAGTCTTATTATTTGATACATTAAGTATCAGTTACACTTTTTTTTCAAAGGTGTGTTTGAATTAAGAATCTGACGTTTCCCTCAGGTGTTGATCTGCTGAATATGCAAATGGTTCCGTAACTTCATATTCTTATTTTCTCTCCTTTTTACTGAGTTAAGCTTTAACCCTTTCCTGTACCAACTGTAGGTGTGTGTGTGTGTGTGCATGTGGTATGTTATGACCAGTTATGTGTTTAGGTAGATGTTCGACCCCAGTGTATGATTTTCATGTAGTATGTTGGACTATGTAATGTTTATGTAGTTTAATAAACCCTAATACTTGTATCCACTGGACGTTTCAATTGTTTGCTCATAACCGGAGTCCCATCCTGCAGATTTACGCTACACTCCTGTGACGTTGTAGAATTTGTACAGGTAAGAACGTTATTTCCCTTAACCGAATTACGGTCTTCTTAGAATTGACAGATTATAACTAGTTATTGTTAACTTATTCATAGTTCACCATGAGCTGATTCGTTACACAGTATCTCGAGCCCATTTCCCTGCATTGAATCCAGGATATGCTAAAAAAAACTTACCTTTGATCTCATCCACAGAATGTAAACTACACTACAACAAAAGATACATGAATATAGGTACAATGAATTGGTGTGCAAAAGGAAGACAGAGGCCGGGTTCGTTTAATAAAGAGGCTGCTTCGAAATGTTGTTTTGTTCTGACACTGGCTTTGCCCTCATGAAGACTCCATTTCCATGAACACAGAGGACTACAGAAGTGGAATATAGGATCTATCACATCCTGCATTCTTCATCAACATCTGATTCCTTTGGAATACAGATCTAATTGTTTATTTACAACAGTAAGGGTCTTGTTTATTTTCGATTGGTTGTTTATTTTTTATTTTATTATTTCTTTATTTTTTATTAATTGATATATAAATGTTAGTTAATGTTTTGTCATTATGTCAGACCTAAACTTTTCCAAAAAGAAAACACATTTAATAGGTTAAGCCATCTGATATTCTTACATTAATAATTATACATACATCTGTGGAATCAATTATTTCCTGATTGTTTTCTGCTAAATTCAATTTTTAAACGTCCTGTTATGTTAAGTGGAAAACTCTACTCACACCCTGCCGGATACAAAGACACACACTTACTTAAAGTCTACAGTAAATATAACTTCATTAACTTTAATTATTATGATGTTGCTATTAATCACAACCCGCAGAACAATTACATGTCCAATTCTATTAATGTAAGAATAAGTAGAGATTCACAACCTATTTTAATTTGGTTTTACTATAATGATGCAACAGATCTATGGACATTTGCTTATATTTATATTGATATTGTACAATATTCCAGTAATGCTAAGAGCACCTTTTTCTGTATATCAGATGAATATGATTTATTCCTCTAAACCAGCTTGATCTGCTAAACACTAAAATCAATTCCAATCCAATATACAGTGCAGTGTTTAATATACTTCACTCATTGTTTTAACCTTTAACCAGCACTGCTGTATGGCATCAGTTTTACAACCAAAGCTGTTTTTATTCCTATTTTTCATATTTAAGCAACATCCTTATTCGTATTCATTGGCTTTGTTTTTCACATTTCTGCTCAGTTTTAAAGTAATTTGAAATACAAAAACAAAGTGAGTCACTGAGTCACGTGGTACTTTAGTATCTCTGCATCATAACAGTAGCTGAGCGACTTGCTTTGTAACGATGGCAGTCTCAACAACATGTTTAGCAAGGTAAACATATCTGGCCGTGGCTATATGTTAAACAAAGGCCTTGTCATTGGAATTCATTAAACACGGTTACCTAATGCAAGACTGAGATGTTCAGCAGTATCATGGGGTCATACTCATCAAGGAGAGGTCACACTGACCTGGCCCTTAACAGAAATATGATCACACTCCCACTGATAACTTTCACTGATAACCTTTTCGCTACATCTCACTCAAGGTTTAGAGTCCTCTCTCTTTTTATAGAAAGAAATAAGAGTGATAAGAGAGCACAAGGGTCAACTGATTATGGATCTGGTTCACTTGATTATATAATGGTTTATTGTTTGTTTACCTTTGAGCTATTGCAAAGTTTACTGATTTGACCAGCGAGTTTAGAAAATGAGGTGAGAGCTTGTTTCTATTTATAGACTCTGAAGTTGAATTCATGATGTGAGTATCGAGTTTCTGGCATTATGAGGTAAAATGTGAATTTGAGGCAAATTCTTAAGTCATGTTGAGTAACTTTACCTCTAATAGGAAATAGTATAAGGGTGTTTTCACATATAGTTCGTTTTAAAAGAACCAAACCCAGTTCACTTAACGTGAACCAGAAAGAGAACCAGCCGAAAGTGGCCTCAGTCCTTTTGGTGTTCACAATCTATTGGACTCAAAAGAGAACCCAGTTCTTTTTTTGGTCCTCATCAGCAATGAAGAGATCTCAGACCCTTTCTGGTTCACACCACAACTTTATAAGAACTCAGACCCCAGCTTTCTGTGCAGCAGTGGATTTTGGGTATTCAAGATGGCGTCTTCACATGTTGTCATCACATGGATGTGGCACATTTTGAAGCAAATGACAAACAGAGAAAGAGTCAGACAAAGCAGAACTAAAGGAAAGCATCTGAAAAAACGGAAGAGGAAAAGGATAGCAACTAAAATATTTTTTTTCTTCCAACACTATCAACAACTGCTGCTGCTTGCAACAGGACTGCTTGTGACAAAATAAACACGTTTATGTTTTTATGGGTTGAGGAGAATTGGCGTTTAATGTAATCATCTTTCCAAATTTCAATAAGTGCACAACTCTCCTCCTGGGACCACACAACCCCACGACCTGCCATGCTGAAAAGTTTTTTTCTGTTGTTACAGCAGTGACGTAACATGGCTGCAGGTATGGCAAGTCTCCAGGTACACATGTTGAAACGAAACGCAAAGCGGACCGGGATCTCATTGCTTTCGCATATCACAAAGATATCGAACCACAGACATACCATACTCAGACCACCTCTGTAGATTGTCTGAGTACGGTTCACTTTTGGGTCCTTTTGGGGGGGTCTGAGATCACATGGTTTGTTCACATATACACGCTGAACCGCTCCGAGAGCGTTGAAAGGGTTAAACACCCTAAGACTCAATGTGTTAGTTTGTGCAGCTTATACCAGACGTAACAGGATTGCATTATCATCCAGCTGTGAAGAAATTATTAATCATATACAAGTGAAATTAATGAATCTAATTGAATCAAATCAAATCAAATGGAAACATACTAAATTGAACTGAATTAAGTGTTAATCTGGATTCACAGTTATAAACTACTCTGTCAGGTAGCATTTATGAAATTGAAGTAAAATGAGTCAAACCTAATTTAATCAAATCAAATGTGAATATGGCTTCACAGTCATACACTTTACACTGACAGATACTTTTTTTCACTTCAGGAGTGAAGTAAAGTGAAATTAACCCCAAACAAACTAAACTGAATTGAATCAAATCAAAATCAATCAAATGTGCAAATGGTTTCACAGTCATAAACTTCGCATTTTCAGTAGTGAAGTGAGTGAAGTGAAATGAACCAAATTCAATCTAATCAATCCAAATGAAATGTGAACTTAAATTCAATCAAATGTGAATATGCTTTTACAGTCATGAACTTTACTTTTAGAGATATTGTTTTTCTTCACTTCAGGACTGAAGTGAAGTGAACCGAACCAAACTGAATCGGACATGACATGAGCAATGACACAACAGCATGATATGGTCAGTTATTTCATTGTGAAAAACCGGGAGATTCCTGATTTACATTAATAACCGATTTTATGAGCAGTCCTCATTAAAATACTTAAAGTACAGCATAATTACAATGATAAACTACTAGTCATAGCCACCAAAATCAGCTTGAAAGAAGATCCGGGAAATTGAGAGCCATTTCAGCAAAAACTGTGCACACAGCATCCCTGAACCCAGTTTAACTTGTAATCCTGCTCAACCACACACAAGATATGGCCCTGTCCCAATGAGGAAGTGAATGCAGCAGGGTGGAGCAACATATCTAGGTGAGCTGGGCGGCGGTATCTGCTTACATAGGTGAGGGTTTTGATCGTGAGCAGGGAAACTCCAAACAAATCTGCACAAGACAGAGGCTGGAAAAGAGGAATTTTTCAAAAGACAGAATCTTGCAGCGTGGGCAGATCAGGTAGCAGTAATTGTTAAGTGAAAGACAAGACGAGGAAGAAGTTACAGAAAAAGAAGCATAGTGCGTTAAGAAAAGGAAGATTGCAGAAAGAGGTATCTTCTGCTGGCATAGAAGTGGTTTCTACTGCCCAGTCTGCTGTGGTCGCGACCGGCAGATTGCAGGAACGTGTCGACAGCAGTGATAAAACCATGAGGGTGAGTGTGAACTGATTTTTTTTCTACTCAGAGAAAGTTTTTCTGTGCAGTTATTAGCGTAAGGGGGTATTACCACAACGTAAAATGACTTTAATAGGTGCAAACTAATGTAGTCAGAACAAATGTATGTATGTAACAAATGTACTTTTGGATGCCATGGATCTGTTGAGAATTGTGCGATTATTGTACATTTGCTATAAACTTGCAGCAATTTGCTTTAATGCTGATAATTCTCTCATCATGTACTCACCTTTATGTCATGCCAAACTCATTTGACCAGCAGATTTACTATCATATGGACAGCAGATTTATTATTAAAAGCAGTTGTTATTAAAATGTCAATGGTTCATTAAAAATCTAGCCTATATGTTTATACAACAGTTAGTTGTGTTACCTGAATTGTTGTGAGTCCAACAGCACTGGAATTGACGTGCTACATCCGTCATGTTGTCCTTGTCATGTGATGACCTACATTGTCAGCTGCATTGCTTCACAACTTCTCTCCTGTGGTCTTATGTGATAGTAAAGATCAGATGTGCACTTCAGAATCTCGCCAGAAATAGTAGAACGTTCTGCCTGCTGTTTTATGAATTTGGACATAGCACTTTTTTTCACATACTGTTTTGCACCTACTATAGTAGGATACTCTGTAGTATTCAGACTACCAGTCTGTGTGTTAGTGATGGGGATTTTTCGGTGACTCTTCTGCAGGTTACATTGTTAGGCCAGTTGGTGGCAAGTAATTGTCTTAATTTTTCATTCAAAGAACGAAACATGTGAAAGTCTCATGACTGAGTCATTGAATCATTCACTTAAGCAATTCATTAAAAAAATAATCACTATGGAGCAAAACAAGTGACTATGAATAAGTCACTGAATAATTTACTCAACCTACACTATTATTCAACACACAGAACAGAGGACGAACACTTTCCTACTGTGTGGGTGTGGGGTTCGGATTTGGCTGCGTTTGCAGCTATTTTTATTGGTGGATGAACAATAGACAAGTGACTGTCTCTAAAATGTAAGTTTTCTCGATATTAACTTCTTAAAAAACTGTACACTTATAGTTAATGAGCACTATTACTGGCAGGCGTATGATATTACTCCCTAGCCATATTGGCTGTTTATTAGTACTTATAAAACACATATTAATGCCTTATTCTGCATGATAACTTAACAACTACCTTACTAACTAACTATTCATATACTAGCACTAGTAATATTTAGGGAATCATGAGATTTGGACCTTAAAATATAGTGTGCCCAAAAAAAAAAAAAAACCTTATTAGAAACAGCTCAAGTCATTGTTTTTAGTTCTGATGATATGTTTTTGCATTGGTAAAGGAGACTTGGATGCATGTTTTGAACTAGCAATAAAAGATCCTGAATATGCGGCACAGAAATAGACAGTCATATAAAGCCATACCTTGTGGATGTGATAGGCTATTGTTTTTTTTTTGTGCTTTATGGTGACTCCACGTGAGACATCCATGTTGGTTCAAAAATCCCTACTTTGCATTTCAGTCATTTGAATAGGTCTGGTTCCTGAAGCAAAGGTGCATGTGAGATTAGTATGCCTAAAGTTTTAACTTCAAAAACTGAGACGTTAATAACAAATGCTTGGCTGCAGTTTAAAAGGAGCTATTGGGTTGGCATGTGTAACTAATCTGCTTTAGCATGAGCCGACTTTGATACCTCTCACCTGAGAAATCTGTTTTGTGCCTGTCAGGTATATTGTTCTGTTGGTCTCCTCGAAGGGCCTGAAAGTGAATTATATTTTACTTGAATGTAGAGTAACAACACTTAAAATGGCATGGAGTCAATAATGGCTGCCGTATGACTAGATCGTGTTCACAAAGCAATAGTACCAGACCAAGCTGAAAAAACATATATATATATATATACAGTGGGTAAGTAAAGTATTCAGACCCCCTTAAATTTTAAATTTTTCACTCTTTGTTATATTGTAGTCATTTGCTAAAATCATTTAAGTTTTTTTTTCCTCATTAATGTACACACAGCTCACCATATTGACAGAAAAACACAGAAGTGTTGACATTTTTGCAGATTTATTAAAAAGAAAAACTGAAATATCACATCGGTCCTAAGTATTCAGACCTTTGCTCAGTATTTAGTAGAAGCACCCTTTTGATCTAATACAGCCATGAGTCTTTTTGGAAAGATGCAACAAGTTTTTCACACATAGATTTGGGGATCCTCTGCCATTCCTCATTGCAGATCCTCTCCAGTTATGTCAGGTTAGATGGTAAACGTTGGTGGACAGCCATTTTTAGGTCTCTCCAGATATGCTCAATTGGGTTTAAGTCAAGGCTCTGGCTGGGCTGTTCAAGAACAGTCACAGAGTTGTTGTGAAGCCAACTCCTTCGTTATTTTAGCTGTGTGCTTAGGGTCATTGTCTTGTTGGAAGGTAAACCTTCGGCCCAGTTTGAGGTTCTGAGCACTCTGGAGAAGGTTTTCTTCCAGGATATCCTTGTACTTGGCCGCATTCATTTTTCCCTCGTTTGCAACCAGTCGTCCTGTCCATGCAGCTGAAATACACCCCCACAGCATGATGCTGTCACCCCACCATGCTTCACTGTTGGGACTGTATTGACAGGTGATGAGCAGTGCCTGGTTTTCTTCACACATACTGCTTAGAATTAAGGCCAAAAAGTTCTGTCTTGGTCTCATCAGACCACAGAATCTCACCATCTTATTTCTCACCATCTTGGACTCCATGCGGGCTTTCATGTGTCTTGCACTGAGGAGAGGCTTCCGTCAGGCCACTCTGTCATAAAGCCCCGACTGGTGGAGGGCTGCAGTGATGGTTGACTTTCTATAAATTTCTCCCATCTCCTGACTGCATCTCTGGGGCTCAGCCACAGTGATCTTTGGGTTTTTCTTTACCTCTCTCACCAAAGCTCTTCTCCCCCGATAGCTCATTTTGGCCGGACGGCCAGCTCTAGGAAGGGTTCTGTTCTTCCCAAACGTCTTCCATTTAAGGCTTATGGAGGCCACTGTGCTCTTAGGAATCTTAAGTGCAGCAGAAAGTTTTTTGTAACCTTGGCCGGATCTGTGCCTTGCCACAATTCTGTCTCTGAGGTCTTCAGGCATTTCCTTTGACCTCATGATTCTCATTTGCTCTGACATGCCCTGTGAGCTGTAAGGTCTTATATAGACAGGTGTGTGGCTTTCCTGATCAAGTTCAATCAGTATAATCAAACACAGCTGAACTAAAATGAAGGTGTAGGACCATCTCAAGGATGATTAGAAGAAATTGACAGCACCTGAGTTAAATATATGATTGTCACAGCAAAGGGTCTTAATACTTAGGACCACGTGATATTTCAGTTTTCTTTTTTTTAACAATCTTGGTCAAAAATGTCACAATTCTGTGTTTTTTCTGTCGATATGGGGTGCTGTGGTGTACAGAATGATGAAAAAAATATAACTTAAAACTATTTTTAGCAACTGCTTGCAATATAAACAAAAGAGTGAAAAATGTAAGGGGTCTTAATAGACTTTCCGTACCCACTGTATCCATATAACTGGTACGAGGCTAACACGCTCAACTGACACAACTATAAGCTATCCATCATTTTCTTGCCTGACATTGTGCTTTTGTGCAGTTGTTTGTTGTAATTTAATAGTTTGTAGTCGACTGTCACTCTTCCAAAAACAGACACGATCCTGTTTTACAGCTTATACATCTTTTCTCTCTGGTTCTGTCTGGTTTTAGATATTGTGTTGCACAATTTACAGTAAACATTGTTACTGAGCTCTTGAACACTAGCCTTACCATTTGCATCCTGGTTTCTCTCTGCCCTGATCTCATTATGTGATAATGACCCATTTACATTGCACTTTCAGTCTCTCAAAGAACTTTCAGTGGTTTCAGTATTTGTTGAAAGGGGATTCAAGCTCCATTGTTCACCTTTCACTTTGAATTTTACTTGTACTGTAAAATATCAGCAATATATTAGACAATTTCTAACAATACAATGCTGTATCTTTTTTTTACTGTGAAACCAATGCAGACTATGCTATTACAACAAATTACTATAAAAAGAACCACATTGTGTTGCAATGTGGGATAATATTGCAAATAGTTTAATTATGATGATTACTGCTCCCTTTGACCGGGATCTTTGACCTATGGTGGATGTTATGTGTTAAAGTGTGTTAAAATAATTGTATAACCAATTAAGGGTGGATTTGGATTAATTAATTAATTAAAAACTGCATTGCAACACAATAAACTGTTAACACTGCAGATTTAAATAAATTAATGAATTAATTTGTGGTTGTGGAGTTGTAAGACCCGAAATAATAACTCTCACAAAACAGATGCCCTGCAACAAAACAATACACTTTCTAATCTGAAGAAAATATCTCAAAGAAAACCATTTGTGCAACTGTCCCTCCACCCATCCTTAAGTCCCCTCCTTCCCTCCTGGCCATATGGCTCTGGTCACTGAAAGCTGACTTAGAAGTGTCAAGAACTCAAGTTACTATACTTACATATTGTGGTTATTATATCTTAAGAATGGTCTCAATTTCACAGCAGTCACTTATATTACGAGAAAGACTGAAAACCTTTTGAAGAATTATGTTCTGCGGAGGAGGGGGTGTGTCTTCCTCAGGGTCTGTGAGAATGTTTTCCCATCGCTGACCAGGTGTGACCCTTGGGTCACGGGATCCTGACAAACCAAAAGGCCTTTTATGTTTTTGCAACTGATTGGAAGATTTTTTGTTCTGGTCTGGATAGATAAATGAATTGGCAAAACACTATCGGGGGATTGTGTAACTAGAAAAACCTCTCTGGAGTTCTGGATCCAAATCTCTCAAATGCTACTATGTGTCTCTAGGCTGTCAGGTATGCATCTCTCACTCTTAGATTCATCTTTGAGCAATTGATGTTATGCATTTATCTGAACTGGAACTCAATTAAACAAGTAGAAGCCAATTCATAATTAAATTATTTAATTGTCATGATACATTTTACCTGACAAATAAAATTTTATATTTGATTCTGATCTCTTCTGAAATCATTATTACTAGTAGATTAAGTGGAGTCTGGTATTACCGCAAATCTGCGTGCAGGATAGGTCAAACTGAAGGCCCAGTGAATGGAGCATGTGGCACATCATGTGGGACCTCCTGATTTCTGTCTATCACTGATTTAGCAAGTTGCAGGTGCGTGACTTAGGAAACTACACTTTTATCTACACTTTGAGAAATTGGCAACCGACTTAAAAGTATTAGATCACTCTCCATCCTATGACTAAATATAGAACTGGCGAGTTTTGGTCCCTAATGAACGAATAATTGAAAGTATGTGATGTCCAGAATAATCAAATATCTAAATGAATACTTAATCAATGTTTGTGATCAGTTCTTAATTAGAAATACAGCCTAAATATAATGATCACTTAAAATCTGGAGCCAGATTAAACATGGAGCTAGACTAAAATTAAAACTAAATTCTGATAAATGAAGTGAACTTTGCAGAAGAGCAAATGAAACACCAACAGGCATTATACCTTCGCCCACGCTGTTGGATTCCGTCGTTGGGCCAATTGGGAGGACCTTACAAAGTGTTCTGAGAATATTGTATGAATATTGTATTGTATGTATCAAATCTCTTTTGATTTTAGAAGGCAAATGTATGTTTAAGGTGTGTCATCTCATTGTGGCTGATAAATTAAGAAGGAGAAAAACGAACACACCCAAAAACTAAGTCCGTATTGAAAACTCTGTGGATGCTGCATTATGAATGCTTTGTGTCAATACAACTTCCATCATGTAAGAAGTCAGCCATACAACTTGTTGTACACATGCACATATACAAGCACCAGAAATTCAGAACCTATCACACCCCATTCTTGACCTCAATTCATAGAGCTGATTAGTGAAACTAATCAGTTTGTGACTCCCAATGACATTGTTTAGAGGCTCATTAGAAAGGCATGGGTGCCATAACTTATGGCTGCTATTAAGATAAACTGTAATTTAGATAATTTAAATCATGCAGTTTCTGTTAAACTGCCATTATTTCCATCATTAAAATTCTTCAAATGTCATTTTGAAAAAAGCTGTTTGAAGATCTGTCTATTATTTATCTCTAAATACAATTCTGGGGGATTCTGCTGTTGCCAACACTATGCAGAAGACAGCTTTGTAGGTTCATTTTCAAATATTGTGTCACAAATAAGATAAATGAGACCCAATTTAATATTTAAAAAAAAAAAAAAATTCATTTAAATAGGTTCACAAATAAATAAATGAAGGGAACCCCATTTTAAAAATATTTGAACACACACAACACACACACACACACAGAGACACAAACACACACACATATGTATTGACATATTGGTTGCTAATTATGCTGCATTTGTTCTTTGACAAATCTCTGTGTGTGTGTGTGTGTGTGTGTGTGTGTGTTGTGGTGTGTGTGGGTGGGTGTAATGTAAAAAAAAGATAAATTAATTTTATTTTGTCTTGATGCATACAGTAAATCTCAAAAGCAATGTATGCCATTGTGTATATCAATACATCAGTAGATAGATAATTCAGGATATACAAACAGTAACTTCCATTAATTAATATAAATGGCAGTTTTGCAGGAATAAACGTACAGCACATTAATATTAAATGTATTTAGAAACATTTTCCTTTATTCAAATAAGGCTTTATTCATTCAGATTGGGTATGACTATCTTCTCCGACAATAATAAAATAGGTCTTGATTTGGAGAGTCTCATGTTCTTGTCGAGACTGGATGCGTGTTTGGAAACAGTTTGTTCTGGCTGTTATTGTATGTATTGTTTTGAGTAACAGAGCTGTCTGGAATCATCTGTTACACTGATACTAAGTGTTATTCACTGTTTTGACTAGTAGGCTGACATTAAGTTTCAGTTAGGTTTATTTAACCTAGGTAAAGTACACATCAAAAATAGGAAAATGTGTTTAAGGAGACATAACAATATATTTTAGTATGTATTTAAAACTGCAATGATTGTTTTCTAAAATGTATTTGTAGTGGATACAAATGCCCCCCATTCATGAATGTTTATATGCAGGTTCTAAAAATTAATTTGACATGATGAGCAGAAATGATCTTAAAACAGAAACCACAGTCTGCATTAGTGATGCCATGTCTTATATGATACAATCAAAATTAGAAAAGAAGAGAAAATAGAAATGTGCCATCATGAGAGTATTGGTCTCCAAGCATAACAACACTGGGACTAATATAATTTTCCATATCAGTGACTGAAATAACCATCCCAGATCAAAAGATGTCAAATTGAAAGAGATGTGAAAGCCCATTGGATTATATAACCGAAAGTATATATTAAATCCACTTAATATCGCCAGCAAGAAGTAAATTAATTTGAGATTTTTCATGAATTTGAGAAAATTCTAAATCAAAGTCCATGTTTCAGTAAAAAAACAACAACAAAAAAAAACATTCTATCTTCATGCAGGCTGCTGCTGCTTAACCTCAAGAGTGTAATAAATGCAGCTACTGTTTATTTCGTGCTGCAGGTAAACTGCGGCCTACATGTTTAGGCTGAGTAGGATGGTTTACAAGGAAGTGTGTGAGATTTCAAGAACAACTGGAAAAAAAAAATCCCTTGTGACACATTGAAAGCAATACAGAAAACTGCAACTGGGTCATAAAGCTTCAAGTGTACATATGTGTGAAAGAAATAACAAAATTACCTCTCACTTTCTCTTTCCTCTTCTCTCTTCCTCATTCTCAGACTAAAGATCAGGTTCCTGAAGAGAACACCAGACCCTTAAACCCCCCACCACAACAAGGTACACTGGGGTAGCTGGTCTAATGTATCACCTGATTTATCAGTCCAGTAAATACCCTCTGTTGTGATACGCATGATTCAAGTGGGTGTATTACCAGAAAGAAACCACACTGCATTGATTTCGACTTCATTTTCATATTCTCCTTCAGCGGCTCAGCCCGGAAAACACAGAAAACCCATGACGACTCCAAAGACTCCGAAGGAGAAAAGGCCAAACAAGAAAAAGATCATCATTACTGTCCTGATAGTGGTTGTCATACTGGCCATTGTAGCTGTGGCTGCTTACTTCAGTAAGTTCTAGGTCATTTTAACTCCATCTGGATTTCATTTGAATGCACATGATCATGATAATGATGGAGGCCGAGGCTAGTTGTCTTGCTTTCACTCCAGTGAATATTTCTCAGGGCAGGTTTATGTTTAAACGCAATCTAAAGACTTGGCTACTTGTAAGTTATTGGACATTTTCACTGATAAAATTAACTGAACAAACATGTAGTGTTGTCAGACTGTATGTCATTGAATGGCCTATTTATCACAATTTAAACAGTAAAACACTTGCACAATCTATGTAACAGCAAAAATATAAAATCTAGCATGCATAAATATTGAATGGTAGACTTAAAATAAATTTTACACTTCATAACATTGAAAACATAAAAGCTCCAGTATAAATGTATAACATCACAATTTGTATTATTAAAACATGAATAATATTTAAAATATTCATGGAAATTTCAGTTAATACTTTGTACAAATTTACACTATTTAAAGTGTGAAAACTGTAGTACATCACATAATTTTATAACAATCTAAACATGAAAATGGTAATGAATAAATCATATAATTTGCATAAATTAAATAATAAACATCTAAAAACTGCAATACATTGTATAAATGTATAACATTTTAAACATGGAAACTAATACATAGCAAAAAAAAGTATAAGAATTAATAACATTAAAAACATTTGAACTGCAGTAATTCGTTAGGTAACATAAATATATAACATTCAAAGTAATTAATGCATTTCATAAATACATTTCTTTATTAATTAAAACTGTATTACATTGCATACATTTATAGCATTTAAACCATGCAAAAATGGCAATGAATACATATTATACATTTATAAGATTTACAAACATGTGAAGATGTAATGAATATATTTTATAACATTACTTTTTTTTTTTTACAAATTGCCCTTACCTGATAAAAATAAAAAATCCATGTCCTGAGAACACCTGAGATGCAGGCCTCCTTTAATGTTTGTTTTTTAATGTGGGTCGAGGGAAATGACCTGCTGTTTTCTGTTTATAACTTTTCACACGTTCACTTTTTGCAATAACAATGAGTCACAAATTGACAAGTCTGAACTTCTCATTAGTTTAGTCATAAACAGACTGATTCATTTAACCTCATTGCTGATTGATTTAGTAACAAGTGCTGTTGCTACTCCTCTTCATGAAACAGTCAAGCAGTTGATCGAGAGCAAGTATTATTTTTGCTCCAAGTCGGTGAAGTTCATTCCGCTAGAGAAGGCCTGCGATGGGAAGGAGGACTGCAGTGGAGCAGAGGACGAGTCAGCCTGCGTCACAAAGTTTGGAGCCAACTCTACCTTCCCTCGTAAGACACACACACACACACCCACACCCATATACCTGCTGAAAGACATGTGTGCAGTCAGCACTGCTAGAACCTGTGTGTCCTGTTTCAGGATAAACAAGACAAATCCCCCAACCTCACCCACTTTCTGTCTGATATTTCCTGAATGTCAATATTTTAAAATACTTATCTATATATAATATAAATAAATGAACAAATACATATTTGTGAGTATATTTTGTGGGCGAGATCTGCATTGTACAACTAGTTTTTGTGTTTTTTTGTTTTTTTTTTCTATCTCTGTCTCCACAGTACGGCTGATCTCAACCCACAAAAAAATAATGTGCTGGGATATCAGGGCCTGTGAAATAAATGGAAAAGTTTATGTTCAGACAGGTTTCACCCAACAACATTCGGAAACTGTGCAAACAGCTTGGTCCTCAATTGAGTTTGGCCTGCCAATCATAGTGTCATTGCACTCCTTAACAGCAGCCTGTTTTCCCAGGAAATACGTCAATACTGAAAGTTTGCAAAACTATTTGATTTAGAACATTTTTATTAGAATAACACCTTGAAATTACTGTTATTTCGGTTTAGATTTATTAATATTTAGAAGAAAAAAAATATATATATATCTTTGCACCTGTTTTAGTATATTTGATTTTTAAATGGTGTCTTCATTTTTAATTTAAGTTTAATGTTTTAGTAATTGGTTGGGTAGATTTTTTTTGTCTATATAGTTTTTATTATTTTTTATTTCAGTTTTAATTTGAGTTATTTTTGTACATTAATTTAAACTAAATAAAAATGAGAAATGCCTTTGCAACTAGCTGAAATTAAGCTTTTTGATATTTTATTTCTGTTAAAGTTTATTTTATTTCAAGTAACGAAAATGTTTTTTTATGGTTTTATTTTTAGTTAACTATAATAACCCTGTTTTGGATTCGTTACTTCTATGAATATTTTAGACTGCTAAATAAATCTAAGAATCCAGCTCATCATTTGATCTCAATTTCATTGTCTTGTATTTTTTTCTGTTTTTAGTAAACCCACTTTCAGCACAGTTCAAGTGGGTATTTTGCCATCTGATCTGAAGATGTCTTTTTGTATGGTGGGCTCATCAAAACCCCAGACCTTCCAGTTGACCGTATCAGATCTGTGAGTATATTTATACTCTCTACCTTTGTACATACAGTGGCCTTGAAAGTTAAACATTTCAGAAAAAGGTTTTTAAATGATGAAACAATAAATATGTTGTTTACAAATTAGACAAAAGTTTTTGGCATTTTTCTGGTTGTCAAATGTTAAGTATGAATTAAGTTAATTTGCAAATATTTGTTTGGGTTGCTGTAGCAAATATTAGTTTTGGTTTTAAGCATTCTCACATTCTCTTATGTTTTCTCTCTCTTTCTCAGTAAGTTATGCAGTCAGGGAGCAGTTGTCACGTTAACATGCTCAGGTAACTATGGAGTCCTAATCCAACAGCCAATTAGGGCATTAGTCAATAATGAAACAAATGGATAATTACAACAAGCACAAAACTAGCAATACAACATCAAATGTGTTCACTGACACAGTCAGTCATCTGGACTGAGCAATTTAACATGCCAAAACATGTTTTAAAGAAAGAGAACAAGTAGAGAACTGTGGACATGTAGCTTCACATTTGGTTAAACTATTCCTTCAATGTGTGAAATAATGTGTTAGGGTTGACATATATTTATATATTTATGACATATATTTGTATTATCCAATTATTTTAGAACATACAATGTTTATATCATATATTCTTTTCTTATGATGACAGACACATTTTGTGATTTAGGTTTTGATTTACTTTGTATTTTGTAGAAGAGTGTTTGGTCCGTCCAGCAGCCAGGACCGTATTGTAGCGGACAGGACGCGTCTTGAGAACTGGCTCGTGGCAGGTCAGCCTGCAAACCGTGGCGCACAGCCTGTGGAGTGTCACTGTTGTTCTCCAAACGGGGTGTGACGCGGCCCACCTGCTTTCCAACGGTTGCGTGTGTAAAACACTCATACAAAGCCAAATTCATGTTTAACCTTCTAGCTCTCGCACACATTTTTCCTCTTGTCCCAAATCTAATATTGTATTTAAGTCAAAAGTATTTATATTTAAAAATAAAAAATACACATTCATTTAATTGTACATTAATATAATATAAAATATATAACAACAACTAACTAACAAACTAACTACAACTAACTACAAACTAACTAACAAACACTAACTGACTAACTACCGTAATACTGATAATATAATAATAATCCTATATATATATATATATAAAATATTATTATTATTATTATTATTATTATTATTTAGTATTAATTGTTATTATAATAATACTAATCTCATTAGTATTATTATGCTTATTATTATTATTATTATATTATAATAACATTGTTATTAAGTACTACTACTACTATAATAATAATAATATTAATAATATTATTATTTAGTATAGTATTAGTATTATTCCGTTATTATTATCATCCTCACCTCAAACATTATTTATTTTTTATTATATTATTATTATGAACTAATATAAGAAACAAACATATTTATTAATATTACTTATACTATACAAGTAACAAAAACAACAATAATATACTAGGTCAACAAATTAACTATGACGGTATCAATTAGTTATACTATTTATAAATTAATTTTCATTATAACCCTACCATTTAAAAGGTGTTATAATATTATATATATATATAATATAATATATTCTATATATATATAATATATATATAGTTGTCTTATATAGACAGTAAACTTTGCTTTAGTTCTTATGGAATTTTTTTTATGCAGTTTGTTCAATTTAATTTGGTACACTGAAACAATTAACTCAAAACAACATCTATGTTAACTGATTATATTAAAAGCCAGTATTAGGCAATATTGTTGAATCAACCTAAATACATTCATTTAACCACCAAAAGTACATCATATGGGTTAAAACAGATAGAAATAGCTCTAGGAATAACAGGTTGCCACGTTTTGCAGTGTATTTGCATTCGTAGCTCATGAGCACCTTGCAGTTCCATTAAAACCTGGTTCATCAACATTTTACATCTATATAATTTGTATAGCCTACATTCAGTAAGTTAACGCAATCAATGATGTGCTGTTCTGAAGCCTGCAAACAGTCAAGAGTATCTGTTACATCTGGAAAACATGGAAGTAAACATGTGTTTATCATTAACTTCAAAGATTTGTTCATAAACACCATTCACCATTCAACAAGTTCACCCGGTTTGAAAACTATATGCTGTACGTGATTCATTATTCACCATACAAAAAGAGAAGAAATCAGTACTGGATTGTTCACATCTTAACTGACGCATACATTTAAGCTTTGTAAATATACCTAATACAGGGTGTTTGTTGAAAGACTAATGCTTTTAAGGTCACATTGCTCTTCTTTTCTTCAGGGAGGGTAGGAAGGCTCTGATCAGATGGAAGGTGGTCTCTGGAAACACGTATCTGGGCTCTGCTGGAGCTTCTTCTGTGGACAAGGTCATTGTCCACAGAGAATACAGTTCAGGACGCAACGACTACGACATTGCCATGATACGACTCCAGTCTCCCATCACTGTGGGAGGTACATCAGCACACTCAACACTCACTGTTTCACACCAAAAAAATAAATCAAGATGTCTAAATATGTTCCGAGTCAAAACCCGGAAAGTTTGAGTTACTTTCTTTTAAACTCGACACAGCAGCATTCCATTTAAACCTGGCCACAAAAATGCATTCTTATCAGTCTTTTCGAAGTGCTGAAGAACATTAACATTACATAAGAGAAGGTTTTTAATTATTAGTATTACGTATATTATTATTATTATTATTATTATTATTATTATTATGTTAGTTGTAGTAATATTACATAATAATAATAATAATAATAAAATAATATGTATACTATCAATGCGTTATTATTTTTATTATTATTATTATGTGAGGTTTGTAGTAATAATTATAATAGGAAATTAATAATAATAATTAATAATAATAATTATTATTCTTCTTATTAGCTCATGTCATATTATAATTACGATAAGAAGAATCATTATATTATGATAGCATACATATGAAATAATAATTATTTTATTTCAAATTATTTTATTATTAAGTTAGTACCGCTAATAAACTAATAAGGTCCAAATTAATTTTAATGTCATGTAATTATATATTTTAATACTACTATTTATGTAATTATAGATATATTATAATTTCATAAACTATTGAATATTAAAACAGTTAAGTAATATAACATATTTTTTGTATGTTGTATGGTAAATAGTTAAAAATATTTTGTGCTGAAATTTTACTTCACAACGTTTCTGTTAAAATGCATTTAGTTTCTTAAGAAAACAGAACAATATGTTCAGAATTTAATATCAATTTATCAATTTGTATACAGTATATTATAATGTTGTGACAAATCCACAGTCATTTTTAATTGATCAAATATAATCATTTAGTTTAGATCAAATGCTTCAGCTATAATTTTAACATCAGTACATCCCTTCAATCCTTCAAGGTCAATGTTGTGAGTTATTTTTGATCATGCAAAATGGTACTAATTGTTTGTTTCTTCTTCTTTTCTTTTCTCAGAATCTCGTAGGCCAGTATGTCTGCCACCTCAAGATCTTGACCTTAAAGATGGAGACAGCTTAGTTGTGACCGGCTGGGGCCATATGACAGAAAAAGGTTCCTGGCTTTTTTCCTCTCTAGCAGAATCCTTATTGTTCAAATTCAGTATCCATCAAATAACTCTAATACCTCAAACTTTAACATTATCTGGGTGTTTTCCTGCAGGAAATCTGTCTCCAAAGTTACAGAAGGCTCAGATCTCTCTTATAGACAGAGCCCAGTGCTCGAGTGCTGCAGTGTACGGCTCTTCTGTCACTCCCAGGATGATCTGTGCAGGTTATCTGAAAGGAAGAGTGGACGCGTGCCAGGTAAGTCTTATGGTTTTCTGTGCGCCATTAGTTAAAACGAGTGTGATTTTTTTTAGAATAACGATTTGTATTGTTTCTCTCTGTAAGGGCGATAGCGGCGGTCCTTTGGTGTATTCATTTGGCCGCTGGATGTTGGTGGGTGTTGTGAGCTGGGGTGTGGGTTGTGCTAGAGAAAATCGTCCTGGTGTTTACACCAACATGGACCAGATGCTAGACTGGGTCCATTCGGTCATGCAGGTATGAGCACATTGTTCTGGAAAAACTGTAGCTGCATCCAAAATTGCATATTGTCTTCTATTTTTGTTTATATTTGGTTCTGTATTTACAACAGCTAAACAATTATGTTCTATATAGTTTGAACATGTATAGAAGCTTGTTTCTGCCACAGAATAAATAAATAAAAAAATAAGGTAATTATGACTTTTTATCAATATCATAATTTTAATCTTAATTGCAAGATATAAACTCAAAATTGAGAGATATAAACTTGCAATTCTCAAAAAAATAAAAAATTCACAGTTGCAAGATATAAACTCAGAATTGAGATATATTGAGATATTTAAAAATCTCACTTTTTTCTTGCAATTCTGAGCAATTCTACATCTCGTAATTTTGTAATGCAATTCTAAGTTTACATCTCATTATTCTGACCGTTTTTTTCTTCTTCTCAGAATCACAAGAAAAACGTAGCGATATTAACTTAGAATAGCACAACAACAACAAAAAGTAATTATTGTGAGATATAAACTCGCAACTCTGAGAAAAAGTCAGAATTGTGAGATAAAACAAAAAAAATCACAATTACCTTTTTTAGTTTTTTCATATATAAACATCATTCTGGGTTTATATCTCGCAATATTGAGTTTATATCTTGCAATTCACATTTTTCTCCAAATTGACAGTAAAAATTCAGAATCCTTAGTTTTTTTAAATTACTGGTATGTGGTGGAAACTGGCTTCCGTAACTATGGGTAGTATGAATAAAATTTGAATATACTACACCTCACATGTTGTAGCTACTACAACTACTTCTTCCTTACTGTTTTTCGAATTCTATGAATTCGAACATATTGCTGTTTTTTCATGTAATGTTTAGTATGGAAGTAGACATATTCGGACACAGCATGTGTCTGTGTACACCTACTAAACATATAAGAGTGGAATACTCATGGTTGTTTGTTGTCTTCAGGAGTACCAGTGAGTCTGGGATGGAGAGAAAAACCGCAAACCCACAGCACAGATTCACAAAGATCTTCAGTCCTCACAAAGAAGATATCCTATTGAAGATATAATGATTTACAATGGATTTGTGGAGGAATCGCTGTGGGCGTTTTGCTCAGGGTCTTAAAGGTGCCATGATAAAGATTTTGCACACTGAAATATATCATGTATGTATATAATACCTATGCTATCTTTTGTGGATCTACCACTTTTTTTTGGGACACAGCAATGCAATCTTAAAGGAACAGTTCGCCAAAAAAATGACAATTATGTCATTATTTACTCATCCTCATTGCTCCAAGGCAGTACGACTTTCTTTTCTCTGTGGAAAATAAAAGATGTTTAGAAGTATGTTCATGCTGCTCTCCTCCAAAGAACAAAAGTGGATTGGGAACAGAAATCTTAGAAATAAAGGTTCCAAAAGGGGGTTTTCACAGTTATGCCATAGAATAATTATTTTTGGTTCCCTAAAGAACCTTTCAGTGAACAGTTCTTAAAAGGAACATTTAAGGAGCATTTTTCCACTACAGAACCTTTTGCTGTAATGTAAAGATTCGATGGGTGTTAAAGGTTTCGTCATGGAACCATAGATGCCAATTAAGAACCTTTATTTTTAAGAGTTGCAGGGTCAATCAAGTTCCAAAACAGACAAAAGTATAACTCAAAAGTTATGAAGTCATATGATAGCTTTGCGTCTGGAACGCATTACAATTTAAAGTTGATATCTTGCCGTTTGCTTTTAATATATGGAGAAGAGCAGCTTGGACATTCTGATAGATTTCTTCCGTTGTGTTCTACTGAAGAAGGAGGGTCATAAAGTTGTGAGGATGAATAAACAACAGCCACAAGAGGGTGCTGTTGCTTTTTCTCTTTTTAATGTCTGTACTTGTACCGTTGTGAGGTCTGATGACTTTTTTTAATCGGGTGCCATGTTATATAATCTTGAATTAATGCCAGTGCTCATTTACTCTGCCAAAATGCCATGGTGCCTTTAAAACTCTTAACAAATCTTACATTAATATTAAATATGGAATTACAAGTTATGGCATCAGTTATAGAGGCCAAATCTTTTTCTACAGACTGGGATTAAGTGCTCAAAAGAAGAATGACACCCGTATTTAACAGCCGTGTATATGTGAACGTCACATATTTCCCTTTGTGGGTTAGTATTCAATTCTAAATGAGTCACATTCAGACTCATGTGGCTTTTGCTATTTGTTCAGAAAACTTATTTAAACACACAATGCTAAAATACATCAGTCAACCTGTTTTGTTTTTTTTAATGAATGTCTTTCAACTTGTTTAACTTATGAATGTTGGTTTTTAACGTGGGGTGGATTCATGTAATTAAGGCTTTGTTGACAGGCAACTCAGTGTCAAAAAAAGTCACCCATTTTTATCTGAATTCACCCTACTTCTGAAAGTAAAGCATATTTATTTGTAAATGTAAATATTGTACAGATTTGTGTTTGTCATGTCAAATCCATTGTAATAAAGTGAAGAGTGGTAAACAACAAGTTTCGTCAACGACTCCACCACCAGCAAACAAACAGACAAACACAACTAGTAATATTTTTTTGCAAACCTTTATTTCACATAGTTATATATTCATTTGTTTATTAGTTTGTTCTTTACAATCCAGAGAAATCTACTGAGGTGCATAGTTATGATAAGGGAATATGGCAGATATTGGTACAAAGGGAAGTTTCAAGACAAAAGCTGTACATACATGTTCTTTTTTTTCTGAGTAGGCTGCATGAAGTGCACCTGTAAGCGTTTAAAGTGCTCAGTCAGAGCCAGTAATCACAAAAGTAGTATTCAAATGCTATCCATTCAGACCTTTTTGCCTATTATTTAGCTGGTTCCTTTATGAACGTACAGAACCTCTTCTCAAATGAAAGGACTGTTCTCCTGGGTGCACTGATGGGTGATAGCTACAGCATGGCTTGTGTTTAAGAAGCTTTGATAGTTGTATATTTAGGCTGTTGTCTTGGTTTACGTATAGGAATACAATATCTTAAATTTGTCTAGACTATGTGGTGCACGAAGAACGCTTGTGCACACCTGTAAAATATAAACTTTAAAACTCTACATATGTCCTTATACAATGGCTAGGTTTGGATTAGCATGCTAGCATACCACTAGTACTATTTTTGCAGTATGCATTATGTGACTACTACATTTACCTGTACCTACTACATTTGACATTTGCTCACATGTTCGATATACAGCATGTGCAGTTATTGTTAAAAAAAATAGCAATCATTTTGTTTTATTACTATTAAAAATTAAAAAAAATGAGTAATGTTGCTTTAACAACAAACTGGACTAAATTAAAGCTGAAGTACTAAAATTACTCAAATTGAACAAATCAAATATAAGTGAAAAATAATGAATGAAAGCTAAATGCAATTATTTAAAACAACAACTACTACTGCCAACAATAAAAATGACAAAAACAGATGACTAAAACTTCATTTAAAATTAAAACGACAGGGTTGCCAGGTCTGCAAAACAAAACCAGCTCAATTGCTAATCAAAACTAGCCCAAATGTCTTTTTTGCCATGGTTTTCCCCTCCGCTGAGGGTTGTTTTGAGATCGCTTTAACGCGCAAACTGAAAACATTAGCTCAATTACACTGTACAACCGAAAATATAAAATAAAAGCTCATTTAAAATTGTAATAAATATGATAATAGTACATACATAATACTAAAATACCACTGTATAGAGCAGAGCACATGACGTAGAATACCCCACAATGCAATGCTCCCAACATAAATTTCCATTTACAGTGGGAGTTATTTTCCTAGAATTATTTTTGCTAGCTTTTACACAATTAAAAATGAAAAATATATCTGTTTTATATCTGTTTTTTTGGATTTGGATTTCCAATTATTAAATGTAAGACTTAATTCATGTGACAAAAGTGAAGCATATTGCATACTGTTCAGCATACTATTTTTAAAACGCAGATAATATTCCATGTATACTGTGCAGTATGCAGTAAGCAGTGTACTAATTTGCCTTTCCAAACAGAGCCAGTGCTACTGGAAATCTTGATTATTTAAAAATGTTGGAAGTCTTAAATCCACTAGAGGGAGACAGAGCGTCTTGGAATGTGTTGGAGCACATTGAAGTCTTCACTCTCTCTTGGCTTGGCAGTGAGAGTGAGTCACCCAGGCAGTGAAATCCAGTTTTTTTTTTATATCCATTATTTTGTAAGTGTACTTTACAAAAAGTCGATCTGTTCCTGAATGGGATCAGATCGGAGTGAGACAAACTCTCAAATGAATATAGTACAAGAATTTTAAAAGAGTGCAAGTGGTTTTGGACATCCCATGTAAGTATAGTAGAACAAATTCTCACTGCAAAATAGAAAAGCATATTTTATATTCTCATATTTTATTTCTACCAAGATCAAGCAGCCTGTCTGAAAATGCAGCTGTAGATATTTACCTTAAATTAGTGGCTGTAACATGTGAGTAGGTTGAATTTATACAGCCTCCGGTGTAAAGAACTTAATAGTACGTACAATGCTGGTCAATTTGATTGATTTTGTTTTTTAATGATAGAAATCAGACATATCCCTTCAGTTTCCCTGCTATAACCCTTCAGATCCAGAGAGAAACACAGCCTGACGTGTGCAGATGCATTGCTCAGTGCTGCACTCTTAGGATGCAGTTTGCACTGCAACACTGCAGCAATGCAGCAATGCAGTCTAGTTTCAGCACAGTGGCTCGCCTTCCCAGACATTACTAACAAGCCCAGAGTTGGTTGATCTGCGCCAAGCATTCCAGCAGACATAAGCAACCAGACCAAGCTATCTATGTGTCTATAGAGGTACGCATTACACCAGTGGATCTCAACCAGCTGCCAACCAAAAATGGATTGCAGGTCAGTTTTTACAGCACAGATGGAATGAAAAATACTTTTAAATGCATTATTTTATCAAAATAGGCATATAATCATGCAAACAATTCTGTGGCATTTCGACAAATCTTTACCTGCCACTTGGTAGAAGCTATAGTCCAAATAGACAGACTCCATCATGGACAGGTTATGTGACCTTCAAAACCACGAACAAAACTACATTGAATACTATATTTGGAGTTTCCAGTTGAAGAATTTCAATGCTTGATTCTGAAGACATTATGGATTACTTTTCTATGATAAGCTTGATTTCTTAAGCCACTTGATGTCCAGTGCAAAGCAAAACCAGTTGAGAACCACCACTACTACTTCATTATCATTAAACATCTGATTCAAATAAATGCAAAATATTTAGGGGAAAAAAATACAAAGTTGCCAAAAATTAAGCAGAACAGGAATTGGATTAAAACGTCAGCTAAAAATAGCTAAATAATAATAAAAAAAGACGCTCTAATAAAAGTTCAAGTTGCCCATTTGCATGCAGCAGTCCATTCTCGAGAGCCTAGGCACTCATGTATTAACTTTTTTTTTTTTTTTTTACATTTTCCTTTCTTTTTTTACAGTATTGCTGATCTACATAATCTCCTTGTTTATGTGACAGTTTAATCATAAATACACTAGCTGCAAATGACAAAAGGCAACAAGCTGTAAGAAGCATAACATGTTAAAACATTCTGTCATAAATGAATCAAAGAGGCCATGTGAACAGCTCGAAAACAGTTAGGACACTCAACACTAACCACATACTGTACAGTGCATCTGACAGACAGAGCGGCACCAAACCCTTTCTCCAAAGCACGGCTGATTTTAAAGGAATTAAAGACTTCATCAATAAACACTTGCATTTCAAGCTAGGATTTCATACCACTCTGTCAAAAGCATCCCAAACAGTAGAGATTGCCAAAGCCCCTGATTTCTAAAAGAGAGTCAAGTGATTTGGAAGACTGCTAATATGTGCACATATAAGAGATCTAGCCATTCAAAGAGACAGATTATTCCTGTTCCTCTGTTCTTAATATCACCACTGCAGCTATCCAACTACATATTCAAATATCCTGCGATAAATTCAACATCGTTCGTACTTTTCTCTACATATACAATGTGCATTCAAAACACTGTTACGTATATATTTATGAATAAAGTGCCCAGAAATGACCCCTCTGAACTCTGCCATAACTACAACCACTGGTACATTCATCTTTGGGTTATGGCGGAAGACTATAGTGAGGGTTTCACTGCATTTTATTTATTTTTTCTCTGCGTAATCGCAAAGTGACATTCATCGCATGTTATGAATTTGTCGGTACATTTATACTTAAACCAGTTATGGATATGAACGAGCATTGTGCATTTATAGGGTTAAGGATAGAGGAAGACGGATGAAACATGATGGCAGCAAAAGTAAATCATCCATCGTTCCACTAGCAGTTCTGTTTGGCACTTGAGTCTTAAATAACTACTAAATAAATGGAAAATTTGCTTGTTTTGATAAACAGAGTTTGTTTTAGAGTTCCAGAATGTCTAACAAGCAAAATCCCACAAGTATTTTCTGCCATTTGTGTTTTCTTGAATTAGCATCGAGACCTATGAGAAGTTTTGAGAAGTTTATGCTAATTCTAGTTACATGTGAACTGCAATTAGCCATTGAGAAGCATGTGAAGTATCACGATTCCTTATATTTTGTCACAGAAGGCTTGTGTCTTTGTATGATGATATGAAAACAGAAGTAATAGCATAGCATCTGTGAGGATTGGTGCAGTTTAGCGCACATAAATTGCTGGCTTGCTTGTTTGGATGTCAAAATTCAAAATTAGCAGTTTGCAACAATGGCCATATTGTGTCCTGTGAAGTGTGGATGTCATGATAAGCTTTACCAGTTAACTACAGTGGCCCTTCATGCCTGTATGTCGGATACGTACAAGATGAACTAGTGAGGGTAACATTGTTTACAACATGCACAGACTGATCAGTCATGTGAGAAGAGACAGGAGAATACGATTCTGAGACATGGATACATAGTACACTAGATGTGCTGTATAAAATCGTTCACATGCATTAGGAAAAGTTATTGGTTATTTTGTTGAAAGCAGCATCAAAAGATCATTCATTTTCTACAGGGAGTTGGTTTCTGGGGATTGTCTTTATATTTTAATGTGTTTATTTTGTAGGGATTTTATTATTATTTTTTTTTTGTATTTTGTATGTAGCCCTTGTTTAATTAATTTATTTATATAGCTTTGAAGGCTCCCAGGCAGCATGTGGAGCTTGAAGCGTTTACAGGCACCTGTGTTTTATCTAAAGCAGAAAAAAAAGCAGAAAAATAAATAAATATAATAAACCGTGCTGGGCTGGATGCTGATCTACCCCTTATCTAGATTACCCCCACACCCCCACACACACACACACACTTTTAGGCATTAAAAATACTCTACACAACCTAATTTTCAAACATAAAATGTGTCATTCGTAATGTACTGCAAGTATGTGTTGTATTATCAGCATTGCCACAAGAGGTGCTACTGCATCAAGTGTGTTTCTGGCCTTCAAGTACACTCGCATCCTGCTCTTTATGACCTCACAATCACTTGTACAATTAGTGGGAGTGGTTAATAATCAGACTCAGTTAGCTGCTTGAATTGGTGGTAAACATATTCCAATTTAAAGAGGCACCCATGGTTTTTATGTGTAAGTTGTTTAGTATTTTCCCAGAAAGGTGTTTCTGAGTTAGTTTTGCTACTGACTTGTCAGCTTGTGAGAGATTCCACCTCAGGTTATTTTGGAATGCAGTGTGAAGATGTGTAAAGTTGCACTGGAAGTTTATCGCAAACATTTCCTTATGTGGGTCTTGTGCTGTTAAGCATTGAAAGGATATGGCAGTTCGTGAAGAAGGCAGTGTGTGTGTGCTGTGTCTCACATACAAGAGCAGAATGCAAGCACACTCCTATCATCTGCTCTCTGAATATTTGTTATGCCGTTTCAGTCCAGTAAAGGGTGTGTGTGATCCAGCCTGCAGCACTTTGTATTTTTCCTCAAGCACAATCTAAAATATATATTTCCACATATTTATATGTAGCATTTTTTTTTCTCATGAGATAAAGAGAATAAAACTGTCCATTGTTATGACTTTCTTTCATTGTGTTATGATTCTGTTATGCATGTATACATATGCTCATATATGTACACACACATGCTCTTTTCATGCCTTTGGTGTCGGTTTGCTGTCTGCTTTGGATCCCGGGAGGCCATTTTCTGTATTGTCATTCCCTGTAGAGCTCACAAGGCACTCTTTACTATAAGAAAGAGGAAAAATGACAGACATTGTAGGATCAATGACACATATGAGTGTGGTTGACAAAAAAAACCCAAACAAACAAAAACAAAAAACAACAAACATATTTCAAAAATGTTGTTCAAAACATATATGCCAAGTTCTTAGAAATATACCTAAGCATCCCAAGGTGTCTTCTCTATGACATCATATTTAAATTAGGGCTGTCATCGTTAACGCGTTAACGCATGCGATTCATTTTACAATCCTTAACGCGTTAAAATATTTAACGCAAAATCCCTAAAGCACAATTTCTATTCTAACCCTTTAACCCAGTTTTGCTTCTCTGCTTGCAATTAGATCATTTTAAACTGCTAAATTCCGGGAAAGTTTTCAGTCCAATGATTTAGTAAGTGAATGCATTCAAACAATCCTTCCAAAACAGCGCTAATGTAAAGAAAACCAGGCTGATTACATCAGAGATTGCAGAGAGAACAGAGACTTGCGTTACGTTTTAAGTGAATTATTCATTCCAGTGTTTCGCTTTAAAACACGAGCTCTGTCATATTCTGTGATTGTCTCTGAAGAGCGCGATCCCTCACACGTCACACTGTGCGCTGAAGTACAGACTGAACGTATTGTCAACACATCCCACTGCCTGTATGGCCAGATGAGACGCAAACTACGTTTTCTCGACTGTTACCAGTCCATCGCTAGTAAAGTTTTGAAGGGGTGAAGACTACATTCAGTAACGCTGACTGCTGTGGCGCGGAGGATTCGTGCAGTAGCATAATATCCTATGCTTCCCGTTAAATAAGCGGCATGAGTGCTCTTGTTGCCTGATCGCACATTGTATTTATGCAGGCACGTTGTTTCCACAACCATTCACGAAATCTTGGTTGTCATGTTTAGTTGCTGTGTTTTCGTTCCTACGGCATGATCCGTGCACTGTAGATATATGCAGTCAGCAAGCGATTGTTTTATTTTTTTTTTTTGGCATCTCCATGTCTGTTCGTAGCGTACTTGACTTCTCTAAAATGGAAAAAGCCTTTGCTGTTTTGCCAACTGTACACATACTCACATTCTTATTTTTTTCTTTCATACTGTGCTATACACTGTAAAAATACTGTTTTTAGAACACCATTTTGGGTCAACGTATGGACTAACCCACTGTTGAGGTTAAATGTTGGTTACATTTTCTTATTAACTTTTTAACCCAACTTTGGGTTGTCCTATTTGACCCAAAATTGGTTTTCAAACACCCCAGCTTTTTAGAGTGTTGGGCTCCTTTATATCATTTGTTTTTTTTGGTGTCCTTTTGAGTTTTTCTCAAGATGGCCTGTTTTGAAAGATCTAATTTAATCTTGCAAAAATTCTGGAGAATCACCCTTCATCTTTTGGGTTGCTTTGCTGGTTAGCAAATGATGACAAAATAACCATTTGTAACAAGATAAATGGTGTATGCTTAATTTCATAAGTGTGCGATTAATCGCAGATTAATCACGAAAAGGATGTGATAATTTGTTCCAAGTTATCGGTGACAGCCCAATTGAAATGTTTGGAGATTACAGTCTAAACAATTGAATAAGCTTTTCTTTTCAAGAATTTCTTCATTCTAATCATGAAGAGTGGACATTTTCAACTTCACCCAAAAAGTCCAAGTTTCTCGCGACCCGCAAAACCAATCGTCCTCTCAACATTGTTTTATTACAACCTCGGTTGGGATGCTAATTCGGGACGGGTGTTTTGTTTTGCCCTCTCTCCGCTGGCGCGTCCACTGGTCACTTCTCACAGAGCCTATTCTGTGGCTACGTTATCCTCTGGAACGCCACTCTTTCATGGTCGCCGTGATTTTGCCAAGTAAGACATGTTCCTGGATCAACATTACTGTCCAAAAATATAGACTAAACCCAATCCCTAAACCTAACCCTACCCATAATCTATTCCTAAAATCAGAGGGAAATGATAGCTGATTAAGGGTGTAGAAGCACCCTAACCCTGATTGTAAGCCTAAAACTGAAATTTCCTGAAAAGTTATCTCTCAGTTTTGATTGGTTGATTGGAATGTTGTTCCCGGATCAACAAGGATGTTGATCCAGACATTGTATTTGGTGAAATCACGGACACTCTCTTTCATGAACGCGCGTACGACGGTTAGCGTTAGCCCGGAGCTGTATGGAGTACTTTTTATGATGGATGGATGCACTTTATTGGACTTCTATTGGACTATTGAATATGAACAACCATTAATTGCCATTATGAAGCTTGGAAGAGCAAGGACACTTTTTAATATAACTCCAATTGTATTCGTCTGAAAGAAGAAAGTCATATACACCTAAGATGGCTTGAGGGTATGTGGTAATTTTCATTTTTGGGTGAACAATCCCTTTAAGTTCAATGCATCAACAAGAAATAGGGACATGTTGTCCTGGGATGGATACCCCTTCACCATTTACCCCATGCCTTGTTATTGACATACTCAAATGGCACAAGGTATGCATAGTTATTGCATTTTGCTCTGGCATTTTATAACAGTCACCATGTCAAAGACACCAGACAAGCACTGGGCACTGGTGGGTCGCTTCTGTTAGTGTGCATCACACATGCCACCGTTTACGGAGACCGGAGGATGACTCTGCATATTTTTCCCTGCCCTATAATGAAAATAGTGGTATCTAATCGTGTTTGTCGTTCATTCTGTTGTAGTTAATCTTTCATAGCTCTTCTATCTATCTATCTATCTATCTATCTATCTATCTATCTATCTATCTATCTATCTATCTATAAAGTTATATCTACCAAGTGTCTAAGTAGAAAACAAGGGCAGGTTCAAATGTATTCATTCGGTTTTTATCTAGCAATACAACTATGGGAAGTTTCATTACTGTCAAATTTTTGCCCAGGATAAAACTTACTTCTTCTCCTGGACCTTGTTTAGAATGGCGAGGACTACAGCTTTCACCACCATGATGAGAATGATCAGACCTATGGCCCCGCCAAGCACGGACACAATGATGACGGTCAATGTGTTGTCCACCACTTTCACTGCGAAGACAGTAACATATTGAGATGATCTGAGTGGGTAAACACCAAACATAATGGAAAGAATCACACTACTAGAGGCCTTTTGTAAAATGGAGACTTACATTCGTCCACCACAAAAAGAGTGAAAACTGCACTATGATTGCGTTCCTTCTCCTTGGGGTTGCGGGCAAAGCAGATGTAATCTCCCTGGTCCTCAAAGGTGACGTTATGCAGTAAGATGGAGATGTTACTCTGTTTGCTGGAGCCGACAAACTCCACCCGCTCATGATAGATTTTTACATTAGGTTCTACTCCTTCTGCTGGGATGGTGGCCTCACAGAGCTGAGGGAAAGAATAACAGACAGTGCCATCAGAGAGTATTTGGACAATTAATCCACACCTTTTTTTTGCATGAACTGCATGAAAACAAGTATATTTGAGACATGGCTAAATCTCTCACCTTAATCAATGTCCCATTGTCTTTGAACTGCCAGTTGAAGTAAAGGTTTTTAATGCCAATGCAGCTGGCATAAGTGCAGGGTAAGAGTACTGAACTTCCATTCATCACTTCTATGAAATGGACCTTCCCTGTACTCACCTCCAATGCCTGAGCGTACCACACTCCTGAGAGAAAAGGAAGAAATGGCACCCCTTACAGCCCGCAAGACTTTTCTACAAACAATAAGCAGTGACTGAGATACATTAGTATGGTTTATAGCACATTTCTGGATGTGTGTGTGTGTGTGTGGTGTGTACGGAATCCAAAAAGTGTACATCCCTACTATGCTTATTAAATCGTTTGCCAAATGAGTATAATATCCAAATACTCAGTTCACAATGCCTTGAGCAACGAATATCCTGTGTAAGACTATTCTATTCTCAAGAAAAAAAAAAAAAAAAAAAAACAAAAAAAAAAAAATATATATATCTATATATTATATATCTACCTATATATATACAGTCAGCACCTGTTTTTCATATTAATCCTCTAAAAATGTTTATTGAGCAGCAATCTCATATTATATCATATTCTTAAGCATCATGTGGAACCGATAAAAAAATCAGCTTGGCCATGACAGAATTACATTTCATACTATCATTAAATGACATGCCAATAGCATAGTCTACCTTGTAAATATAATATACATACCTATAATTTATTATTTATTAATATCAAATAAATACAGCCTTTGTGAGACTTTTAAAAATATATATTAAACATGTTTGAACAGTATATACAAACTTTGATATTTATTTTATGAAAAAGTATTTGATTTGATTTTATATAATCATATGTATTTTTTAAGATTTGTATTTTTATGCTGTGTTTTTACATATTAGATTTGTTTTACCATCATTTTTAATACTAATGCTTTTGTTTCAGTTGATTGTAATCCTTTGCTCATAGTAAACACTCATGGCTCTAAAGGGGAGTTTAAATCTCAGGAGATTGATAACGATAGAGAGAGGAGGCAGTCATTGGTTGCATTGCACTTGTTGCATTGCTCATTGTCTTATCAACAGCTTTTTTGTTTTCTTTTACAAAAGAACTGAGAAAACATTCTCAAAACAGGACTTGAGTGTGTGACCAGCCTATTCTCCAAACACTGAAATAGACAGACACAAGCACAGAACAGAGTCTATTTATGTCAATCCGTTTAACTTTTAATGTTTAAAAACTACTAGTATCTATTTTCATGCTACTAGTACTTATTTTTTAGATAATAGTATATATTCCCTTATGTACTAGTACTGATTCATTAGCTGCTAGTGCTTATTCTTTAGGTACTAGTAGGTACCTTTTAAAATATACTAGTACTTATTCATTAGATATAGCACCTAAATGAAATATATACTATTTATTAGGTACTAGTACTATATTTCAGTGTAAACTTGTAAAACTTGCCAGATTTACAGTATTAAAGGTTTCTTTATAATAAATTACTCTAGTCAGAAATTTACTGTGAAATCAGTGTTTTTTTGTTGATGGAAATAATAATAATAATAATAATCAATAGCGAAGCAACTGCTGAGATACGTCTTTGAAAGATGTGAGATCATACGTGCTCCAAACCCACAATGTGACACTAAACAAAATAAAAACAACATTACACACAAACCAACATTAGCAAATAACCAACACCAACGCTAAAGTGAAAAAATACCGAAACAACAAGTCATAGCAGTCAATAAACCACAAGAATAAAAAAAAAAAACTCTACAGCATGATCTATTTTGTATTATTAGCATAGTGGTCATCCTGCCCCCAGAGGTCACTTGTCCAATGAACATAAAAACATTATTTACATTAGTGACAAAAATATGTTTTCATTATAATAAAGTGTTATGCTCCCAAATAGTTGCTAGAACATATGGCAATACATGAAATATCTGAATAATTGGGTTTTAGTCTAATCTACAGAGCACTGATTAACAAAACAGTTGAAATATATTTTAATTTATTTTCCCTGTAGACAAGTTCTCTCTCTATTTCAATAGTTTTGACTAGCAACACTATAATTTGTCTCATCTCCAGCCAACAGCTTCATGATGGTTCCGCTTCGTGGGACTTCGAACTGCGTCCTCTAGGGGTCGTAATGGGGAACGCCTCGTCGTGACCCGTGTCTGAAGCATGCATTGAAAAAACACCAATTCGTTGGCCGGCGACAGCCATGATGTCACCGGTGCGATTGTAGTATAAATAGGTGCCTGGAGCACACATCATTCTCTTCTTCGTCTTCATTGACTGTTTTGTTTGAAGCATGCATTTCCAAGGAAAAAGTAAGAGCTATCTCTTTCATTATGGCGAGCACTAGCAGAGCATTTAGAAGGTGTGTTCATCCGTGTCATCGCTATTTGACACCATATGACAGCCCACCAAAAATACAAAATCTATGCGTTGTGTGTTTGGGCGAAAAGCACGCACGCATGTCCTCGAGGGGGCAATCTGCGTGCATTCGAGCGTTTTCCAATGAAAAAGTTCCGTTCTCGTTTGTCTCTTTTCGAGTAAAGAGGAGCAGCCATCTGCTTCCCGCGGTTCAGGACCCGCCGACTGGGCTGCACGGATAGAGACTGATCACGTGGGGATACTCGGTGCCTGGCCGATGAGTTTAAAGAGGGGCTTCCCTCTCGCGCTTAATCGCGCGGGCGCAGACGCCCCTGTAGGATGATTTTCTCTCTTTCACATCATCCTGAATCCAGGGCCAGTGCTCTGCTGGGTTCAGCCCAGGAAGAGCAGTAAATGGATGAAGAGAGCGAAGAAGCTGAGGCTGAGCCTTCTCAATCCTCCTGCCCTGTGTATGATGAGCTCTTAGAGGTTATGGATCGCGCCACGGCGAGGCTTGACTTGCCGTGGAAGTGGACTAAGGAAGTGACGTCGCGAGGTCATCTCGAGGAACGTTATCTTTCTGGCCATAACCCTCCAGCTCAGGTGAGCCTTCCTTTCCTTCCTGATCTCCATACTGAGATCGAGAAGGAATGGAAGAGGCCGTTTTCCTCACGCATCCATCGGTTTCAGCATACCAGTTATGTGAATATCGAGGCGGTGCGCGAAAACGGCTATGTGAGAATGCCCCCTGTAGAAGAGACGCTTGCTAGCTATCTCTCTATGGGTGAGACTTCGTCTCTCAAAACTCCCTCCTTGCCCTCCATGCCCCTTCAAGCTACATCTAAATTGAATGGCAGGGCATACGCAGCAGCAGGTCAGGCTGTTGCTTCGCTGCACACTATGGCGGTGCTCCAGGCATACCAGGCTGACCTGCTGAAAGACCTGGATAAAGGCGAGGGCCTTTCTTCTGATGAGATGGCTGAGTTGCGCCGCACCATGGATCTTGCTCTCTGTGCTACTAAGCAGGCTGCCTCTGCTATGGGCAGATCTATGGCGGCGATGGTAGTGACAGAGAGGCATCTGTGGGTAAATCTGGCAGACATCGGGAGGAAAGAAAGGGTCTTTCTTCTCGATGCCCCGGTTTCACCCTCTTAACTTTTTGGTACATCCGTTGAGACGGTGGTCGAAAAGTTCAGGGAGGCGAAGGCGCGCTCAGCGGCCTTCAAAACCTTCATTCCAGACCAGGCGTCAGCGCTTTTGTCCGGATTAGAGTAATACTTAGGTATCCACTCTTTCCCTCAGGGGGTGTAACATCTACCCTTTTCTTCCCCTTCCTAATTCCACTGTAACCACCATCTCTCCACCTGACCGAGGTTAGGTGGAAGCTTCCTGCATAACAGTCTCCTACTGGACCTATGATGTTTTTGGTTGGTTCTATGGCTAAATCATAGTAACCAACTTGCTGATGGTCCGGTCTAGAGGCTTCTCCGGAAAGAGATCCGATGCGGGAACCATGGTGGCTGAGTATGATCCATGTCTAATTTATGTGTATATATGAATATATGTGTATCTAATGAGACTGGTGGTTGTGTGTATAACCCTTCTGCTAGTTTGTTTGCAGTGTTTCCCGGGACCTGTGTGTTCTGTCCCTTTTCTAGGAAAAGTCCTCGATGAGGCCCCCTCTGACAAGCTGGGTTCAGAAACCGGGTGCTCGATTTGCAGTGTTTATTTCACTCATCGATATGTGTCCAGACGGTAAGAAAAGCCGGGTTTTCGACTTCATACTTCCTGGATCATGCAGCCAAAACACAGGCTTCTGCGGGAGCCTTCGAGATCATCAGGCACCCGGCGCGTCACTGCAAAAATTTCCTAGACGTCCATGCTGGGGTTACGCTTTCATGCTACCCTGACTGGTCTACCGTATCTGGGTCGCCCTGAGGGGTTTCCCGATCACCAGGATATTCCCTCTTGCTGGGGCATCGAGCGGGAGGCATAGGTGGCGTTGCGAGAACCTTCCTGTGTAAATGCTGTTTCGGGCAGTGCTCCCCTCACCTTTGAGGGTTGTATTTGAGCTTGCCTCTCCCGTTTGGCCCTGTACTTCCGGGTATCTGTAAACAGATGCTTGGAAAATTTTTAAATCCAAATACTATGGTAAGTGCATATGTTAAGCTTTGCACACTTTTCTACAAATCCCCATAAGTGGTAAGTGTGCACATTATGCTTAGCCCACTTTTCTAAAATCCACATAGCAGGTAAGTGCGCACGTTATGCTTTGCCAACTTTTCTAAAAATCCTGTATTTAGGGTTCCGTATTTTTGATCTCAATCCCTTTCCTGAGTTGGTTAGACCCTTGGTACTTGGGCTCCCTCCTATTGGTCTCTGTCGACACCTCTGGAAGCATCGCTCCCCTCACCATTATGGGGTTATTGTGAGTATGGTGTTTCTTTAGAGCGTTAATCATCTCTGAGGAGTTGGATTCCTCTCTCCATGGGCTGTCCTTGTGGTAGTTTGAGCAGTGCTCCCCTTTATCAAAGGGTTAAATCATCACATGAGAAGTTTGAGTTCTCTGTTTTCCAGGGCACCTGGAACCAGCAGCATCAGGCGTTTTAGGCCCTTCCTCTACCTCCCTGATGTGGTGAGTGTTTGGCTAGTTTGCAGTATGCTTACCCTTCTGATTTTTACAATCATGCTGCAGGTCGAGCCCCCTCTCGTTGAGAGCTGGGTTTGTGCTTCCTCAGCCAAGGTAAACTACTGCTAGTGTTCCAGCATTGGAAAATGCTGTAGTTCGAGCCCCCTTCTCGACTGAGAACTATGTGTGTTGCTCCCACAGCTAAGTAAATTATTGCTAGCTGTTCCAGCTTTGGAACATGCTGCAGGTTGAGCCCCCTTCTCGAATTGAGAACTGGGTGTGTTGCTCCCTCAGTTGAATAACTGCTAGCTGTTCCACCATTTGAACATGCTGTAGGTTGAGCTCCCTCTCCATTGAGAGCTGGATGTTGCTCCTTCAGCTACAGATTTACTGCTAGCCACTCTAGCATTATAGCCGTAGACATAGCATTTTTTGGGGATGCGCTATTTCTATCTATGGCTGCTCTTTCAGGGTGCCACGAGAACCCCTTAGAATGGTATTTCAGTGTGTGCACGTTAGGCTGCCACTTTCTAAAATCCCATGCTGGTAAGTGTGCACGTTATGCTTTTCCCACTTTTCTAAAATCCACATAAGTTGTAAGTGTGCACGTTATGCTTTGCCCACTTTTCTAGAATCCTGTATGGTAAGAGCTACACGCAAAAGCTTTGTGCTTTTTTTTTCTGAGTGGTTTAAAACCCCGGTTCCTCCTTGGGCACCACTCCTCTTATGTATCCTCCTGGATCCCTACTTAACAGGGTGTTGCGACTAGGGGTCTGTTGAGACAGTTCCTACAGCACATACAAAGAGAAACGTGCGGAAGCCCCTGTGTGACAGGCCAAGACTAGAATGATTCTAGGCTCTTGGTCGTATTCCTTTAAAGGAATCTATTTCTGATTCCAAGCTTTGAGCTCTACCCTGGGCCCAGGAGTTTGGCCTTAACAGGTCATATTGGTGTATGTAGCCTAGGCCTTTGGCCTTGAATAAATTATGGTAAAACAAATTTCGTTATTTATTATTTAGATAGAAGTTTTTTTAGAGATTAATTTTGTATTAACTTTACTTGTCTTAGAAAAAAAATTGTGGATAAGAGATTCGGTTTAAAGTAAAGCAAAAAAAAAAAAGAAAAGTATATTAATTAATACTTGTCTTTTTTATAGTAAGTCTATACGTCACTGAACACCCTCTACGTCCCAGGGGCTCCCATAGCATATGGTAGATTTGTACTAGTGCTCGCCATGTTTCTGACTGCACTCAGTTTCAACCCTCAGCATGGTGGCGTGGTTAGCGTTCCTCATAGTGACTCCTAGAGGACGCAGTTTGAAGTTCCTATGAAAGGGAACGTCTCAGGTTACTTCTGTAACCATGGTTCCCTGAGTAGGAAACGAGACACTGCATCCTCTAGGTTTCTTGCCAAGCTTCAGACGAAGAAGTGAATGAAATGTTCTCCAGGCGCCTATTTATACTAATAGTCGACACTGGTAGTGACGTCATGGGCTGTAGCCGGCCAACAGTTCGCATGGCCCGCCGCGAGCTTCCCCCTGCAAAACCCGCAGAGGAGCAGTGTCTCGTTCCCTACTTAGGCGAACCATGGTGACTATATCTGAGACTTCATTAATAGTCCCATATTTTCATCGGAGCAAAAAGAATTAAAAATCATATAGTCCCTATTAGCTTCAGGATATTTTTGGTCTAAAAAGTTACTAGTATCTAAAAAATAAGTATTAGTTCTATTTTTTCTTAACAAGTAAAGTATAATTAAAAGTTATTCACTACTGAAATAAATACTATTATATTTATAAAAGGTATTAGTACCTAAAGAATAAGCACTAGCTAATGAATAAGCACTAGTAGCTAAGAATTAGTACTAGTACCTAATCGAGATACTAGTGTCTAAAAAAGTAAGTACATGAAAATATATACTAGTACATTTAAATATTCAAAAATAATTCCACTTGCCATAGGCTATTTGTATCTTACCCTATGTGCTAATGTGCCAACATGATGCATAACAGTTCACAAACTTGTTACATTCTTAAAATATGACAAAAAGAGCCGTTCAGTATGACATGCAGAGTTGTTTTCTGACCTCAGCTCTGGTATTTGTTGCATGTGAGAACCACTGTGGGAAGGACTATTTATAAATGCATCCAGTATTTAATTTCACAGTTTATCTGATCATGTGGTCATACAGCAAGATATTCTGTGATGTTCTTACTTTTTGTGTGTAGTGTAGTTTTCAAGTGTAGTTAACTTGACATCTCTGTGGTGTGACATGCAATAATTTTTCTCTAAAACGTTTCATTATTGTGTTTACATTATTACATTATTGTGTATAGAAGTTTTGAGACGGTCAAACTTAAGGCAAGCAGGTTAAGATCAAATAGCCTTATACAGCACTATAGATAATGCTGATTGTTAAGAGCAGGATTCAAGGAAGATAACAGCTTCTTCACCAAGACCATGCCTGCCTCCTGTCTGCTGCTTTCTGGCTATTGATCCCTATAGCTTCTCTTATGGAAGATGGAAAACCAGCCATTATAGGGCGATTATTCATCGATGAGGCCACTCTAAAGCTCAGAGTTCATTTCTGAGCCTGTCATTACATTGACATACACACATCCTGCACACATAACTGATGCACAAAAGATGCTGTCAGGTGGACAACTGACATGATCATTGTCCTCTCCTTTTCTCTCCTATACTCCTCTATTTAGAGATGTTTCTTTCAATTTTTGAGACCATTCTCGGTCCTTTGGTCAACTTTATGTTCTGATCTTATTTAAACGTGTCATATCAAAAATAGTAATATTTTAGTTCATGCACGTAGCTCACTTCTAACGAGCTGGATTTTGAATCGGGTGTGTTACCTAAGCAAGACATGCAAAATATGCAGAGCGGGGGGCGCGAGGACTGGAATTGGGAACCGCTGGGCTACATCATGTGTCATTCACGGTGAGAAAACTTTAAAAGTACTACAATACCAGGAAGGAAGATCGGGTTGTTGATGTTGGTCTGCCATTCTCGCTCTGTCTGCACAGCGAGCATGAACGCGCTGATGATGTATCCTGTCTGTGCGACAGGGTGCGCAGAGGTATGCTAATACATATGTTGACAGGCAGGTAGGAAAGCCAATTAAAACACTCGGACCCGGACATTTCTTGGTCCTACCCCTTCCACAGAATATATAAACACAGATAAATACATTTAGACCACTTAACTTAATGATTGCTATCCGGATTTAAGAGGACTTTCACCAGCATAACAAAAATGTTCTTGAAGACAATCACCTATTGCACCTTTAAGCTAACTGAGACTTGTTGTAGCACTTGTATATCATTGCTCTTTTGTTGATTTTGTTGCTTCCCTTGTCCTCATTTGTAAGTCGCTTTGGATAAAAGTGTCTGATAAATGACTAAATGTAAATGTAAATTCTATATCATGTTTTAAGATTGTTGGCGGTAACTGTTCCTAGCTGTTTGTGTTAACACAGTCTAGCATTGTCTTGTAGTTTTTGCAAGTTTTCAAACTTTGCTAGCATGTTTTAGCACATTGCTCTCATGTTGTTTCCATGTCTTAAGGTGCAGTCACATTTTCGGCAAGATTTTGGCAAAAAATCCCATTGTCTATTGTAAATACTGTAGCGAATCTGCATGTCCAACTTGAAAATGTTGTGAAAATCGGTGTGGTAAACCCCCCCCCCCCCCCCCCCCCCCCCCCCCCCCCCACCCCCCCCCCCCCCCCCCCCCCCCCCCCCCCTCTTTCGCTCTCTCTTGCAAAATTCCAGATTGCATGGATTTCTAGTGAAATGGCTGGATTTGGAAATTGCTTGAACAACAGTAAATGAGTGCAACGTCTTGTGCATTGTTAGTATGCTGTTAGACCAACATAATTGACACAACATAAATTAATAGACCTGCAATTTTTTATTAGTGCAGAAAATGTGAAATTGAGAAAAATGCAACTGTCTATTTTGGCACCTATTACAGAAGTATTTGCAAACATTCTGTTCTGAAAAAGAGCAGAAGAAAGAGAAACACAAGCACATGTCTGTTTCTCTACAATCCAGCAAATCGTTTTATTGCTTTTCATCACTCTGTTATAGAAAACAATTAATGACTTAACAGCCCAGTGGTTTTGGTAATTAATCTAACCACAGCAACCTTGGAACAAGTGCTGAACAAGACAGAACAAAACATTGCTGTGTATAGCATACCCTAGTCAGTGTGGATCAGCTCACATTTACCGTACTCTACCCACCCAATGGAGAGGAAGCAGAATAGATGTTATTTTTGCTAAACACCACAAGACAGAATACTAATTGGGGAAAGTTTGCCAAACTGTGCTGTTCCTTGCTCTGCACATTAGCCAATACCAACGTTAGAAACCTCAGGGAAAGAAATGATGACTAAATCATTACTTGTGTGTGTCCATCATAAGACTTGGTGCATCTAATCTACAAGCTGTTTTAATTAACCTTCATCCCCATAGCCTCAATTCCGTTTCATCATTTTCACTGCCATTGTTTGGATAAATTCCTCAACTTAATTATTAATTCCTACGATGTTTTCATTCAGTCACTGTGGAATTTAATTAAAAGCCAACCTCATTTTAAGAATATGATACCTGAAAACCATCTCCCCTACTCTCTCTCTGTTGTTAAACAGTAAATTCTCAGTGGCCTGTGTTATTTATTGCCTTTGTCTGCTGGCAGTTGACCACAACTGTCCTTGGGGTGCTATTTCATTTATAGAGTGGATCGAGGCACCCTGTATATTCACTCTGACCATTTGGCGTGGGTAACATGCCATATGTGCCATGAAGGCATTATCAACACCAATGCAGATTGAGAGAGTTCATGGTCACTGCTAGAAAAGCCTGGCCTCTGGGTGGATCTGTGATGCATTTACTTAAACATTGTACTTAAGTTGATTCCTAATTCTACATCCTAAAAGTGAATTTATGACTTCACATCTCCAGGTCATGTCCTGCATGTATACGCAGCTAAGGGCCGTCTACATTAAGGATGATATAAAGTTTTAAAAATCGTTCTAATTCTATGAGAATTCTCATCATTTTAAGAACGATTTTTCCAGATGGTGAAACATTGACAGCCGATGAGTATCCAACAGACTTTAAAGAGCTTGAGTATTTAAAGCTGCAGACACGTGCTTATAAGACACATATTATTGTGCGTTGATTTGAACACTAATACAATGTTATTGTTATATTTATGGTTATCTTTATCATATGCTAGGCTATTTTTGAGCCGTTTGCGAGGATTCCGAACATGATATTTCATCTGAACGTCCTCTGACTACCACATGAGCAAATGAGAGCTCTATCACTATATCGCTGTAGTCGCAAGTCATACGCGGTCAAACCGTTTGTACAGCTGTCAAATAATTGCATGGCCACTACTGAATTAAAATGCTTTTGTTGTGTGGAAACTTCACCGTGAGATACTGCCACTGTTAATTGCGTTGTTTTAGGTGATCTGAAAACATAGGGTTGCAGACTGTCCTGTATTAGTCGGAAAACATCCCATATATTGGGCTTAATTGATGTGTCCCATTTATTGACTGCTACACTGATCTAACCACAGAGAGATACAACAGCAACAGCAACAGCAGCAGTGCTGACCACAACACTTGAGAATGATCACCGATACCTGTCTTCATCTAGCATATTCTTAACCTTGGACCTTATTCTTATTCTAACACAATATGATAAAAAGTGTCAAGCACCAAAAACAGCCCATATTAAATCTATATGCATATTAAATCTAAGTTATCTTCTGAATTTGAATTTTTATATATATTATATAGCCTAATGTATATACATACTATATACAGTATACGTATATAATTGCCCTGTATTTCCCTTTTCTGAAGTTGGTGTAGGATTTATATCCATAACAGACACTGATATGCCATGGAATCATCCCACCACATGACTCCAATATTCGGGGGCGATTTTCTGTCAGCCTTGTCTCATCTACTCAGAGGAGTGATGACGAACTAATCCATTCAGGAGATAACATAGAGATCTTTTGTATCAGGACTGAAAAGTTCTTTCACGACATATAGATACCTCGTGATCGCTAACGTATGGACCCAGTGTAGTAGTGATGCGCGGATGAGCTAAAACGTCACCCGAATCCACAGCTTCAAATAAATTATCCACCCGCCAACCGCCCGCACCTGTATTTTTGTCTGATTTAGATAACCGCACCCGACCCGCACCCGATCATCACATTAGGGTTCGTACGGTCATGAAAAACCTGGAAAAGTCATTGAACAGCAATTTCCAGGCCTAGAAAGTTTTGTAAAAATAAATAAACTCAAAAAGTTTTTGAAAAGTCATGAAAATCTATTTCACAAGTCTCTGTTTAATCAGATCCTGAATTTCGTTGCGAGATTGCGCATACATCGCATTACTCATTCCCGCAGCATTCGACTTTAAAATGAGGGAAATTATTGCAAAACTTTTATTCAATATAGCGTGTAGGTTAGGTGAGTAAATAAATCCACACAAACCATCAGATGAAAACAGCGTGAGTGATTCAGCTTACCGCGTTGACTTTCGCTTCACATCGACGCATCTAGAGCTGCTGCACACTGCGATAGAAGACTTTAGCTTGCGTTTCGGGACAGTTGACAGAATAGTCACTTGCCTAATCGAGTCATTGTTGCATCATCACAAAAATTTATTATTTTCACGTCTTTTTAAGCCATTCGGTACTCGCTACTCTCTCAGTACCAAATTGAGAAAGTACTGTCGGTTTTGTCTTAAGTTAATGTAAACAGTTGCGAAAGAAAACGCATGAGTATCAGTATTGAATCCTTAAATCAGTCTTTGTGACAGCAGCCTAATAAAGCTGTGCCATCTTTTATTAATGTTAATCAAAAAAAAAAAGACAAAATACCTTACTAAATAATGTTTTGTTGAATAACCTTTAATGTTAATTTACAGTTTATTAAATTTATGTAGCCTATTTAAAACACATTCATAATTTAGAAAATGTAGTTAATACTTGCATCATTAATGATTTATTTTATCCACCAGCGACCCACCCGCAAATAATCAGAATGCATTTTTTATTACCCAGCCCACCCGAAATCCGCGATTATCCTCATCGCCCGGGATATAACCGCCAGCGCGCATCACACTACAGTGTAGGCACAGAATAAATTAACTGACGCCCTCAGCATTCAAACACTGGGGGGGATCTATAACTGACTCCCACAGGATCCCTCACAATCCTGCATTCCACGAACCGTGCTCTCTGTCGTTGCAACAGAGAAACACAGACGAACTCAGACAATTCATAAGACAATCATTGAAAATAATTTAAAGTATCGGGGCAATATATTCACAAATAAAATGTTTATGTCTGATGATGTGTGATGTGCTTCCTGTAATCGGTGCAAGTTTAACCAATGTTTTATAACTTTTCCTTTTTCGTTATTCGATGTACTGTGTATCAAAATACCTTTGTTTGGGCTTTGAATGAAAGCTGTTTATTCACCAGAACATTTGTGTGAGGAAAAATTGATATTCGGCAAATTTTCCGGTGATGATAATGTTATAAAAGTTATTAAAACCTGCAGAAAATATCCCCCAAAACAGCATTGATACTCATCATGTAAGGAAGTATGTGCGTGGCTAAACCCCGCAGCATCATCTGATGTACAACGACCTGTGTATGGACTACATCGAGCCTGCTAAAAGGGCCACAAAGCTCTCCTCGGGCTCGCTCCGCGTCTACGCTCACTCAGACCTCTGCTTTCACTTTGTGACAGCGCTACATCGCTCCCATGTATAGCCGTAACATCGCACAAGCGGGACTCCAGAACTCAAACACTTCAGTTGAAACTCTGCGACTGCTGAACTTCAAAGCCTAAAGCTAAGCAAAAGACTCTCTTAGACGAACTTCGAAGTTCTTCCGTAACTCGGCAACCAACCAATTCAACGAGGGCTCTCCCAAAAGGACGTAATCCTGACGTCACCGCAACAGCCAATCAGCAAATTAATTTCCCTCAAGCACAAAACCATAACCCCGTTTCAGATTTCAGGCAAAAAAAAACACAAGTCCAAACATGTCTCACACCTGCGCAAATAAGGTGCTGAACTGGTGCATTGAGTTAAGCCTAAAGATAAAAAATCTCTGCTTTGTTGATTGTCCCAGGGTTTAATTAAAGCACTCTTACCAAACGAGTGTTAGAACCAGAAACTTCATGTACATCTACTTTCCGTTACATCATTTCCTTCTCTGACTGTATGGGGTTATGTGTATGTGTATGTTGTTTAGCTTAGTTTTATGTAATCTTAAATGCCAATACGATTTGTGTTTCAATTATAAGAAGCATGTCTGGTTTGTATATTGTTAAGTCAAACTTCGGCCCTCGTTCATATGAGATGTCCCCTTGCCAAGATCACGTTACTTAGCTCGTAGCTTACTTATCAAAGAACGCATTAGCCCGTGGCCAGGGAAATACAAATATTAAAAGTGTTAAAATATACTGAAGTCACTAGCGTATTTGTAAGTTGCTTGGATAAAAGCGTCTGCTAAATGACTAAAAGTAAGTAAAGTAAGTCAACGGCTCGCTGGACGACCGTTGATTTAAAGTGTAACATAACAAATTTGAGATCGGTTTAATCAGGTGGACTTCGAATTTTTCAGATCCGAGTCCTTTCAAAACCTATTATTAATAATAATTAATTCCCTAAAATTAAGTAATGAGACATTACATTGGCAACCCTATGAAATCATGGAAGGGGTCTTTAGTTTATGGAGATAGAATTGTTGCATAATTACAAATAAATAGATTATTATCCACAAATAAATGTAAAGAGATTAACATATTAAACATATTGACAAATAAATAGAATGAGAACCACAAATAATCTTAGTTTCACTAAAATTAATTAAATTCACCAATAAATACAATGAGATTTGCAAAGAAAATAAAAAACATTCACAATCCTTTTATGTCACAAACACAACTTTGTCTGGCAGGCAGTGGTAATCGCGTCTGTGCATTTGTAGATCGCTGGCATGCAATCACTCACCACCACCTAACCACCAAACGCCCAGCATCACTCCACACCATCCCACAACATTCACACCACATCAACCACCAGGACACCTAAACCACACCGCCCCAACAAACCTTCTCACCCCCCCCACCTAAAACACACACGAGGTCAACACTCCTCACCAACAGACAACAACCACACATCAACCACAACCGCTAAAATCTTCAACCACTCAACACAAAAACCCCACGACACACTCATACCCTACTGAAAATGCCCCACACATACCTCCACACTAAAACACACTACAACAAACCAACTTTACTACTCCTTAGAACCACCTACCCACTAAAAACCCCACTGAAATCAAACAAGCCAAAAAATCTCAAACACCACACATCCCTTGTGAATAGCTCTCTGTGCATTTGTGGAGTTTTTAAACATTTCTGGCATCAAGATGCTGACAAATGCACAAATGTTCTTGCTATAGCTAATCACGTTTTGCTTTACATTCAGGCCCGATTCTAAATGGCTTTTTTGGGCTTCGTGAAGGAGACACCATTATAGGGACATTCCAAACGCAAAAGCGAACAACTGAATCCCTTCACTGAATCCCTTCACGTGTTACTGTAGCAAACGGGGGCGAATTCCAAACGGAAGTGAGCATCATTATGCCCTATCTCCCTTCGAAGGGCAGAGCCCTTGAAGCGTGTTCTATGAAGGGTGCAGGGTATTACCGTCTCGTATAAGCGTTTGAAACTCCCATGGCGAAGGGAATGACTGACCAGATGCTACCTTGATAACGCTGCGCATTCGTGCAGCATTCAGCACTCCATCAGTTGTTGCAAATAATTATTTATTCTTATTATTATTATTTTATTCAAATATTGTCTAATTGTGTCTTATTTACTATTAAACTTTTTCAAACTAAATTTGCTTAAACTTGCTTACACTACAGTCTTAAATCATATTTCTATCACTGACAAAAACATATTTTGTATTACATTAAAAGAGACAAATATAATTAGCCGATTCTACTTACGTTTGTATGCGAAGTTGAAATCAACCTTTAAAAAGCATTGCAAGATCTGCTAACGAAGATCACATGATCACAAATGGAAATCACTTCCGTGAAGTAACCATTGCATGTTCCCTTTGCTAATGGACTTCTGGAAGGGCCCTTCGTGAAGGGATTCAGTTGTTCACTTTCGTCTGGAACGTCCCTACAAATGGTGTCCCCTTCCCGAAGTGCCCTTCAAGGGTGCAAAAAAGCCGTTTGGATTTCGCAGTGATGCGCTGACACTACCGATTAGCAATTGGCTCTTTTTTTCAAAAAGCGGGGCTTCCTTCATTAGAGCGGGCATATTGAGCATTGCATTTTTCTTCATTCAAAACTATACGAGTGACACGTCTGGGTATTCTACAGTCTTTGATATGGCATTGATATTGTAAATGCTTCAGGAGTTTCGAAGTAGTCATCAAGCATCGCGTTATTTCAGGCAGGCCACGTCAGTCAAGCTCGCATCAGCTGATATTCAGCTGTTCCTGACATGTACCAATCCAGTTGTAACGCTTATAATAGCAGTCCATTTAAATTCCCATTCTCCAGCATCTTCTTACTGCTCGCAAATCAACTGCCTCCTCCAACCCCAACTCCACCTAACTGAACCTGTAATCTGATCTGTTTTTTTCTCTCTCTTTTCTTCGTATATAGTTCACTATATTGCAAGCATTCTCGATCATGTATTTTGTATTTTCTAGAACTCATGCAAATTGTAATTGTTTATGCATATACTGAATCTGTTCTGTACCCCAGGGGGGTTTGACTTGCTGCTCTCCCCGCTCCGTTACGCACCCGCTCTGTCCATCATGGCTGAATGGCCAGGCATGGGGAGTTTGCCCAGAACAGAACCATACCGCCAACATGAACTGTATGCTATAATTGTAATAAATATACTTTGACGAAGTGGACCTGACTGAAATCGGATTGGTTGAATTATACAGGATTTCCAGGTGACGTGTGTCGCATTAACATTCTTTATGTTCCACCAGAAACACTGATGCCTTAATGGACAAACCCCTCATAAAGAAAAAGCTTATCAGGATCAACTAAGTGCTGGATTTTCAAAAGTATGTGAAACATTTAAAGTTCGCAGCATAGACTCTTTAATATATGTCCAAGAGTTTTACACACCGGTGTGTTGTTGTGGAGACATTTCCACACCCCTAAACTTGACGTGGCACAAAATGAAATGTGATTGGTTGTTTTACCTGTCAGTCAAATGGCCTCTTGAGTGGCCCTTTGTAATTCAAAGCGGCCAAGGTTCCCAGACCTTCTGCTGACAGTCTGAAGGTATGGCTATGCAAGACTAGTCCTGAAATAATTTCATTTGTCTGCATTGGCTCAAATAGGAAATATAAAGGCCATAAAAATTGGTACAGTAAAAGTTTTTACATTTGCTTTCAAGCCAACCACAGTGATTACTATTTTACTCCTTTGGAAATGCCAAGAAATATGTGTTAAAGCCCCTTTAAATGTTTTGTTGGCAATTATTATAGTAACAACAATTTTGTGTAAATTATTTAGTGACTTTCAGTTGTTTTGCATTTTTAACCTACATCCCAATATAGAGGTATAGAATCCTTTAAATGCATTTTTAAACAATTAATAACAATTTAATTGGTATCCCCCCCCCCCCAAAAAAAAAAAATCTCAATATTGTGAGGATTTTGTTTTAAAAATTAATGATGGTCAAAACTTTAATTTTCATACTGAAGTGATATCCTAACTTCCCTGCCCCCTATGTCCTTTACTGTTTCTGTTACACCACCAACTTGCTTGTCTCCAGAAACTCCTAAACTCACATTAATAAAGCAATTCAACCGACCTACAAACCACAGCAGAATTGCTAGGGAGAATTTTCACAGTACCCTGTGAATGAATGGAACAGAATGGGAATTGAAGAAGAAAAAAAAAAATATATATATATATAATTACTGTGGTGTTGGTCGGTGTGGTTTGTGTGTTGTGTGGTTGTGCATTTATATCACTTAATTCACTATTTCTCTCTTTTGCCTTCTGACAGGATGAGTTTGGAATGAGGTGAAAGTTCTAGATGCTCTTTGACTGTGGAACAGATGTCCCATAGAGACCAACATGTGCTGCAGTGACAGTCAAGTTTGATAGAAACTCACATGCTTCTATGCAAGAGACTCAAGTATTACAGAAAACAGTGTCTTTCCATAAAATGCCAAATAATGAAACAATGCCTCTTAAATTCCAATACATTTAAATGAAATGAAATGTACTTTTACTAAAGTGATTCTCTCATCTGCCAGATTCTCCCTTTAGTTGCAAAGCTGGATGTCAGTAAATAATTCATCATCTCAACTCAAACCTCTTTCTTGCTGAGGGGACTATTTCAGCATGAGTTCAATTTTACCCTCCGGTGAGGTCAACACGTGACAAAGAGTCTGATTTACCATCTAGTTTTTCAAGCCAGGTCTTTAAACTGTCTGGAATTCTGAGTGGTGGCTTTCCTCCATCCACATCCACTTAAAAGTACCCCACATTCCCCAAAGCCATTACGTCCTCTTTCCTTCTCCTGGCCAGCTCACTCATTTCACTGCCCTTTGATCCCTCTCTTCATATCCATCCTCTTTCATTCTGCTTTTTTCTGCCACCGTAAAATCCTCTATCATCTAGCTATCTATCTATCTATCTATCTATCTATCTATCTATCTATCTATCTATCTATCTATCTATCTATCTATCTATCTATCTTCATATATTATATTACGTCTTATGAGATGGTATTATTTTGGTGCCTGCATTTTGTGATATTGTGATATAAATGTTAATACGTCAATCCACCTGAACACAAAACAGCAAACTCATAATTCTACAACAATGCAACATGTTTTTTATTAAATAGCACACTAAATATGTGTATATTGTAAGTTATATGGTGACTTATACTTCATACACTGTAATAAATAAAGGAATAAATAGTTCCCACCTACTTACAGCTTAAAAAATTAATTTTATTTGCAGCATTACATTTTTAAGTATAATCAAATTGGCTGATCAAATCAAATTTCCAACTTAAATAACAGTAAAATAATTAAAGTTTAAATTAGTTAAATTATTTGCTGAGTTGAAGTAATTGTCAAAATGAATGTTGCCAGGAACTTAGTGATCACATAATATTTACGTGTAAAATATATATATATAAATATATATTATAGATAGATATCTATCTATAGAGAATCATATAATATATATATATATATATATTTTTAATTTTTTTATGAAATGATATTATGAAAGGTAGGTGTATAAATGTAAGTGTAGAATTAGATGTACTTGATACAAGTTTTGCAGTCTTGTATTAATTATCTTCTAAATGACTAAATTATTATTTTACACTTTGGCAGGCACCATCACCATTGCTGCTGGTCTTTCTTCTTTAGGATACCTCCACTCGTTCTCCAACTGTTTTTCTTCTCTCGGATCTCCATTCTCCCATTTCTTCCATTGCCCTAATTCCCCTGAGAACCTAGTGCAGTCTACGGAAAAGAGGATGAGCATGGGCTTACAGTAATGCTCATCCTTATTCCTTGTTTAATGTACGGAGTCAGCATTGCGCTGAATGGAGCTCTCGTCTGATCATTTTTAACCACAGCCACTTTGGTCAAGTGGTTTCCTAGTTATTATGGATGACTTGCAAACAGATGGTCCAGCTTATGTTTATTATTCGTAATATATATATTTTTATTATTATTATTATGATTGTTAGTCATGTATATCCCATAGGACACTGGACACTGAGATGTCTATCTAAATAAATTATTCTAGATATCTTCTACGATTCTCTTTAGATTCGTCTTCTGCTTCCCATATTGCTCTCTTGAGACCTCAGTAAACTCACATGTCAAACTAGAATGTTAGTGTCTCAGACTGTGCTCAGGTTTGTCAATTTAAACTCTGAAATCCTAAGTCAGAGATTTCAATGGGGGAAAAAAATGTCCAGAACCAATACTTATCTTGAAGTAGTAAAGTAGTATGTATCTGGTACTACATTCATTGGATTTATGAAATAATTGTATTTCAACAATGGACTCATTTGTTCTCATTGTGGAAATTGTAGGAAAAACGTGTGACAAAGTAAATAAATTAAGCATAAATGAAACTACTTTTTCTTCTGAGCTATGAATGAATAAATAAATAAAATTACTAAAACTAAACCAAGCCGCATTTAGTTGATCAAAAATAGATTTAAAACATTGAAATGTTAATACTGTTTAATATTAAATAGAAATATAAAAAATATATACATGACAAAAAACAAACAAAATTACTAAAACTAAAATAGAAAAGTACTACAATAGTATAATAATAACACTAAAACAACACTGGTTCAGACTATATTAGCAATATATACCTTATACATTTTGATCAGTAAAATAAATAATTTGAATGAAAAATTGAAGTTATTACAAACGAGTTATAAAATATGTAAATATACTAATGTGGTTGTTAAAAGCCCGAAAGTGTTACATCTTAGATTTTACACAAAATACATAAACAACTAAAATTATAAAAAAATAAAATCGATGCATTCTAAAATTAGAAGTTTAAAAAGTTTACAAAACGAAAAGTAATAAAGAGAATGAATTATGGAGTCAATATATCTTATCACAAACTATTCGATATTCCCTTAAATCTACAACCCACTAATTCTACTGAATATCACCCCAATGAACAAACTATTAGCAAACAGCCCCCACTCTGCCCTTATCATAAGCATCTTTTGTCCTTTCCCTTATTCAGCGCCACCGATTTTCATACCAGCTATCATATCACTCATTACTCAATCCCTGCAAGCCATTCCCTTGAGCTATAATTAAAGATAACAAAGGAATGCAGCAAATACTGTACCAGTTTGAACAGATGTTGTTTTCATTTGATCTGATATGTGTTATGTAGTGAGCTCATTGCTACTAGGGAGGGTGCAAAATATCAAAATGTTTATAATCTGGAAAAAAAAAAAGGACCGAATGCTGGACCATTTTTATTTTATATATATATCTATATATATATAATATAATATATATATAGATATATATATAGTATATATGTATATATATATATATATATATATATATAATATTTATATATTTATCTACATTCACAGTATATTCATATATATATATAATATATATATATATACTATACATATTATCGATATATATATATCTATATATTATATATATAATCTATAATAATATAATATATCCCGTATATATTATTATGTAAAGTATAATATATATATAATATAATATATAATATATATATATATTATAATTTGAGTCTGTAAAGTTATGTATGAAATGTGGTGTAGATTTGATTTGATCCTTCGATTGATTATATGTGTGTGTTGTTAATTTATTTGAACAAGACAGCTATTCACCCTTTTACAATCAGTCATAAGATGCCAAACATCACGTCAATTTAATAGCTTTCCAGAAATAAAAATTGAAATAATATTAAGAATAAAAATCACATATGAATGAAACAAAGTTTTCATAGTTGTGAGCATATGAGACAGAGTAAAAATGAGAGACAAGGTGCACCAGTATCCTTTCTGAAAATATCACTGGATATGTTATATGCAAAATGTATAAGAAATTAAGGTATTGAGATATTGTTTGATTAAATAATTTAATATTTGAATGTAAGAATTGTTTTTGTTTTCATACTCGGTATATGCACTTTCAGGTTCATGTCTGTTTATTTGGCCTTATGTCCATTTATACTTTTGCTTGTTGCAAATTGGAACTTTGTAACAAAAAATTTGAGATTGCTCAAGCAGCCTCAATGTTTATTGGGTTTCATATAGGACCGGGTGCCACATTTTGATTTGATTCTGATTCACAAGCTCTTGATTTGTAACTCGTGCCATACAACATTAAGGGTACATTTTCTTTAAAAAAAAAAAAGATTAAAATATTGATTGTTGTAGTTTAGGAATTGATATTGGATTAATCAGTAAACGATATTTTTACCAAGCAATGCATTACAAAAAAAAAAGAGGAAGTTAAGCATTTGAAAAAAAGTGTGCATTTAGAAATTTCTATACCTCACCTTCCACCTCTTATAGAGAATCAATACCCATAATACATACCACAAACCCTAATGTCCAGTGGTATGAGGTTCATATTGCTACTTGACAGGACAAATGGGGAATGGAGGGAGAAAGCAAGAGAAGTTGAGTGAGAGAAAGAGAGAGGAGAGTGATGTCTAACTATATCTACTCTCTGTAACAGGACTCCATGTCTGGTTCAGAACAGCCTGTGACATCAGCATATCATGAACATACTTCAGAGCCGGCAGCTCTTACTGTTGGATTAAACCAAAGTCTCTTTAAGGCAAGTCAGTCCAGCTGGTGGCCAGAGGGCTGCTATTTTGAAGTCATGCAAGTAAACTCTGTAAACTTTGATTACAATTTGTCCATTTTATTTCTGTATACTCTTAAGTACTATGTTCTTTATACTATCTGTGATAAAAAATCTTTACATGTTAAACAGTCTTTAAATGGTAATTTTAATTCATAAATTGCTGCTATGAAAATCCAAAATCCCTGCTATGAATGTCCACACACAGACTGTGGGCATAAGTAAAAAAGTTCAAGAATTGACTGCAAGAAATATTCAATGAAAAGCAGCCAAAGCCTGCTCGAAAAATGGCTAAATGTCGCTAGATGATGTCATGTGCTAATTAGTATGTTCATGATGTCATCATTCCATAATTGCATACTGCCTAGAGTCAGCTCTTTACATCTGTGCTCACATACTGTATTTTAATACATCCAAATTCCCAATAAAGCTGTTTCTCATTTTCACATGTTTCTCTTTTTGTGAAATAAGTATGAAATAGTGACTGAAATGCAACCTATTATGACTGTTACTTCCAAGCTGCATTTATGCACTGCTAAAATCATGATTTATAACCACAACATTGCCTGACTTGTTTGTATCCCATACATTTATTAAATACACAGCACAGCCTTCATATTATATTCTCTTCTAAGGGAAGAAGCTAAAGGAAGTTGCTAGATTTGTTGTGTGTGCTTTTTGAAAAAGTCCCTAAAGGGGTATGAAAGGTCACTCAATCTAGCAGCTGTTGCGAAGTTGGCAACACTGACAGCAACTACCAATAAGTAAGATGCTTTCCTTGTAATCAAGTGGGTCCTGTACTGTCATTTAGTAATGTTGCTAATTTTCAGTGATGATAAAGGGTCTGCTCAGGGTTGCAGACGTGAGCTCCTAATCATTTTTGTCCTAATCACTCTGAGGTGTGAGGGACTAGTGACCATAAAGGAGATACCACAACTGCTGTTCACACACTCTGCATGCCATGACATTACACACGTGTGCTCTTGGACTATTTATAGAGCCTTACTCTTATCCACTTGTTTATTTTCCTACAGATTGCACAGGACAAACTGTGTTGACATTTAATTTAATAAGAAATATGAGTGAATACAAGCAATGTCCGTTTGGTACTATTAGAAAACTGCATTGTACTTTTTTGTACCATTTAACTTCTCTGTCTTTCAAGGTCTTCCAGCCCTCTGCGTATTCCCTTGCCACCGAAAATCTCCACGCATAATCATTGTCAACGCTGATTTGTTTCACCCTGACAAGTAAGTCAATCCTCTTCTTTCACAGGACTGATGAAGTATCAATTATTTTGTTTCATAAGTGTTTTGTGTTAAATTTTGTAGGCTTTTAAACAATGTTTTTTTTTCCTTCTTACAGGCATGGATCTGATGAATTCTAATAATATATGAATTATATGGGCAACATATGGATTATTTATATTGCAATTAACCTCCCATTCTATCAATTGCAGGCACACTGACAGGAAAAATTGTAATCGAACCACCAGCAAAACTGTGTCGTTTGTCAGGATTATAATTTGTCCCTAAGTGGTGCACCTTCTCATAACCTGACGGATGTGCCGCGAACATATAACAATATATCATACCTCCCAGAGTCCACTGGGAACTCTGCAGATGATGCATATTAACCGTCTGAGTTCATGCTATGAAGGAGAGAGTGAACATGACCTAGTTTAACAGCCTTTAATTCACCTTCACAAGCAGTAAAGGGAAAAGTGGAGGGGGATTTGCTTGGAAGAATAGGGTCCACCTGCTCATAAGAATTAATGTAATTCAGTGGCGAAATTCAGTGAGCTCAGCATACTGTTGTGCAGTGTGATTCAAGACTCGCACAGCACAATACATCATAAAGACACTCTAAAGCAGAAAGCCACACGTCCCACAAACATCTTGCAGCTGAGGTAACGCAAATGTCTTTTACAGTGAGATCATCAGATTTTGATATTTGATGAAGCGCAGAAAAGAAACATATGGAGAAGGTTTTTCATGGATGTAACCAAAATGTTCAAAATTTGTGGTACCATATGTACAAAAAGTACAAGTATCAGTCATTGGAAAAACCCTTATCAACTGCTCGCTAATATGAAAATTGGTACGGTCGTGTTCCCCCTCAAACTCTATTTGGTTACGCCCCGATTTTTAAGAGTACAATGGACATGCACGGATGGAAGGACAATTGAAAAGAAAAGGCAAATCACCAGAGAATATTACTCACTTAACGAGATCAATTTAATGTGTTGGAGGAGAAAATGTTCAATATGAACTTTTATAGACCAAATTGCACAAGTGTGACTAATGATCACCATCAATATCGGCCAATTTAAAATGTCTGATGCCAACATGATCATGCCCTCTTGATATGTACCAAGTACTTACACTATTCCTCTCTTTGACAAGAGGTAGGAGAAGGATCCTGATCCTCCCAGTCTGTAGCTTCTTGAGACTTAGAAACTTGAGATATTTCAAACAAATCAACCTCCACAAACAGCAACAAGTATAACCCGGCTTGTTTGGTCCTCTCGAATTGTGCAAGCCATGCAAAAACTGCAGCATTTTGGCAGCCGCCCCATTAGGAAAGTGAAGGACGGTGGGCTCAGGAGTAAACAGCTAGAGAGAGGGACAAGGTAGGTATAGTAGGGGGAATGATTGCAAGAGACTTACCAATCAGAAGTGTGACGACCAGACCGGCGTGGACTACATCGCCGGACCGCGCACACCTGTGCAAGAATGATCTTCTATCTTGCAACCCCATGTCAGTCTGTCTGCCCACTTGTGCCTGTCTGTCTGTCCCTGGTCAAGTCCTCCACTGTACGTCTTGGGTGGGATACTGTAGGTCTGAGGGGCCACAGGGGACCCGGCAAAAAATCAAAACAGAAAGACAAGACTTTCAGTTGTGGAAATCTTGCAGAGTATCTCCCTGCCCTTGATCCTCCTGTGTGGTGTGTCCCGGTAAGGGAGAGCGAAGGAACTAGAGAACAAGGAATACTGAGGCAGCACCTGATCCGTTGCTTGATCTTCAGATCAGTGGCTCTCAGTTGCCGGCAGTGTCTCGCTGATACTCTTTCTCATTCACCGTGGTTGTAGACGCAGGAAACGCTGCGTTCATTCAGCAGCAGCTGCAGTGCAGAGCTCCACATTCAGTCTGGGGAAGAGACTGTCTGTCTTACCCATGAATAGGTGCCACATGCTGGGATGAGTGGCCAGAGGAGGGGTGGAGGGGGGGCGGTGTGTCTGTAGCCGGTGCAGGAAAGAATGAGCCACTGTCCGTAGTTCTGGGACAGGTGATAGGAGAGGAAGAACGTACTTGAGATACATAGGGAGGTCGGAGAGTGATGAATTGGGATGGGTGTGTGATGTGGGGGGGGGTGTGTGTCTTAGACTATCACCTATCTGTGGAATCATAAAACTTGAGTGTGTCCCTATACCTGGCCCTGTGTGATCATAGGATTGGTTCTTTCTGTCCCATATCTGTTCAGTATCGAGTACAAATGTATGAATTTCTCAGTTTCGGTCTGCTTCTGTTTCTCATTATTTCATTTACTGCTGCCCTTCGTGTGGGTGGGGGGGGGGTTGGCCTCTCCTACTTTTTCTTTCTAATTTATCCCCACAAAATATTACCATTGCTCTGGAGTGGCTCTTTACATCTCAGAAGCAAGTCAAAATTAACATGACTCAGGCAAACTGCACTACAGTGCAAAAATACTCCCAGAATTAAAATGTTGGGTTCCCCTTAATAAATTCCGTTGATTTAACGGTATGTACTCTTTTATATAGTTCATGTTTTCATTCTCAAGTTGTGGTTTTAGTCTTCTTGTCATGTCAAAGTGACAGGGGTCTCATATATTGTTCCAACAAATAACAATCACAGAAAAACTATAGTGCTTTAAAAACATTAGTTGACTTACATCAACAGTCAGCCTTTTACTTATGAATTAACTTACAATTAAGAAGTCTAGATTTTTGTTAAAGAAAGGAAAGAAGACAAAATCCTGGTTACAATATTGTGCAACTGTAAATATATTGAGACTACAATACAGTGACTTTATTATTATATCATTACCTTACCTATCATTATTATCATGATCATTTATCATTATCATTATTATTATTATTATTATGTTCATTATAAACATTTATTCTAATTTTTTAACCTGTATTAAATTATATATCCAAATTAAATAATGGAGATTTTCCAACATAAATAAATTATCACTTAATTAATAATTATTAGACAATTTAGAACAGAATACCTGGAACATCGGCATGTATACAGCTCTTTCCTTAGATGGCTTCTTACCTCCCTATTGATGCACTATGGTGCGGAATTCATTCCACAGGGAATAGTGGTTGATTGGACAAGTGTGCAATGTGGGTGCCAACGGGTCCACTGGGGGTGTGTGTTGTCCAGAGGGAATATTGTCCTTTAATAAAGAAGGTAATTTTCTTGACATTCTCGGAGTGTTTGCCTCCAATGTCTATGCCCTATAATTCCCATCATAGTGAAATTAAAATGACATCCAATTGTCATTTATATCAAGTAATAAAAAAAACGAGCTTAGCAATTACCGCTATAACATCACCACAGATAATCTTTGGTATCCTTGGCAAATCTGAGGTATACTTTGAGACATTCTTGCGACCAACTTCCTTTGAACTCTGAGGAGTCCATGAACCGTCTCCCGCCCCCGCCCTGTGGAAAACATTTGAGAATACCCCTCCGAAGACGCGGACACAAGCAAAAGCTCTTAATTTAATCTCATTGCTCTAGGAAAAATAATTATATAAACAAAGCCAACCCACCCACCATCCTAGAATATCTACCTCTTTCTGTCCTATGTGTCTCTATTTGGGCTTTCCATGCCTTGCGTAAAACCCCTCACGCCCACTCTGCATGACTGGATCCATGAGTAAGTTTCAGAGAGAACTGGATCAACACCGCCTACCTGCTTGCCGAAATATAAATATGCATGATAAATGAAGTAAGGACACTTGGATTCTGTAGTATCTTCCAGTCTGTCTCCTTCAGTGATATCAAATATATATTTGCATAATTATGATTCCCTTCTTATTTTCTGTAGTACTCATCCAGAACGGTGTTGTGTTTCCATAGTGGCCATTTTCAGGTTTATAACAATTACTGCTGTTTGCTCACCACCTTCCCTCTCTCTGTGATCAGTCCCTATTTATATCCTGCCCGCGTATATTACGTTGATCAACACAAAATCTATTTATGAAATCTTATTTTAAATAACGATTCTTAAAGAATATATTAAATACCATAAATATAAAAAACATTATTACAAATAAATATAATAATCAAAAGCAATATGGATTGTTTATTTATTTATTTATTACTAGCACTAGATTTATCTATTAGGTCAATATAGCTATTGTTAATTTTAGCTCACAAATGATTGCATTTCCCTTTTAAATTTATATCCTTTTTTAATCAAGCATACCACAAGCTCCATACTTTAGATTTATTACAAGCCCAAGAAAATGTTGTGTTAAGCATTCTGTAGCCTCAGCTTCAGACAACACATGCTCACAGACTGCAGTCTTTCCATTGACCGTCCCATGCACACAGTACACAAACATGGCAAAAACTGGCGGAAAACTCTAGCTCTGATTGGCTGAATGCTCCATGCACATTATGTTATAAAAGTACTTAAATGTTTGTAATTTTGGTGCCATCAAATCTTTGAAAGATACAAATGCTTGAGGTGCTAAGTATCAATAATTCTAGATATTTATGAGCAAAACTGTATATTGCTCATTGTTTTGAGTTAGATCTGTAAAATATAGGCACTTATTCACTTATTCCATTGCATAATTTTTAATACAATTTCAGTTTCTATTTAGCCATTGTTAAAGGTTGCATAAAACATAATGACCTGTGGTTGGTAGCTTTACTTGTCATTCAGAAGTCTTCCTATTGTAGTTGGTGGTTCTTGTCCAGAACTTCCTCTGCAAAGTGGAACAGACTTCATTCTGCTAAAAAGCCTGGCTCTGTGAGTCTAAGCAATCTGAAATGCACAATCCCATGGATTATTTGATTATTTGTGTCTCATCTCCCCAGAATTGTAACAATTGGATTGAACAGCAGATGAGCCAGCAAGTGCAGCTGTTAAAGGGAAAGCTTAATACAAGGGGATGTGGTCTGGGACCCTTGTGGTCAGGGTTTTATAGACTATGATACTTGGCTAGTCAATCACTTTGGCCATTCAAGACATATGTGGCTTATCTAGACAACAACATAACAGTTATGACTCACCTGTCAAATTAATATGGCATACTATAGCCAAAAATGATAGGTTATCCTAGAATTTCTCACTTACCACTGCATATTTCACATACTGCTTTTCTCACACTATATAATAGGTAAGTGTACATATATAGGGTTGGTTTATTTTATTGTCTGGAAAAAGTAAGTATATGTTTTGTTTCTGATGACCGTGATTAAATCATTAGGCCTGATCGTGGGGAACCTTTGCTGATGAACAGCACCCTTCGTGATGCAGATGTGATACCAAAAAGAGATAGCAGCTGTTTCACAGACATATGATCCAAACAGAGACACACACACACACACACACACACACAGATATCTGACTGACAGAATGTCATCCTGTGTGGGCCGTTGTGATTTATAGGATAGCACTCGACATCAACCCCCTGTGGTCACACACTTGTACACCCACAATCAGACATGTGCCTTGGGAGTCAACAACATAGACGCAGTGTGTGTGTGCTCTGCAGGTGGATGTGAGAGAGAGAGAGAGAGAGAGCAATTCCCATAATGCAATCTAGTGTATAGAACCAGTAAAAACGAGAGAGAGAGAGGAGAAGAGAGATGGAGGGTGGAGATGAAGAATGGAGGAAGGCATTAACAAGACAGAGTTTGGGACACTTCGGAGCAAGAAACACAATCACTGGCTTTGGATTGAGATTGACCACGTAATAGTGAAGCAAAATAGAAGAATATTTCATTAACATGACCTTGATATGGATGGATTTCATCTGGAAGTCACACACGGGATGCCATGCATCAAATTAATGATATGCAAGTACTGGAACGCATGAAATGTTGTCAAATGAAAAACAAACAGTAATTGCGTAGATGCTGGACTCCCATGGACTGCGCCAGTGAGGGGAGCATGATGTTGCAAAACTTAGCCAGAAGGGAAAGGCAGAGAGGAATGGAGGGGAGGGGCGGAGGAAGAGGAGGAGAGGTGTAGAGGACAGCAGGAGGAGGGAGAAAGCGAGCCGGAGAGGTAGAGAGTGAGAGTCTCTGCATTTCAAGTGCTTAACAGTGACCTTAGAATCTCCCTCTATGTGTTTCACTCTCTTGCTCTCTCTCACTCTGCATTAAAGTACAATGCTGCAGTTCTTCAGAGATTTATCGTCCCGGGAACAACTACAAGAGTGTCTGCAGGAGGATGCAGCCCTCCCTACATATGTTTCTCTCTTCTTCCCTCTTTTTCTACAACTTTCTGTGTGGATGGTGAACAGTGACACTGAGGCCTGAGAGCGGAGGAGAAGTGGGCAGGACGGGCTTCACAGGACGGGGTTGCCATTTAAAAAGAATGAAGACTTTTCTTTCGTAAATGGGTAAGTAAAGCAGTAATTTTATCATGCTATAATTTGAATGTATGCATCTGAATCTCTTTAAACTCACTCCACTTACATATAGTCTGTGTAAATTTATTTGAGTCTATTTGACCATATTATTTATCCTTAAGCAACTTGTACCTGATCTGACACTTAAAAATTACTTTCTGCATGTACCACATGAAGCACATTATTATTATTTATGTGTAGAAAATGCTGAAGAGAAGAAGCACTTAACAATTCATTACACTTACAAGATTTAACTCGTACAATTAATGGGGAAATTTGGCAATACAAAAAAGCTTGCCAGCATGATCGATGAAAAAAACACCATTTGAGGATTGTCTACACTGAAATAAATGGTTTTATTCAAGTCAAAAATATTATTTAACATCACTGAATCAACATTTCAGGTTGAATCAAATAAAAATAGCTCTTAAAGGTAACAATTGCAGGTTACCACTTGCAATGTGTGCTGTACTTAAGCAAATATTATGTTTTACGCCTTCGTTTGTTTATTTATTGAATAGCACATTTTTCAAGTATTTGTACAGTAAATATCCTTTTAATATATTTATAACAAAATTAAAACACATAATTGTGAGATTACTCAAATCTGTGCACACATAATGCCTGCCCTTTTCCAAATGTAGCACATCAGAATTAAAATAGGTTACACTCTATGTAAGACTTTTCTTACGATTAATTTGATTATTGCAATTCCTGGATGAATTGACATAAAATAAATAATAATAATAATAAAAACTAATTTCGGACAGAATTATACAATTTTATGAAATATGCATTTGTGTATCATCCTAGATAGAACTAATTGTAGCAATATTGATCAGCTGAAGGTTTTTGTGACTTACTGAGTACATGCATTCAAATCATTAAAAAAAAAAACACTTATATACTGCTCAAGAGATTCTAAATTCAAATGTCGTTTAACTGAATAATGGTGCTCATCGTTGCTATTATAACGCACGCTGAGTTTGTATTATTTGACTTTATGAGTACGTGGCGGCTGATTTTTCCACTTTTAAATATCTATATATCATGCATGATTCACCCTTCACTTTTGCCTGTGTCGCATTTTCTCAGCAGCAGTAGCTGGTGTTTATCACACTGCAGAGATGCCTGCCCCCCCTCACCCCCTCGGTCATCGTTCTCTCTGTAACCCTAGTTAAAACAACTGCCCAATGTACTCTTCTGCACATTGCCAAGCACTACATTTGCTGTTTTTTGACACCACTGAAACTATCTCAGTTGGCTGTATAACTAATTTATAATGTTTCATGCAATATGCAATAGTCTTTTGTTTATAATTACAATAATAATATTTTATCCCTTTCATAGAGGTCACTCATCTTAATTTTATATTTTATTTTCTTCTTAAAGGAATGATCTTCAATTTGTTTTTCCACAGAATAAGGAAAGTCATAGGTTTTAAACGGAGCCATGAGGTGAGTAAATGAATACATTTTTGAGGGAACATCTATTTGAAGCTTTAGGAATACTTTCATTTATTCAATATTTTACACGTGAAGTTTAAAAGAGAAGGGAACAAACTTCTTTGTATTCTTTGTTGTTATTTAAAAAAAACAAGCATTGGTGCAGCTTCTAGTTATGGTGCAGTGCAAGGCAATTTTTAAAGTAGCCAGAGTCCATACCTTCAGCGAGCACTAAAACCGAGGCATGCATGTGGAAAAGACAAGAAAAACCCCCCCCAAACCATGTCCATCACCTTCCCTTGCAAAAAAAAAAAAAGGCTGGTCCAAATCAAAATATGTATCATGGTTAATCATATATGCTACATTTTTTACCTTCATATAATCTCAGCTTCTGACAGTTCAAAATGATATTTAATGACACAGTACCATGCCTACTATTAAATATGAATACATGTAAAGAAGTAACTAGGCTATAGTTGTCTAATTCTAATAGAAGATAATCAGGGATTTAGAGTAGTGTTTCCTGGCAATTCAAACTATGAATGGCAAGCACTAAAGCACTAGCCATAAAATCATTGTGCCACAGACTGAATTTCACAAGCTGGCTTAATGTTAACTGCTGTGCAGCAAATCAAATTATGAGCTTAATGGTTTTGTTATATCCTTTTGGAGACTTTTTTTACATTTTGTGGACGTGGTTCTGATGTCGCTTACATTATGCAAATATCTACTCTTAATGCAAAAAATAGTGGTTAAAATACAGTATAATTCACAATGTACATGTGTACGTGAACAAAGTAACTGAGTGTCATTGAATGCATGATTATCACTGAACTGATTATCATTGAATACATAGCAATAACAGTTAACAGTTATGAACGTAAATCTCAGATTTGGTTCGTAATACAATAAAGCAAAACTGAATTAAACATTGAAATTAACAAGAAGAAGAAGAAGAAGATGATGATGATGATGATGATGAAGAAGAAGAAGAATGAATAATACATTCCCTTACAAGGAATTTGAGCTGCAAATGGAGCAAAATTATAGCTGCAACAGCATAATCCAGATGGTATAAATCATTTATATATATATATATATATATCTATAACATAAAGCAATATACTTGATCCATTAAATACTTGTTGGAATAATATATGAAAGATATGTGAAAGTGTAATATAAATAAATAAATAAGAAGCAGCTAAAGTCAGTCACAAGGGCATTGAGTGAGTTAAAATGTGCCTTAACAGAAGCCAATATGGGTGTCAGCTTTGCCCAGCAGAGGGTGAGGCTTCCCGGCCTCAAAATCACTGTGGCTCCAGGCTTTGGGCCTGTGCTGCATGTAGTGTTACAGCATGATAACCAATCAATCATACATGGTGAAGTAAAACAAGTGCTAAAACAGTTTAAACTGCTATGGTCTATAGACAAAAACTGTACTGTATATATGACAACAAATCTTGTATGAGGTTTTATGCCACAACAAAGAACTGTTTGTAAATGAGCTTACATTTCTATGATATTATTGTCTTGCTCAATTTAAAAATACAGAATGGTTAAATAAGACATATGCTGCTACTTTTCAACATCATTCAAGATTACAATATACATACATTTTATATACATATTTAGATATATTTACTTTTTTATTAAATAAAACTATTTAAAACTCCTCACATTTCCTGAACATAACACAAAATTATACTGTGATAATACTGAGGCAGTCTGCAGTCTATTACTACAAGTCCACTGAAAGTTCACAATAACTGAGTGTTTCACTATCAAAATGGATTCCCAACAAAGTCAGTATGAAAACAGCAGATTTTCTCATTCTGGACTAAATACTAAATACTCAGTTACTTGAACTCAAAGTTACTAATTTCCTCTGCATACATACAGTGAAGTGACATGTGGCCAAGTATGGTGACCCATACTCGGAATTATGCTCTGCATTTATCCCATCCAAAGTTCACACACACAGCAGTGAACACACACAACCGTGAACACACACACCCAGAGCAGTGTGCAGCCATTTATGCTGCGCCGCCCGGGGAGCAGTTGGTGTTTCGGTGCCTTGCTCAAGGGCACCTCGGTCGTGGTATTGAAAGTGGGAGAGAGGGATGTACATTCACTCCCCCCACCTACAATCCTGCCGGTACGAGACTCGAACTCACAAACTTTGGGTTATGAGTCCAACTCTCTAAACATTAGGCCACGACTTCCCCTTAAGGTTACATCTAAATCCGTTATGTATAGCTTTTAAAAGGCTATACATATAGCTTTTTAAAAAATCCTTCAATCAAAGGTGCATTCACTTAATCCAGTAGGTTAAATTTGCTTATTACTCAATTTAAAAACCCTTTTAGCCTCTTTCTGAACATATTATATAATTACGTGTGAAATTTGATTATGAGATCAAATTAATATAAATTCAAAAAGATACTCATGTAAAATAAATTCACCCATTCCAAATAATACACCACAACATACATGTCAAACACAATCAATAACATTAACAATCAAATTTCTATATATGTTGTTTTTTTGGCTTTTATCTATAAATAGATAATGTTTAACTTGCCACATAATCATTGCACCTGTAATGATGATGTTTATGTGTAAAAGCAATGTTTTGGAAATGACATTTTCCATAAATAGGGTACAAAATATCTGCAACTCTACGATAACTGTTTGATTTTTTTTATCTATTCATAATTGGGAAAACAGATTATTTACTTCAAAATGATCTTGTTTTGTTTATTTGGTAATGGGAAAATAAGTTTTATTAAGGTTAATAAAGAAATTAAGAACTGACTTTTTTATTATAATAAAACAAACCTTTAAAAACGTCAATGTTCATCTTTTGAGATGACACTTTTCTGTGATTTTAACTGTTAGTCAAGAAGTCCAAGTCCTCTTAGGTGGAACAGGTCAAAATCACCATAAAAATCAAAATCACCATAAAAATAAAAAAAAAACCTCATGCTAAACTAGTTTTAACAAATATACAGTGGGCATAGAGAATAATTAACGCTTTAAAATAATCACATTTTGTTGCTTTGAAATGAAGATGGACAGTTTTTGTTTTATAAAGCTGTATTTACTCAACTTCAATTAAGCGGGTATCAACAATCCAAGGTGAAAGGAATATAACACCAAATATGATAAGATAAACAAAACAAACACCCGAGTTGGAGAACAGATCATCCGTGGTGTCAATCTTTTGTTAACCGACTTTGGCTTTGGGGGGGATTTAAATTTTTTTAACCAAGCCTTTAGGATGTTGAGGATTGCCTCAGTCTTACTAACTTCGCAAATAAAGACTGATTTGCCGTACATAATTGCTGCTCACTAATTTCTTTGCAGAATGATAAAAGGTTCAGTAAATTGATGACCATTTGTGGACTGCAGCTCAGTCTTCCCAGCGTTTCCCGGGGTTAGTCGGACTCCTGAACTCGTGTAGCCATGAGAAGGAGCATTTCAGCTATTCTGCCTCAAACCCACTGTGTGGTTAGTTTTGCTGTGTGCTTTGGGTCATTTTCATTGTTGGAAGGTAAACCTTCTTCCCATTGACAAATTTCTGGCAGAGAGCAGCAGATTTTCCTCACAAATTTGACGGTATTGTGCCCCATCAGTTTTTCCTTATATCCTGACAAGTGCTCCAGTCCATGCTGTAGTGAAACACCCAATAACAGGATGTTACCACCTCCATGCTTTACTGGAGGAATGCTGTCATTTGGATGGCCACATTTGTGGAGAATTTGTGATGTTGTCACATGCACACAATGACCACTATTTGTTATAAATTCCTGCAACTGCTTCAGAGTTGCTGTAGGCTTCTTGGTCGCCTCTCTGATCAGTTTCCTCCTGCTCTTTCATCCAGTTTGGAGTGACGTTCTGATCCAGGGAGGGTCTGTGTTGTATCAAATACCTTCCACTTCTTAATAACAGACTTCACTCTGCTTCTAGGTATTGATAAAGCCTTTGCATTTTTTTTGTATCCATCTCCTGACTTGTGCCTGTCCACAACTTTATCCTGGAGATCTTTTGACAGTGCCTTGCCACCCATAGTTGATTGTTTGCAACAGTTGCACTACCAAGGATTGAAATGCTCCAGGAAAGCTCTTTTCATGCTGAGCAGATCAAAATGACCACAGCTGATCATAGTTGAAAGTCAAATGGCTTTTTGTTGTTGCCTTAGAGCGCGTAATTCCAATACAGATTTGCCGCGCAAAACTTAGCGATATTTTCTGAATGTCGATAAAAAAGTATTGCGAAATGACGGCGTTTCCATTAACCAATGTTATGCGGCTAAAACGTAACCTTTTGCCTCTCGCGATAAGTCATGGCAACTGATTTTGGTGGGATTTTGACGGATTTAGGCTATATTTATTCAAAGGAGGCTTATGCGTGTATCTTTACAGAAGCAGCACAGAGAGCCGCTTCAGAAACGTGCGTGGTGCAGCTGGAATAAACCAAAGGCCGTGATAATAGTACTATTCACACGGCAGTTTTGCGAAATATTCCTTTCTCGAATCGCCTGAAAAACCACCTCATGCGAGCGTAAAAAACTTTTTTGCGATATATGGGCGTTTTTGCGAAATTGACGCGTTTCCATTAGGCGTATTTTCAAATCGCAATTTCAATTTGCGCAATTTGAAGGGTATGGAAAATGCACCTCATGCGAAGGTGGATAGCTACACCTGATTGAGTTACAGGTCATTTTTAAGGGTAAGGTTAGGCTACGTTACGTTTTTCCAAAGCAGTGATGTCTGTTTGTTATTTATATTTATTTATTTGCTGACATGTTGAGTTATAGCCTTTCACTTGATGTTATAGGGCACTGATTAAATATAGCTGGAAAAAAACAAAAGCTGTGTATGTCTTCATTTCAGGCTGCAAAAAAATCTAAATGTAATTATTTTAAAGGCGGATGATTCTTTTCTATGCACACTATACAGTATCTAATAAGTCAAGAGACAACATGGGATTTGTGCCTCTAAGGCTTTTAAAAAATGTCATGGGACAGCAAAGCATACCCTATTTGTGGAATGTGCCAGATGCTTGTGCAAATTGATGATTTGTTTTGTGCTAATTGTGTGTATGATGCTTACGAAAATTGTCATGCAATGATTGTACATGTTTTGGAGGTGTTATGTGCTGTAAGCTAGAAAATTATACATTTTCAACACTCATGTATTGTCATGGTCCTGCCTAATTTTCTGCTGTTCTACCTACACTGGATAGTAAAAACAGCATAAACTTTTCAAACTCAATAGGAGCAAATTGGCACAATGAGAAGGCACACACACAAACACACACATTATGTTTCTACATCCACTTGAGAGGATGTTGAGGGCAGTGATTTCTCAAGAAACTGTCAAAACGTATAAACACCATAAGGGTAAAAACACTTTGGCAGTTATAAGGAGGACTTTGTATCATTTAAAATTAATCTATTTAGAAAATTCTCAGCAGAAATACTGGATGGCTAATATTATTAGTGCTAATATTGGCAGTAGTTGAAGAAAAAATACCTTATTTGACTTTGAAAAAACGTGGTCCAAATGAAGAGTTCTGCAGGAAGTTGTTATAACCTTAACCTGTCATACTGAGTTGAAGAGGCAGTTTGAAACCTTTTGTGATTTCTCACCGGTAACTGGACACCATGGCACTGTGGTGGAGATCTTCCTAACATGACATGTTTGACTGCTACACGAGAAAACCGAGGAATGGTGAATGAGAGTTATCAGCGATGACGGAGTCAAACACCGTTTGACATTCATCGTCAGCCCCACCCCCCCCCCCCCCCCTGGAGGAGGCATTACATTTCGTAAGGTAAAGAATAAAGACAATGAAATAATGGAGATAATAGTCAGAATATTAAATATTTAAAATATATGAATATTTTGTTGTGGTATTTGTAGATAAAATACCATTAGAGGTGGGAAAGATGATTATTTGTATTCAATTTTATTAGTTATTATAGATTTTTTTAAATAAGATGATAATTTCCAGAACATTGGTAGGAACCAATTTCAAGAAGTTAGAGAAAAATCGTTTAATTTCTGTGAATTAGGATTTTATGATTTTTGAGGTGGTTCAAACACTGGATTTACTTGCCTATACTTTTAAAAATGCTTAAAACCCTGCAAAGTTCAAGTCACATTAAACGTTGTGGCAAAACCAAGATAAAGGTAAATAAGCTATAGAGTTTCTGTAGTAATTTAGTGACGACCATGAAAAATATTCCTAGATTTATTTTTATATTAATAAAAAAATTTTACAGGATATTTAATTTAATTTGGTCAAACTGATTATTATTAATGAAAATCATTTTAAGACATTTTAGAGTAAAAACGTCTCTAGGTTAAGTATGTAACCATGGTTCCCCGAAGGGAACAAGATGCTGCGTCGAACGCTTTGGGAACGCCTTCAGCGAGACCATGCTCTGAAACATGTGTGTAATCAGTCCAATGAATGGGCGCGACGTCACGGACGGGGTGACGTAGTGACCAAAGGGTATCAATTAGGTCAAAACGCTTGCGTAGGATGTCATTCCTAAATGTGTAGTCATGCACTAAAGTAGCGTAGATTGTGCAATATGACAAAACTTTTCAGGAGATTTATAAACACCCTGAGTACGCTAGAACCGCGCCAAAAAATCCCTTTATCAAAACCCCAGTAGGGGATGAGTTGCGTATACGTGCATCCACCACGACTCCTTCCCGAAGCCCACCCTCCTGTTATTATGGCGCCTACAATGACTATGGTTTTCTTGATTAGACCTGCAGCTGCATATCATGTCCATGCATATTCCCATCCACGTGACACCATATTTAACACCGTTAAAGGTACAAGACATTAAGGAAATATGAGATACGCACTATAAATGCCATTTGTGCCATACACAATTTTTATTGCTAAAAATCATCCAGTATCCTTGTTATGTTTTAGCATAAATATATCAAAATCCATAAAAACAAAACTGTTTAAAATAGCTCTCAAGATAAATATTTTAGAATAGAGTTGATCTCATTCTTTTCCACTGGCCAAATAGTATTTAAATTGTTTAAAACAATTCAAATCAAATTTAATTTATGCAGTTTTGCTGATAAGATGAACATCCTTTAGCTATTTTTAGCCTATATTTATTGCAGTGTAAATAGAATTGTCTGACTCACTGACAAAATTACCATTTTCTTCAAGCTGAATCCTTCAAATACAGTGGTATTTTTGTGGAAATACCTTCACACGGCATCAACACTTCTGTGCAGCTGTGGTTTTACAGTAAGCTATTATCATTGGACCTATTCAAACCAGACAATAGCAAGGAAGACCCGCCCGACCACTCAATCCAGCAGTGTCTGCCATAATATCGAAGTAAGTGCGCATCATTGATCATTGTTCTCGCAAAATATTTATATTTTCTCATAACATGAGATCTGCAGTTACGTTTAAAGACTAATTATTGTGCACCTATAGGACTCCTTGCTGTCATTAAAACAGCATGCCACAGGAAAAGTGATCAAAAAAACAGCAACATCCACTAAAAGTTAAATTCCTAATTTTTGTTTAACTTCTGGGTACTATGTTATGTATGTAATTCGAGGGCTTTATCTCCATTAATGAGAGGTGGAACTATAAGTTAAAAATGTGTTATATCGAAAGAAAACAGATTTAACAATGGTGTGTACTATTTACCTGTTCTCATCTCCAGGGGAAAAGAGTGGTTGGGTGCGCGGTAGTCTGAGGAATGTCCGTACGGTGCGTAATATTACCGACCAGAGTTTTTAGTTTTTATCAAATCCCGAATGTGCGTGGGATGAAATTGCGTACACAATTTATTCCCATATGGTGCTTAAGCAAGTGTAATAAAGAGACCCCGGGGGAAGCTATAAAAGAAATGTGCGGTTGCAAACAGTGGCAGCTTTGTTAAATGAGGAGTGCTCACAGGGATGCCGGACCATGGCAGGGAAACACAGTGTTGCGGTCCCTCGGGGAAATAGGGTTACATACGTAACTAGAGGACGTCCCCTTCAGGAAATCGAGCGCGTATGTACACCTTGGGAACCTAGAATGCCCACCCGCCAGACTTTCAAGTCGTGCGAGTTGAGAACTCGCACAACTACGGCAGGAAGGACAGAGACCTAGGAGGGGATGATGTCGAGGTCGTAGACCTGACGAAGGTGACGCCGTTAGGAACCAACCAGCGCGTTGCAAATATCCTGGATAGCCCAAGCACCCCTGACAGGAAGGCCTTGGAGGCCGCCACACTTGTTCTGGATTGGAGGATGGTCTCAACAACCTCGGGTGAGAGACCAGATGCTATGAGTTGTGACCCTCAGGGGCCACACCCACAGCTTCCACAGCTCCGGGCGGGGGTGAAAGATCGTACCCTCCGCCTGTGAGAGGAGATCCCTCCTGAAGAGAATCTCCCATGGAGAGCTGTCGAGAAGGGAAATCAGGTCTGAGAACCATATTCGGCCCGGCCAGAACGGGGCTACTAGTAGCAGAAGGACCCCGTACCGGCGCACTCTCTCAGAACTCCCGGGAGCAGAGCGATCAAGGGAAAAGCGTACAGACGATGCCTCGGCCACGTCTGAGGGGACAGTGCGAGTGTCTCCGAGAGGACGCCAAACAGATCCACCTGAGCCGGCCAGAACATTCTCCAAATTCTTGACACACCACATCTGGGTGAGTCTCCATCCCGGCCTCACGGCCCCGCCTTGACAGGTGGTCTGCGCTCCCTGAATGAGATGCCAGGGATGGAACTGCTTCTCTGTGAAACGTAGTTTCCCTTGGGCACCATCAAGGATCTGGCCTTGGCAACCAGCTTGTACAAGGGGCGTAAACGCAGACCTCCCTGGTGGTTGATGTACGAGACCACCGCTGTGTTGTCGTGCACCACAACAATGGCAGTCTCCGGATCTGGGAGAGACGTCTTGAGTGCTCGAAAACACGGCCAACATTCCAGGCAATTAAGTGCCACCGCGGAGATGTGTGCCGTCCACAGACTGTGGGCAGGGTGGCCAACCGGTGAGGGAGCATCTGTCCCGTTAACCATTGTACATGATGTGCGACACAGAACTCCAGCACCGGGCCCTGTGACAGGAACCAACGTTTCCTCCACATGTCAAGCATCGTTGAAGAAACCTCTCACTTGGAGCGTGCTTCCGAACCATGGCGGTCGGATTCTGGGGTCCTGAGGGAGAAGAAAAGGACTCGCCCATCTCCATTCCCTCCACCAGATCCACCTGCGATCCCCACGACGGCAGCCGCCGCTCTGCCTCGGCAGCAGTGGGGCCTAAGCTGTGAGGAACGCTCAAAGAGAGCCCTCTGGGAGTGAAACGTCCTCAGTGAGAGGTGCTTGCAATGTGGACAGTCAGCACCCTCGAGAGAAAAACATGCCTCAAGCAAACAACGCAAAGGCTGTGTGCATCCCCGCCCGTGATGTAGTGAGGGCAGGGAGGATCACACAGCCTAAACTACTGTTTGCATTTATTACAGCCCTTAGACTTTTCTTTTGCCTTTGGCATTGCTGACTTATTGGAAATAGTGACAGACAATGTTAAATAAGACATACACACACAGAGCGCTTCGCTGAATGACAGAAGCTGCCGCTGTTTCCACCGCACATGCTTTTATAGCTTCCTGGTCACTACGTCACCCTGTCCTTGACGTTGCGCCCATTAATTGGACTGATTACACACAGGTTTCAGAGTATGGTCTCGCTGAAGGTGTTCCCAAAGTGTTCGACGCAGCTCGAGTTCCTGAAGTGGAACATAAATATTGATATATAATGTATATCAAAAAATCATCAAAGGCTGTGAAATACTGAAAAAAAATTTTTTTCAAAAGCCTTTTTGCAAGTGCAGGTAATTTGCAGTTATGCAAATGTAAAAACAAAAAAAACTGATACAACCACCACAACAACGACACCACAGAACCTAACCATATAAATGAAGACTACAAAGTAATCAGGACATTTAGGTCCAGAATTTAAAAAAATAAAAATAAAGGACAGACTAGATGGAGAACTTGAAAGGGCAGCTGTCAACCACAGTCACATGACCACCAAAACACATTTGCTAGCATTCATTTTTACCAGAATGTGTAGGATGGAGCTCCACCATCCGTTAGACCTCCAGGGCTAAGATGGCAGGTTAGGGCTGTCTGTTTCAGGATTCAAAGTAAGCAGTTTGTTTATACAGAAGAAAATCTTTATTACGAGGAAAAAAGGAAGAATTTCTTACTTTGTTGCTTCTTCTGTGCCTCCTTCTCCATCTGCTTTGCCCTCTTCTTCCATCTTCTGCTCATCTGAGATCAGCTCCTGGTTTTTATGTCTGCGAATACATTTCACCACCACCATGGACAGAATGAGCAAAGCTAGAATTCCCCCCACAGATGCCCCGATGGCGACAGCAATAGTTGAATCCCTTGGTGGCGGTACTGGGCAGAGAAAGACAAAAAATTAGCAATGTTAACAACAAAATACACCAGAGTAGCATATTGCTTCTGCAAAAAAAAATATTTATATTTATATATTTATTAAGATATTTCTGAGCCCAGACTGAGGTGTTACGGCATCTACCACTATTGGCTAACTGGCCTAATTTTGGGGACGTTTATATGACAACAACAACGCTAAAAATGCAAAGTTATTTTCATTGTGATGAAGCTTTGAAGCATGAATAAAAACAAATAAAATAAAAAAAACATCTAATAGTAAAGCACTGTACCAGAGCTTGATTTGTTTTGCCATAACCACATGATCTGTGATGTCCGAAGCTTAGTTTTACAGACAACCACGTGACTGCTTCATATTCTGATTCAAATAACACGAACCCACTGTGCAGGTTTAAGTGTCATTCACTTCTTTGATAAGAATAAATCATAATACGAATAAATATTTACATGTGTAGTTTTGTGCATGTTCAGTTTGTATTAATCCCCGCTTCACAAGCACGTCAGCTGACCATTCCACAATAATCTTCATTTATTATGATCATATATGCCTACATGAGCCATGCTTATTTTTTCATAAATTTATTCACACTTAATTATTCATACTTTTTGAAAGTACAATAACATTTTAATGTTTTTATTGTATATAGGTTGTTATGTTAGCTTTCGATGAGCACAAATGATTTAAATTTGCATGAAATGAAAATAAAACAGCCAAAAATGTCTGTGACTCTCTCGGGACACAAAGAGTCCATGTTTTTCCTTTGTGTTTTTGAAAAGTTTTGCATACAGACAACAATGCTGTCAGAACAATCCCTTTTCAAATGTATCCACGAAAATGACAAAACATAAAAAACACTGTATTATGCATGATGGGCTAGTAGTTGGCGATGTCACTTTGTAAAAAAATCTCGGGGCAGCAAGCATATGTTTCCTTACAAATCATACTACACGCACCACCGTGGACTTAAAATGTAGATACGCAGGTGAATGAATGGTCACAGTTTCACAAATCAATCACCTTTTTTGTAGTTTCCGACAATAACAGTATCATTTCAAAACTTGCACTTTTTGATAACCCATTTAACGTTTGCAGTTCCAAGCCCGCCAAAACAATGTTGTCGGTAAATGAACCGGCCAAAACACACAAAATTGTAGGATGTAGTTCCCATTCAGGAAACTCGAGCGCGTCGGAAACGCTAGGGAAACACTTCCGCGGGACGGCTCTGAACACGGTTGTAAATCCGTCCAAGATGGGGAGGACCTCACCGACGGGTGCCGTAGCGACCAGGAAGCTATAAAAGCACATGCGGTGAAAAAACGGCGTCATCTTCTGGCATTCCGCAAGCACTGGGGTGTCAGCACTCTCTGTTGTGGTCATTATTGGTGTCGTTGTTCCGGCTAAGGCGTACGGTATGTCTAAAGCTGAGGCAAAACAAAAACCTAGTGGGTGAGAGCCGACAGCGTTAGGTCGTATTTGTCTGCTGGGTAGCGAGGCACGCAGAGTGGGCTTTCAAGGGCAAGCAGCCATACTGCCGCTGCGTATGCTTCATCCCGGAAGGCTCTCTTCGAGAGGGAAGCCTACACCCAGCGTTCCTTGCGGTGCTGGCCCGCTTCCGCTGAGCGGGGAGCGGCGGCATGCAAGTGGGTTAGCAGATGGATCTGGTGGATGGGAATGGAGACAGCGAGTCCCTATCTCCTCATCATCCGCAGAACTCCAGGCCGTCTCTGGGATCGGAAGCACGCTCAGTGGTTTCTTCCCCCTGGGGAGAAGGCTCGACGCTCTGCTTGTCTTCCTCCGAGGAGGTTGACGTGAAGGGCGTCGATAAGGATTTGCCCTCTCATTCGCCCCAGTTTGAGGAGCTTTTGGAGGTGGTTACTCATGCTGTGGCCAAACTAAACATCGAATGGCCCACCAAGAAACAGGCTGAACCACAGAAAAGCAAGCTGAACGCTTTCTGCGGACTAGGCCGCCACCTCCACGCCGGAGCCTGCCATTTTTCCCCGACCTCCACACAGAGGTGTCGAGGTCATGGGCCAGGCCTTTTTCAGCCCATCTCTTCATCCCGCTCGACTACTTATTGGTGTGATATGTGTGGCGGAGGGTGATGCGCCGGCGCGTCGACTCGTGGGCGGGCCAAGGCGGAAGCAGCTCGGGAGGAGTTTCTGACAGAGGAGAAGGCAGGTCTCCTCATGTATGCCACGACTTGTGCCTTCTGGCCTGTTTGACGACGCCGTCAGTTCGGTCGTTGACAGGTACCAGGAGGCTCGTAAGCAAGCAATTCCTTCCTCGCTGCTCTCTAGCTCCGGGGACTGTCGGACGGGAGCAGCCCCCTCCGTGTACCAGCTCCTCCAGCTCAAAAGCAGAGCGTTGCCTCCCATACTCCCCCGAGTCGGGACCAAGGTCACTCTGGGTCAAAGCCTTCAAAGCCTAAGCCAGATCTGCGGACCGTACTTAGGGCTGAGAAGTCTTAAGTTACCAAGCGTCGGAACCAACTACTGCCAAGGTCTCAGTGGGTCCTGCACACTGTAGAAGGAGGCTACCGAATCCAGTTCGGTTCTCCTCCACCTCAATTCAACGGGGCCTTTCCCACCCTTTTGGGCCTCGAGCAGGCTCTGGTAATGGAACAAGAAATAGACACTCTCTTGAGGAAGGAGGCCATAGAACGTGTTCTACAGACGGGACTCATCGTTCCGAAGAAGGATTGAGGATTGCGTCCCATTTTAGATCTGCGTCAGTTGAACTGCTCAGTCATGCGACTGAAGTTCAGGATGCTTACAGTCAAGCAGGTCGTGTCTCAGATCAGATCCGAGGATTGGTTTGTCACGATTGATCTAAAAGATGCATACTTCCACATCTCCATCCTTCCTCATCCCAGGAAGTTCTTGAGATTTGCTTTCAGGGGCAAAGCTTACCAATACCGGGTTCTTCCATTCGGCCTTGCACTCTCACCAATTGATATACACGATAGGGGATATTAGACTCATGGAAGCAGGTGGCGTGAGGATGCACATCGAGATGTCGTTCTCGCCCAAATGGGGATGTTGGGGTTAAGACTAAATGCCAAGAAAGTGTGCTATCTCCATTACAGAGGACCACTTATAGGGCATGGTGTGGATTCGAAACCATAGCAGGCACGTGGTCCCTGCGTCGGATCGAGGCAATCCGCAGCAGTAGTGAGTGTGAAAGAAGGACGGTCACACCGTCAAGCAGTTTCAAAGACTGCTGGGTTTGATGGCAGCTGCGTCCAACATGATAACTTTTTTGCTGTACATGAGACCCTTGCAGTGGGGGCTCAGAACCAAAGGATTTTCCCCGAGGGGGAATCCGCTTCTCATGATCAAGGTCACGCAGCGATGCTTTCGTGCCTTAGACATTTGGAGGAAACCTTGGTTCTTGTCTCAATGCCCGGTTCTGGGAGCTCCTTGTCGCCGTGTAATGCTAGCCGAGGCCCGGGAAATGGAGGGTTTACCCAGATGCGGTGAAGCAGATATGGAGAGTTATTGGCCAGAGTGGGAGAACTTGCACAATTGGTGGACTAAATACTTTTTTGCCCCACTGTAGATATATCTAGTATATATATATAGATATATATATAATATATACAAATGTGGATTTTTATTCACATATCTTTATTTCTGAGTATCCTGCATAAGTGTTGTTGTGTCTGTGTACTGGAAGCTTGTGACACTATAACAAATTCCTTGTATGAGCAAACATACTGAAAGCTCTTTCTGATTTCTGATTCTGATTCAGAAATGTTGTGTTCATTTATGAAAATTTAATCTGTTTCATGATGAAAAAAAAACATGTAAGAATCATAAACTTTTATTAGTCACAAATCTGATTGGGTTTTTGTGGAGGGAACCAGGGTGATGCTAACTTCAGGGTTGGCCTACAAAAATACGTCATCAATGCGCACTCTATTCTAATTCCGGACTTAACAACACCTGCAATAAGGAAACCCCATTCATCATGGCCTCTAATGAAATAACCCTGCTTGGAGGCCAGACAACTTTTGTTGTACAGCTTCTTGGCCCATGCTGAAGCCTTACATTCAGTCAGGACGACAAATTGGATGGTGCCGTGACCCTGAATGCGGTCTGGAGGGTTCCGCACATAGCAGTTGTAGATGCCCTCGTCCGTCAGCTGCACATCTAAGATAGTGATGGACAGGTCGTTCTTATCCAGGTTTCCAGAAAATAGGACTCGATCTCCAAATCGGCTTGACTTCAAGGGTGTTATCTTGTTCTTATAGGTCATGAACTTGGAAAAGAAGACAGTTTGGATGAAGGTAGATTGAGAAAGATAAACAAACAAGGAAATCATGTAACTTTAAGGAATTGGCATTACAATGGTATTAGCATGTTTAGTCTTTGTTTTCTCTCACCATCTCCTCTGTGCTGTTGCTTGTCTCCTGATAGGTCCAGTTCATGGCAAACTTGCTGGCGTCCAGCTTGTAGCATGATGTGAACGCACAGGAGATTCTGACATCTGTCCCATTGAGAGCATAGATCTCTGGTGGCACCAGCACATCCATGGAGTTCACTGGACAGGCTATGAGAGATGCAAATATACACATCTAATTCCTGCTATCTGATGGGTGAGATACTTCTGTAAAGTGCATGCGTGTTTTATATAGTGTGCACGAAAATGCATTTTCAAGTAAGTTAAAATGTAATTCCCAAAAGATACCCTGATGAACGAAACAGCATATGCTGGTTAGGTATGTTTGAAGCATGGTAGGTTGAGCTGGTTCTTAGTTCTGGCCATGGAGCTGTTTAAGTAGTCATGTGACATGGTAGAGCAAGACCATAGTGCATTCAACCCAAGCAAGCAGCATAGCTGTTTTTGTCACAGGAGTTATGCAAGCTTTTTTTTTTTACTTTCAAAATGGTTTGAATAGTCTTTTTTTAGATTCTGATCATGGATACATCATTTTGTCATTCAAACCCTTTAAAAGTTTTATTATAAAATTACTAGTTTTGATTGTAAATTCAAATTGGATAAGCCTTGTTCAAATTGGTTGGGGGTTGGTAAGATTTTGTAATGATTTTGAAAGTCTGTTATGCTCACCAAAACAGGATTTATTTGATTAAAATGCAGTAAAACGCTGTAAGGGTTTTGATATAGTAGAGGATTTTAGTATACAATGTGAAATTATGTGTTCTCTGCTTGGAGGGATTAATATATTTATCTTATAGTAGATATACATTAATATATATATATATATATATATGATCTCTTTTTTTTTTTTTGTATTTATTCCTGTGAGGGGCAGACGTGATGTTCAGCAGCCGAATACGTCCAGGGGGTAATAGGTTACGATGAGGGTGAACTCAGAGAATAAATTGGAAGGTGTATAGTTAGGGTTCCTGCACGGTAGCTGGATAGTGAATGGTTGAAAAATAGTGTTAAGCAGTTTATTTTTTTTTTTTTTTCTTGATTTTTTCTTTTTTTTCACACTTAACTTTTATACAATGATAACAGCAGCACTCCAAAGTTTCACGGTTTGTATCACTCCGCTTCCTTTTTCACATTTAAAATATTACAGTGCAATAATCTGAGAACACAGTGAAAATCACTGAAAAGATATTCTGAAATTCAGGCTTCACTTAAACATTAACCATTTGCTCTCAAGGTCTCAAACTTTTGAATCCCAATAAATGTTAAATATTTTAAGCTATTAATGTAATTCTACTCTGAGCAATATGCGTTTATTAAAGTACTTTTCCCCCCCCCCCAAATGTTGTACAAGTTCAATGAAATAACTGATTCTTAATCTGTATCTGTATGAAGTTCACAATATAAGCTCACATTTGGTAGGTAGTATGATAATTAATTGGCAAAAACATTTTTATCATGATGTCTAAAGGTTTATTTTCTCCACCTCTGCATCATTTCATCCCTCTGCAGTCAGAAGTTTTGTGTTCTCACTGCTGCAGCAGTTATGCTTTATTGGCCCAGCTCTCTGCAGTAGTAGCAGCAACTTCGTCACACCCTCCAATCCAATCCCCACCCCCCTCAAAATGCTGCAGTTTAGTCCGTCCCCCTCCCTTTAGAAAAATCAGGTGTCCTCATGGATAGAGAGCAAGAACTAGAGCAGCTGTGTTCAGAGAAAACATACACACACACAAACCTCACACATATGTAAATAGCTTTAGTAACTATTATGATTTATAGTGCATTAAATCCAGTGTGCTTACGAGGCAACATTTGAACTATACAGATATACAATGATACATTATATACATAGTGTTTTTTGTGCTACAAATGATGCAGTACTGCATCATGTCACTGTATCCTACATAGGCTCATGTGGGCTGGAATACAGACACAAACACACATGTTCAGCATAAATATACACACACACATGCAGAGTCAGCACTCGGTCGTGCACGTTACTCAATACCAGCACTACATCAATGTCGACGCTTTAAAACTCCTCCACATACCCCATGCACATTTAATCACTGAATGCATGCATTTGTTTCAGAAGAATCAGTACATAATAGTCAAATTATTGTAATTTGAAAACAACAAAGAATCTTGAATATCTGTAATCTCTTGTCCGTGAATATTTGGGTTTATATAAGCATGAAAACAAGGGGTCTGACTAACATTGATGTCTCTAGCCCACTCTTGGGGTACCGATTTGATGGTCATGTACCAATATTCACCGGTTCAGCTTGCTGTAGGCATAAAATACTGCAGTGTAGCTCTCTCTCACCCTCTCTCACACAACAGTCCCTGACAAACCCCATCCCTACACCCTCCCTGCACTGTCTGTGTCCTCTTTTTCTGCTCTCAAGGTTATGATAAAAGGAGAAATGTGGACAAGGTACATTGTGGAGCTGGATATTCATGTAAAAATAAATAATAAAATAATACACACACAAATACATACATGGGTAGATTACTTACAAATTGTAATCCATTTCTGATTCAGAATTACATAACGAAAATGGTCAGTAATGGCGCCGCAGACGGCAGCCGCAGTGTTTGGCTCTCCAGTGTTTGTACTGTTTTGTGTAGGTTCGTTTTGTTTCCAAACACGAATCAGTTTACCATGGCGACGATGCGAAACATGCGGCAGAACACAAACACAATCTCTACCGGATTTCGTTATTCGGACGTTGGTTGGGTCTGAATCGGTTGTGTGTTGTTTTAAGTTTTCTGGCGGAGCAGCTGCGGCGTGATCAAGCGGCTGCGAGGTACTGGCGCAGAAGAGGGAGAGTGCTGAGGCGGCTGGGGGGTGGGTGTGGTTGGGTTGTGTTGGTGGACGACGAGGGTGTAAGGAGGTCTAGGGTAAGCGCGGATTCTGAACGCCGTTGCCGAGCATCCATCTGGTAAACCTCCACTCTCTACCCAACAAAACAGACGAACAACTTCTGCTCTCCCGCAAAATAAGGTTTTTGGGATACTCTGCTTGGCTCATGTGTTTCACGGAAACTGGCTCTGATATAACGCCATTCGGACATGCTGCGCTACAAACTGCCAGGCGCTTTCAGCTGTCAGAGCGGACCGCGGAGCAGAATCAACGGGGACTCAGCGGCGGCAGGACATGTTTTTACATCAACGAAAGGTGGTGTACAGATGTAACTGTGTTAAAGAATATGTGCTGTTCAGATCTAGAAGCGCTTTTTATTAACTGTAAGCCTTTCTACTCACCACGGTAGTTTTGCTCTTTCATTCTCGTCAGTGTCTACATTCCTCTGCAAGCGCACGTGAGCTCCGCTTTACAGAAACTCGCTGATCTGATCACAGAGACAGAACAACAACACCCAGACTCTGTTTTAATCATTCTCGGGGACTTTAATAAAGCAAATCTTTCCCGTGAACTGCCAAAATACAGACAGCAAGTTACATGTCCACCGAGTACAGTAGTAAAGGACCATTGTTACTCCACAAGAAAGGATGCATATCGCTCGGTCCCCAAAGGAACTGTAGGACTCTCTGACCACTGCCTGATTCATCTCATACCGACTTACAGGCAAAAACTTAAATCTGCTAAACCTCTAGTAAAGACTATAAAGAGATGGACCAACAAAACAGAGCAGGCAATACAAGCCTGTTTCGACTGCACTGATTGGAGTGTTTTTAAGCTGCTGCCACCGATCTGGACGAGCTCACTGAGACTGTAACATCTTATATCAGTTTTTGTGAAGACATGTGCATCCCTACCAGGGCTCATTTAACATTCAATAATGATAAGTCATGGTTTACAGCAAAACTTCATCATATTCCTCAGGCCAAAGTGGATGCCTACAAAAGGGGGGACAGAGTCTTGTACAATCAGGCCAGAAACACACTGAATAAGGAGATTAGAGTGGCCAAGAGGAACTACGCTAAAAAACCAGAACACCAGTTTTCTGCGAATGAGCCTGCATCAGTGTGGAAAGGCCTGAAGGACATCACCAACTACAAGACACCATCCCCCAGCACTGAGGCCAATCAACAACTTGCTGAAGACCTGAATGAGTTTTACTGTAGATTTGAAACTCCCAGTCTAACACCCCACACCCGCTCTGAACATCTCTCCACACAACCATCAACACCTCATGCAACCCCCCTCTCCCCCACTCCTACGTTTCAGATCAGTGAGGATGATGTGCGCCAGGTCTTCAGAAAGAACAAGAGAAGAAAAGCACCAGGCCCAGACGGTGTGACACCAGCCTGTCTGAAAAACCTGTGCTGACCAGCTGGCCCCCATCTTCTCACAGATCTTCAACAGATCACTGGAGCTGTGCAAAGTCCCTGCCTGCTTCAAACGCTCCACCATCATCCCCGTCCCAAAGAAACCCAAGATAACAGGACTTAATGACTACAGACCTGTGGCCCTAACGTCTGTGGTCATGAAGACATTTGAGAGGTTGGTGTTGGCTTATCTGAAGGACATTACTGGACCCTTACTAGACCCCCTGCAGTTTGCTTACCGAGCAAACAGGTCTGTGGATGATACAGTCAATATGGGACTGCACTTCATCCTGCAACATCTGGACAAAACAGGGACTTATGTGAGGATCCTGTTTGTGGACTTTAACTCCGCTTTCAACACCATCATCCCAACACTCCTCCAGACCAAACTAACCCAGCTCTCTGTCCCTAGCTCTATCTGTCAATGGATCACCAGCATTCTGACAGATAGGCAACAGCTAGTGAGAATTGGTAAATTCACATCCAACAACCGCACCACCAGCACTGGCACCCCTCAGGGTTGCGTCCTCTCCCAACTTCTCTTCTCCCTGTACACCAACGACTGAACATCTAAAGACCCCTCTGTCAAGCTCCTGAAGTATGCAGATGACACTACAGTCATCGGTCTCATCAAGGACGGAGACGAGTCTGCTTACAGACAGGAGGTTAAAGAGCTGGCTGTCTGGTGCAGTCTTAACAACTTGGAGCTGAACACCCTCAAAACTGTGGAGATGATCAGATGACTTCAAGAGAAACCCCCCTGCTCTCCCTCAACTCACCATCATGAACAGCACTGTTAATGACAGTGGAGACATTCAGGTTCCTGGCACCACTATCTCTCAGGACTTGAATTGGGACACTCACATTGACTCCATTGTTATAAAGGCCCAGCAGAGGTTGTACTTCCTTCGCCAGCTGAGGAAATTCAACCTGCCACAGGAGCTGCTGAAACAGTTCTACTCAGCCGTCATCGAGTCTGTTCTGTGCACTTCAATAACTGTCTGGTTTGGTTCAGCTACAAAATCAGACATCAGAAGACTACAGAGAACGGTTCGGACTGCTGAAAGGATTATTGGCGCCCCCCTGCCTACCCTCCAAGAACTGTATACATCCAGAGTGAGGAAAAGGGCTCAGAAAATCACTCTGGATCCATCACATCCAAGCCATCTCCTTTTTAAACTTTTACCATCTGGCCAGCGCTACAGAGCACCGAACACCAGGACAGCCAGACACAAAAAAAATCTCTTTCCCCAGGCAATCTACCTTATGAACAGTTAAATGCTCTCCCCATTGTGCAATAAAAATATGTGCAATAACCTTATACTTATTTATCACCCTAAACCCTAGTACATCCCTACAACTTATTTTATTTTATTCTATTCCTATTCTATCTATAGCACACCTGTACATACAATTTATTCCTTTTTTGTGGTTTATTTATGATGGTAGTATAGTCACATCTCACTTTTATTATCTGTTGTTGTGTGGTCTCCGTGTACTGGAAGTGTGACACTATATAAAAAATTCTTGTATGGGCAAAAAATACTTGGCACTAAAGCTCTTCTGATTCTGATTCTAATTCTGATTAGATTAATATTTTAGGATATTAATCTGGACACTTTGTGATTATACTTTTAGAATCCTTGGAACCCTAACGTGTTTTCACAAGATTTAATTGTTCAATTCCAGTTTATTGTAATTTGTTATATCTATAAATAAAATACGGATGACAATATATTTACACTATAGTGCAAACAGCGATAGATTGTATGTAAATAAAAGTTATAAAATAGAGTATTGTGTGAAGTTGGAAAGTAAGGGTAAATGTAGATGCTATAGGCAATATATTTTGGGGCCCCAACCCAGTTATTGTATAAAAAACCTTAGTAATAATGAGTATTATAGTGTTAAATTATCATTTTATTAAAATTTATAAAGTGGTATGAATATTGGTTCCTTTGGCTCAGTGGGGACCATTGCATTAGCAGCGCAAAAGTTTGTGGGTTCAATTCCCAGGGAACACATGTACTGATCTAAAATGTTTAGCCTGAATGCACTGTAAGTCGCTTTGGATAAAATCTAAATGCATAAATTAATTAAAGGGAATGAGCTTACTAGACAACAAAGCTCTCCCTACACCTACCCTACCCGAGTAAAACACTTATTATGAAATGGGAGTCATATGATGTTGCGAAAAATAAACATTATTTTGTGTATTTTGGGTAATGAAATGTGTTAGAATTAAGTTTCAAATAAACACATTCTATTCCAATAAATGTCATATATGTTTCTCCTCTATGCCCTGCCTTTCTGAAACACGTAGATTTTTACAAAGCTCATTGTTTTGAAAAGTGAGGTGTGCTCTGATTGGACAGCTATCCGGTGCGTTTTGATTGGCCGAATACCTCAAACGTGTTATGGAAATGTTATGTCCCTTACCATATTGTGATGCCTTGTCAGGCCGGAGCGATGATTCAAAAAACATGAAAACCCATTATAAACAAAGCATCCGTTGCATCCAGTGGGGACATAATTACTGATATAATGACTTATACTGTCTTTTTACGCTTGCGTTGCATTCGTGGGGCTCACTGTGAAAGCATAGTTAATGAGATGTGTTTTGCATTTGTGATCATCTCTTTTGAAGGCAAAACCAAAGTAGTTTCGACTGTCACAAGCGTCAAACCATGGCGAGTCTGATGTAGGCGGGCGGGCGCAGGCTAGAGTGTGAGGAACGCGAGCGGGCTAGAGACCGGCGGATCGACACCAAGGAAAAGACGCCGCGGCCAGCGGGCTTGCGGCAAAAACCACATGTGACGACCCCACGGAGCGGAATACGACTTCATCCACTGATGAAAGCCGATACGCCATCACAGCGGAAGTGATGTAGTTCCTCAGCGGACCAGCACGATAAGCTATAGGCATGATGAAAAGCGGATATCGTCCCGTTTGGAACGGCCAAACCAAAAACAAACAAAATAGTAGCTTCGCTTTCACAACGAACACATAGTGTCTCAACAACATGGCGCGGACAAGTCGGCAGCAACAGCCGGATAAAGTACGCCTCTTTCTTTGCGTGAAGTTGGGCTCTGTGTTGGTATGCAAATTTTTCCACATAGTGATGTAGATATGTGGGGCGTGTTAGAACGAGCGTTTTAGGTAGGCGTGGGTGACTCTTAACTTTCATAAAGAACATCTCTTTGGATTTGAGACTTTAGTGTCTTTGCAAATTTACAGATCTTCTTTATGCAACAAGCGCTTGTAACACTCCAAAGAGAAAGGGATCAAATTAAAATCTCTCATATTGACCCCTTTAAAAACACGTGAAGGCACTTCCATTTTAGGAATTTCCTCATTTTATTGAAATAAATGCTATTCCGATCTGATATGTGAGGGAAAAGGGAGACGAATGCGAGGACTGATATGAGTGTGGCAAAAGGCAGATGCAACTGATCGCATCAAAGTAGTGCAGTGGTTCTCAAACTTTTTTGGTCGCGCCCACCTTTAAACCTATAAAAAAATCTGCCAAATAATTTCACTAAACATTATGAGAAATGTATGCTTTAAAAAAAATAAAAAATAAAACACCTGCATCACTTGAAACATTGAAAAATAGCATAGAGAGAATAAAAGTTATTATTATTCTCTCTCTGTTATTTATTTATTGTGGGTTTCATGCTGTCCGCTAAGGCATAGGACACACACTGGCTTTCCTCCACACCAACGACATTAAACACCATGTCTACACAGGACGCGAGTGGCAAAATACAGTAGAATCGAGCAGTGGATATACAGCTAGGGTGGAGTCGTCAGGAGATGGGATGGCAACGGACTAACACACGAAAAAACCCGACATTAAACTGATGCCTTGTTCTGTTTATGACGTACTGACACAAAGTTAAAATTATCTGCAACGGTTGCACGACAGCTGTAGCATCCGGTATAGACACAGTGAGTGAAGCCGAGAGCAAGATATGCCTCGTCATATTTTCTGCATTTAGCTTATAAATGACCAACACCTGCCTGGGTCTGTGCGACTTCATATATGGCTTATGTTTTTTTTCTTCCCCACAAAACCGATCCATTCTCCCATGTCTGTAAGGGTACGTTCCGTTTGGGCTGGGTGTGTGGGTACGTTTTGGATTGCTTTTCTGGTGTCTGGTGATGTACCCGTGCCCCCTTTTGGCGAATTACTCGTGCGCCCCCCCGGCAGGCGAGCCCCACACTTTGAGAAAACCAATGATTAGGTGTGGGTGATATGTGATAAACAGAGGGCATTCTAGTGTGCGTATTATCAGTCGAACAGCAGAGGGACGTTTTGACTGGTACAGCTTACTCCTCACTCATATCTAAATTATGATATAATCTCTTTAATTTCAAAAGTGAACAGATAATATGTTGTTTTTAAAAGTGAGGATAACCAAAACAAATCTGCTTAGATGGATCCGTACACCACATAGAGTGTATTTTTTTCCTGGGCCACCTAATGACTGAAATATTGTGGGCTAATCTTTGAGTGAGGCAATCCAGGCATCTGTATTTCAGTCAGAAGCAGATCTTTTTCTCATAGTCTACCATATGTCACATTCAGCTTACAGACAACTGTACTACTGCAGTTGCATTTTATCTATTGATTCACTATTTAAAGGGATAGTTCACCTCAAAATGAATATTCTGTCATAATTTACCCACCCTCACGTCTTGAAATCTGTATGACTCTTTTTTTCCTCTTCTGTGGAGCACAAAATTAGTTATTTATAGCAGAATGTCCAGGTTTTCCCATACAATGACAGTGAATGGAAACACGACTCTCAGTATTTCCTACATGCTCACAGCAGCATGTCTGTGGATGTATTGGCAGTGGCAAGTCTCCATACTTGCTCTGCAGCAGCAGCATAACAGATCTATTCCACCAAAACCAAACACATTAACATTGCAATATATATATTACCATGCAAAATTATCTGAGAGTCGTCGTGACATTATTTTTTTTTTTGTATACACTACCATTCAAAATTTGAGTCAATAAGATTTATTTATGTTTTTGAGAGGTCTCTTATGCTCAGCAAGTCTGAATTATTTGATCAAAAATACAGTAAAAACTGTGATATTGTGACATGTATTACGAATCGTATTATCTATCTATCTAAGCTACTATTCTATCTATCGATCTACGTATCGTGTCTGTTTGTCTGTCTATCTATCTATCTATTTGCAATGGTTCTGAAGAAGAAGAGGAGAAGGTTTCAATAATGAAACTGAGTTCAATAGCTTTTGGGGCTTATGTAATAATTTAGTATTTTCCAGGAAGCCAACTGAAATGTATTATTAACTTCAATCTCTTGGAGAATAGGATGCCACACAAATATTGCTAACGCCCATAGTATTTATCTGTATACCTGAATATGGTATTGATATGCAAATAATTTTGCCAAAGGAAGTCACTATATAAGACCCGTACTCTAGAGGACAAAACTTGTTTTAAAATTCATACATGCAATATATTATATCCATACATACAATATAACACTTAAGCCACATTTATACCATTGCAAAAAAAAATGCAATTTAATAAATAATTATATTTAGAACATGTCTAATAGTTGAGGCGCTTATATTTTGATATATGGCCATATCATCTAACCTCATTAGATAATTTAAGATTAGAATTAGGATGACTTTTGAGATAGACAGTTCAGTGAAACTAAGTTTTACTATAATTGCAGGTCATGTTCCTCTACCATCACCGAAACAATGTGTGTCACGCCCTCTTGTGACTTTTTCTAAAAACTGCATTGCTTTCACTTGAACTTGAATTCAACTTCCCCATTCAGCGTTGCGAAACTCTTCTGGTGTGCACAATCCTTTCGTTTACGTCAAGCTCATTTTGCATATATATATATATATATAATATATAATATATATATATGATATATATTAATATATATATATGTGTGTGTGTGTACATATATTGACTCCATAATGTTCGCTAATACAATTTTAATGTATTAAAATTTGTGGACAATACCACATGGATTATTCTCAAGAAAGTAAGTCATCTGTCTTCTGCTGAAATGCATAATCCTCATGCAACCTTTACCAGAAACTTTCTTATGAGGCCACAGCTGTAGCAGTAAACCTATTCGCAAAATAACCAGAACATGCACATTGGTTATGAATGGTTTTAACTGGACTTGTTTGCTTGCTTGTTTGTTCAGACATTCCTTGATGTTTCTCGATATTTTCGTTTTATTTTATTACTTTACTGAGTTTACAAAGTGAGATGTAACCATGCAACTTCTGTTCAACACTGATTCACACCATCAAGCCCCTTTTCTTCACCCCAAAGTATTTCCTTATTTAACTGTCATATTATTATTATTATTAGTATCCCTCTCTCAATTCTTGAGTTTTATCTTATTGTAATTTCCTCTTTTATCTGCATATTTACTGAACAGCCAATGGGAGGCAGCATGAAGTTCATTACCTTACATTTTAGTCACAATATTTTGCCAAATATGGACTCCGTTTCATCAATATGACACGGACCTGATTGTATAATGCAAAACAGATCATTTAACCCGCATTCATTAAATCATTAAACCAGTGTTTAGTTGCTTGACTGAAACACTCAGAAGTGCTGTTTCCTATTCAATGAATGGGAAAATAAGAATAAACATAATATAGACATAATATGTCCTGTTTACGTTCCATACTGAAGCTGAATGCGCTCACATATGGCATCACAACCAAAGCGGGGATAATGATGATGGCGATGTGAAAAACACAACAGTGTTGCTTAATGTTTTACAGATGATCTGTAACAATAATAACTATAACGCTATGATGTAATGACACACGCCTGATTTTATTAGCATCCTTTCTTCTAACGCATACACCTGGCTAGACTGCAAACTTCTGTTTGGCTGGTAACTTACATTGAAATTATTTAGAACGTCGAATGGTGTTTTTTTTTTCCGTATCAGAAGCTTTTTTTTACTTACCCAGAAATATCATCAATGCAACACAGGGTAATTTCAAAGCGGACGCCCACTGCGCTTTCCCAAAATGCAACATATGCATTTTGGTCGATGCCAATAAACGTAGCGAAAAGCAAGAACAGAAAAGCGTTTGAGATCTATTTCTTCGTTTCAATTATATAAAAAAAAACCAGGGAAAATGTTTTTATTTTGTGCTATGATATGGCTGACAGTGTCTGTAGCAGGAAATCTGGTTGATATCGTGGTTGTGGTTTGTCATTTGTAGTACTTGAGGGTTCATTTGAACCATGTTATAAAACTCTATAATAGCAGAACATAAAATATGATATGACTCATTTCACAAGATTAAAAAGAAAAAGAAAAAAAAAATCGGAATGCACCTCTATATTATGTGTCTCTCCTCAATTGAGAAAAGTCAGAAATCAGTCTAAGAAAATCCAAGTGGCCGTTGACGCAAAACCAAATAATGAGGCGCTAGCTTGCAGTAGGGCTACGTCTCCTCATCTCCTCACTAATGAAGATCAAATGTGTGCACTAGAATTGAGCAGGATGTGGAAATACACATATGGGATGAGAATGGTGCCGAAAAAATACGATGATGATGAAGCTTATTAAAGCTATACTTTCTACATAGGCATCTACCATAAAGCAGTGTATTTATCTGATTAATGAAACAAGAGTACGTACATTGAGGGTATGCATTGATGCCAATAATGGTTTTAGACACTAGTTTTATTATGGTTTATAAAACTCTGTCTGTGGTTCCTCAAATCTCAAAGGGCAGAGCATCACTTCTCCACTATTAGGACTTCAGGAAAAAATGTGTTTGCCTCGGAAACAGAGACAGTGGGTCTGTTAGAAGAAGTGGCAATTTCATGCTGATGAGTAATTTCTGTTGAAACGTGTATGTCATGTTTTTAAATAGGTTTATATTTACTCATTCGTAATGATGAAGTTGCAATTTAGTATATTTCAAATATACCTACTTTGGTGTTACATTATAATCAAGTACTTTACATGTGCTTTAGTATTTTAGTCAGCACATCAAAATAAGTGTACTTTAAATCTCAACAAAAGATTATTAAAACAATTATTTAAAATGCACTTCCATGTTAACCCCTTGAATTGATTTGAAAGTCACGACTTTTTTAGAATGTACTGCAATGTGTTCAGTACCAGTCATGAAAGTGTCTCTCTACACTTAAGTGGCCTTTTACATCATTAATATTTTATTATTAGCAAGTACAGGTTTTTATAAATGAAGAGTTCAGATGCAAAAGCTTCTAAGTGCCAACTGAAATTTTCTTCTAAAATTGACATTTTTATGAGGCTCATATGTTTAGATTCTGTAATTTTACTTTAATGACAATGTATAGGTACTTTTCTATGCCATCAAAGTGAAATAAATGAACATAAACATATAGGAGCCTGATAAAAATGCTAAAATTTAGATTAAAAATTCAGATAGCACTTAGAGGCTTTTGCATCTGAACTCTTTAAATACATTAGCAGTGGTTCCCAAACCTGTCCTGGAGTACCCCCTGCCCTGTGCTTTTTGTATGTCTCCCTAATCAGACACACCCAGTTTAGTTCTTGCAGTCTCTACTAACTAGCTGTATTATGGACTCAGGGTGTGTTAGATAAGGGAGACATACAAAAGGTGCAGGGCAGGGGGTCCTCCAGGACAGGTTTGGGAACCACTGCTTTAAGGATTTGAAGTGCACAATAAGTATCAATACAATTACGCACACTTATTTTTCACAAGGGAAGTTCAAAAGCAGGCAATATCTACTCTCACTTAACATTTTTGTGGTGTTTGAAAAAAAAGTACAGTTTACAGAAAATGTTTTTATGCACCATATAAACAAATATAGACATTCTTTATCTGGCAAGAACATTTTGTAACATAACTCATATATCCACATATGACTTTTTCAAGTTCACTGAATCTTACCATGGTAACATAGATGTTGTCTGGACTGCTGGGAGGACTTTTCACATCTGCCAGATCAGGCATAGAGCTGTATCCCACCTGAGACACAAAATAAGCTGAAAAGTCATCTTCAAAACCCATACAACAACCCCAAAAATATTTAAACATTCCAGAATCAAACCTCAACCACTGTTTTCTTAAATTAAACAGAGTCAACATAAATCAATGAAAATTTGATTTAATAATCGACTTTATCAAGTACAGAAAGCGAAGAGAGGAATTGAGAGCAGACATGCAGAAGGAAGTTGCAAAGATAGTGTGTTACCTTGTATGCCATTCTCTTGTCTTCATTGTCAGTGTTGGTTTTAACCTCTTCTATTTTTTGCCTAGTAGAAAATGAAGCACAACATGAAGCCAGAAAAATACCCTACAAGCTGTTATATCTCTCTGTGAACTGACAATGACTTACTTTGAGTTGTTTTCTCTTTGGGTTGATCTGCAAGCCTTCCTCCCCAAAAACACGGTTCCAATTAGTAACACAAACCCAGACACTGACGCCAGGGGCAGCCACCAGGGAGGATGTGCCTGCAGACGATTCACACCTGGGCTGTTTTTCCTGGTCAGTACTGAAGAAAATAAAGAGGGGAATTGAGTTATTAAAACTAATCCACATATAGAAACCTTTAAAATGGCAATAAATAAACTTTGACAGGTGTTCACTGCATGCTATGTATCACAACTATTTAAAACTTTTACAAAGGTCAATTTTTTTTTCTTTTTCATTTTCATAGCATGCTAATAGCTGAAAACATGATTTAAATACAAAGAGGACTCAATAAGTAATATGCACAAATGTGGGGTCCGTAATATTTAAATGTTTTTGAAATAAGTCTCTTATGCTCACCAAAGCTGCATTCATTTGATCAAAAATTCAGTAAAAACAGTAATATTGTGAAAAATTATGATGATTTAAAATAACTCTTTTCTTTTTTGTTTTATTTTTAATGTAATTTATTCCCTGTGATGCAAAACTGAATTTTCAGCAGCCATTATTCAGTGTCACATGAGCATACAGAAATCATTCAACACTTAAAAAAATAGCTGTTTTCTCAGTTTAATTAATTAAAAGGAGCTAAAGCAACACAAATTTGTATGTATTTATTTATTTATTTTACTTGTTCGTTAGATTTGCATGCTGCAAATTTTACATTTAGAATATGAACAAGTACTATGCTGGTTATTAATTTTTAAATAAAATAGATTAAATAAATTAAAACAAGGGTAGGCACATCTATGTCATTGGGCCTGTCCCCAATCAGATGATCACAGAACATGCATGCATACAACATCTTAACTCAAGCTATTGTATGTCCAACATAACTGAACATTTAACACGTAAACCCTATCAGGTCTTTCTATTTCCTCAAAAAGATGAATTTTACTCATCAGTAAAACTGACTACAATTGAAATATTTTGTAAATGTCTTTACTGTCACTTTAAATCAATTTAATGTGTCCTTGTTTGAAATAATATTATCCCTTTGTCAGTCCTTGGTAACACTTTTACAATAAGGTTCATTAGTTAACTATTTTAGTTAACATGAACTAAGCATGAACAATACTTCTACAACATTGATCTTAGTTAATGTTAATTTCAAAAGTTGCATTTGTTAACATTAGTTAAAGCACTGTAAACTAACATGAACAAACAATGAATAACTGTATTTTCATTCATTAAGATTAATAAAGATTTATAAATACTGTAACAAATGTATTGTTCATTGTTAGTTCATGATAGATAATACATTAACTAATGTTAACAAATGACACCCGTAGGGCCAATGTTACCAGTAACTTAATAAATAAATAAACTCTGGAAAAAAAGAAAGAAAGAAAAAAAAGATTTTCTACCGAATTTTCCCCAATGAGTTGTGTTTATTTTGTGAAAACTGCCATTGAGGCGGCAATCTACACAAATCGTTCCCAGTTCTCATGGGTCACAGAGAGAGATGTATATCAAACTTCCTAATTTGACATCTCCCTAAAAAATACACCCGGGAGTGGTACAGTTTCGTTTCTGATGTAGTAGAGGATTATTTTTGGCTCGGAGGAGATATGTCTGTGTTTAAAAAAAAACAAAAGTACCAACATTTAGGTTTGTAGTTATTTTATGAATAGAATAAGAATAATAATGCTTGTATAAAAATTGTAAGTATATTTGTGTTGTCTGTCCTCCCTAAAAAGAAGCTACCTTATTCCCACTCCAACGCTAAGAGAACATGACTCCAGGGTCCAGGACCACTTAGAACCAGAAATACCCGACAAATGGCATCTTCCAACATTAACCTTCTGTCGGACGGTTTCATCACACAACCATGGGTTCCATGTACTGTCAACCGAATGATTCAAGATATTATTATTATTATTATTATATTAAATGCTTAATATGCTTGATTAAAATAATGAATTGTTGCTTACCTGTGAAGATAAATACTATGAGCAGGTACCACATAACTGAGCATAAAGACACTGCAAAGCTTTTTAATTTTTCCTTTATAAGAGAATGCATAAATAGCTATATTTTAAATGAAGGGCAGAAATTCCAAGATCCAGAAGAATCTTGTATATGGACTCTCACAGCTCAAAATGTCTTTGCTGCCATCAGGGAAGTGCTATACTGTTTCCTGACTCATTCTGTGGTGGTTAATTATCAGTGTCTTAAACAGTTACCACTTCCTTTGTGACCCGGACACATGATCTAACTAAAACAGATGTTTCTCGTTTGTAGAGTTTTCTCATGTAAACAGCAAACAGGAACACAGTTCTTTTGCTTAAAGATGAGAGCTTATCAGCACTGCAAAATAGGCCTATAGTTTCCTTTGATCAGTTCATATCCATCTTATCCTTAAAAACAGTGACAAGTACATTATTCAAAATATCTATTTTGTGTTCCAAAGAAGAAAGAAAGTCATTCAGGTTTGGAACGACATGAGGGTGAGTAAATGACATGGACTGTAAAAAAACATGGACGTGACGTCACCCATAGGTTTCTGAAGAGCATTTTTGAAGCCTAAAGTGGGTGGAGCGGGCCGTCGCCATTTTGGCAGCTGTTGGATAATCGAAAATGGGCTAAGAGGTGGGACGTGGGTGGAACTTGTTGCTGAAACCACGCCCGCCTAGCTCGATGGTGGTGACAGTAGCAGCAATCCACCTGTCACTCAAGTGGCCCCGCCCTTAATTATGCAGACTTTAGGCTTTCATATAAGTTAAAACTGATGAGTTATAAAAACAACCCCCCCCCCCCCCCAATTGTCATGAAGGGCAAAATTAGCTATGTAGACTAAACTCACTTTTTCTTTTTCTCACAAAACAAAACAATGAAAGACACAATTTCTGCATATTTATACTTTAAACATGATGATCCATCAGGACCTAGGTCACTGAGTGTCTCTGATGCCATCTGGTGGGGAAAAATTACATAAAATTGTATTTTATGATTACAGCCACTAGAGGGGCCTATTGAATCTTATGGAGATTCTTAAATGAGCCAAAAAAGTTAAATCTTTAAAACTACACCAACTTGAGGATTCATTAAGCTTTCAGATATATCTCAAGTCTTTCAGATTTATATCAGAACATTAAAAAAACTATATTTTGTAAAAAAAATAAAAAAATGAAATTGATACTGATTTTTAATCCAAACACATGCATATTCATACAGTTTCATAAATGATATACATATAAAAGATACTTTTAAAAGTATAAATATGATATAAACTCATTGGCTCCACCCCATCACTCAAATTTAACTGTGTTAAGTCAAAAAAAAAATTATTTAAAATCAAAATGACAGTCATTTCCCAGCAGAAACATCATAAATGCTATAATGTGTTTCAGTGGGAGTGTGTGTGCCTGTGTGTGTGGGTATGTGAGTTTTTTGTGCATTGGGGACATTCTGCAGTCTCAGCCCTTTGTTTGGGTATGCATCTTTTCTGGATTGTGTCAGATTTTATATAGTAAACAAAAAAATCAAATAAATAAAAAAATGCTGTTTTTTTTGGGACATTCCATTCATTGCTATGGCCGGGTCAAAATCACCCGCGAGGGACACTTTTGTTACTTTTTTTATTACACCTTATTTTATTACACACAGAATCCTCGAATCGACTCAAATTTGTTTTGTGTGTGCTCCATGCTCAAGTATGACAAAATTAAATAAAACATTTTTTTTTTTGTAAATTCCATGCTTTTCCAGTGGCGGGTCAAAATGACACGCGAGGGACACTTTTGATACTTTTTTTAAAGCACCCACTTAAACTGCTCGAATTCACTCAAATCATGTTTTCATGTATTCCCGGTTCAAGTGTGACAAAAGTAAAAAAGTCTCATAACATAACGATCAACGCTCGATTTTTAAAAAACCCGAGGGACGGATGAGGGTTAAGGAATGGAAGTCGGTCAAATGAACACAGTCCGCCTTCCACAAACAGAGAAACAAATCAATTTGCCCTCTAGTGTATCAATTGATGTCAGCTATATTAGATTGAAGAAAGCGAAAGGCGTTTTCCTCAAGAGAACAGAGACATTGTGTTAAATGAAGTGTTCCGGTAGGTACATTACCTGAGGCAATAAACAAAGACATCTGTCAAATTGATCGATTCTTTCTTTCTGATTCAGCACCTTTTGCTCTTACAAAACACTTTGCCGTTTCTGTTGATTTGATGAAGGACACGATTGTCAGATGATGATGTCATTACATGGGTCAGAAATGTCATTATCATTCTAAAATGAATTATTCATGAATAAAACCTGAGCATTATGCTGCAAAACAGACAAAGTTTGTTGTCAAATTGAAATAGTGCTTATACACCAGCAATCTGAATCACTTATGATTGAATCATTGATATATTCATCTGATCAGTGAGTCTATTCATGAGTAAGAGAATATATAATCAATTATTTGTTACTGAACACGTGCAATGGCCAGATGTTTGAACTGAACAATATGACTTTAATATGTATTCACTAATCAGAGCGATTATATGATGCAAGATATAACAGTGGCAGTATTCATCTGACGTATTGCTGTTTGGAAATGTGTGCCAGCTGCAGCATCTAGTGGCACTTGTAAATGCAAATTACAAATACTTAAATATTCAGAATATCCTTTATTTATATGCAGTGTGACTCTTCTTGGTGTTACTGAATTAATTCCGTGAGAAAGTAAGACCATGACAATAAGATATTCATTCTCCTGGTTTACATGACCATTTATACACCTTCTAAGATAATTAAAACCGGTCTTTACTGCTAATCTACTTTTAATGTTAAAGTTCATCCAAAATGAAAAGGCAAATAATGTAATGTATTACAAAAATAATACATGCAATTATACATGCAAAACAGCCTCTTTCTCGAATGCTACAATACATTGTTACAAGTTCAGTTCAGAGAGTTTAAAATTAAATGGGTCTGATGTGTTTTAAATGTAAGGTTGTTATGTACTGTACTAACTGAGTTATAGTATCTGTCTGTAATCTTCTTTGACTTTGTGGGCGAAGTAAGGAATAGTTCACCAACAAATTAAAATTTGCTCACCCTAAATGTAGTAGAGTTTGTTTTTTCATCAGAACAGATTTGGAAAAATGTATCATCACTTGGTCTCCAATGGATCCTCTGCAGTGAACGGGTGCCGTCAGAATGAGAGTCCAAACAGCTGATATAAACATCATAATAATCCACAAGTAACCCACTCCAGTCCGTCTTGTGAAGTGAAAAGCTACATGTTTGTTAGAAAAAAAATACATCACAACATTTTTAACTATAAACCAGAGAAAGAGCCATCTTGTCTGAATCAGGAGAGTAATATGCACAGATTATTACTGTTTACAAGCAAAAACAGTCCAAAACAAATATGTCTTTTGGTTTTGATGTGAGAGGACAACAGGGGATGGATGGGCTTTTTCACTGGAGAAAGCATTATTCTAGATTATGGAGTCGTATCTTGGCCAGATGCCTTAATGATGGATTTGTTTTGACATTAATTGATGGACTGGAGTTGTGTGAATTACTTGTGGATTATTTATTAGCTGTTTGGACTCTCATTCTGATGACACCCATTCACTGCAGAGGATCCACTGGTGAGCAAGTGATGTAATGTTACATTTCTCCTCATCTACATCTTGGATTGTCTGAGGGTGCATACATTTAGTAAGCAGATTTTCATGTTTATTGAACTATTCCTTTAATGAAAACAGAATACATGTTGCTGACATGCAAATGTAGATGGTCATATGTTAATATATTCATCTGTTTGACACCAGAATTAGACTTTTTTGCAATATAGCTTAAATAAATGGTCTTTTTGCGCATTGGATGAACTTTTGAAAAGGTCAAGGAAAATTAAAGAATTCATTATGTATAAGCCCTTTAATTAAGAGTAAAACTAGATTAATTTTCCATACAGTGGCTGAAAAAGAAAAGATCCAGGCACTAAATGAGACTTTCTTCAGTTTACAGTAACATTCTGTGTGTTCCTTCCACTGACAGCTTGTTATTTTTGAGGAAATTGGCTGGTCCCATCTCAGAGAACAGCCAATTTTGTACCTTTAATGCTGCTCTTAGATTCACAGTGTGAAGTTGGTAAATTGTGGCATGTGAATTAGTAAAAATAACCCAATGTTTTTGCTAAGTCACATGCCAGAATTCTTTAAAACTGCTGACATTAAAGACTTAATTAAGAAAGCAGATCCTTGTGATTGGTTTAATTATCAGTCTATTTCACATATGTATTTTATCTCCAAGGCAATGGGGAAGGCTGTTGCTCAGCAACTGAGCTCACTCTTGCACAGAAACAACACTTGTGAGATGTTCCACACAGGTTATAGATAATCATAGAGGAAGTGTCTGTATTATTTCATATAGACACTCACATAGACAATGAAAGATTGAAAGATACATTTCTTTGAGAAAGTTAATTTCAGAGAAATTATATAAATGTTTCACTGACTTGAGTGCACTGGATTAACTATTGACTCAGATGTTTCTTCAGTTGGTGGAAATATTGCAAATGGGGAGACTTCCTTAGTAGTCAAATCTCCTTTACGTATTTATTTATTCATTATTATGATTATTTATGATTATTGCAATTTAAGTAGTACAATAACAAAATACAGACATATACTAAATAGTGTACATTAGAAAAGAGGGGGAAAATCAGATGTAAGTGATAATATAGATGCCAGAAGCAATGAGGTTTCTGACTGGTTTCTACTGCGTCACACTCTGCTTCACCTTCTTTTCCATATATGGGGGCTTTTCACACTGAGCTTTAACCCTGTGTTATCGTTTTTATAAACCCCACTTTTAACCCAGTATACTCCACAATAACTCTGAATGTGTTTTGTGGTTTCTGGCACCAAGACATTAGCAGCAGATCCTTTAAGTCCTGCAAATTGAGCCTCCATGGACCAGATTTGTTGGTCCAGCACATCCCACAGATGCTCTATCAGATTGAGAAATTTGGAGGAATTTAGAGGCCATGGAAAAACCTTAAACTCTTTGTCATATTGCTCAAACCTCAGGGTGCTTTTTTCTGCTGAATGAGGACACTGCCATCAGGAAACACCACTGGAATGAAGGGGTGTACGTGGATACCAAAACAGTCATTAGATAGGTGATGTGTCAAATGAACATCCACATAAATGCAGAGCACAAGGTTTCCCAGAGAATAACACTTGTTTGTGTGTGTGTGTGTGTGTGTGTGTGTGTGTGTGTGATAGATAATCATTACAGCGGACACTCAGATTTAAAGTAAATCGAATTGTAGGAGAGTGCAGTGTGTTTTTTTCTCCTCCAAGCCCTCAGTTGTTTTAGCCACAGCCCCAAACCAAATGAAATTCCATTTGTTTTGGTGCCTCGTTTTTTTTCGTTGTCTTCAACTATGGGACATGGTTTTAAGACACAGAACAAAAAAGATGGCCCAAATCATAGAACAAAGGCCTCCTATTACAGTCTCAATACAGTAATGCCAGATATTTCATGAAACTCAGATGGAGCAGGCCTGATGGGTCCCTTACACAAACAATTTATTCACAGCGTTAAATGACTTGGCACTAGCTGATTGGTTCATGTTGCATATGCCACCAATGAGCTTGCTGCTTTACATTTAAATGACTGGTTAGCATTCACTAGAGCATTTCACAGCACACTTTAAAAAAAAAAAATCTTGAATTTTAGGATCAGCCATGTGAATGGGGGAGGCGTTGCCTAATGGTTATAGAGTCGGACTTGTAACCCAAAGGTTGTGTGTTCGAGTCTTGTACCGGCAGGGATTCTAGGTGGGGGTACAGCGCTCTCTTCCACCTTCACTACCACGACTGAGGTGCCCTTGGACAAGGCACCGAACCCCCAACTGCTCACATAACTGGCTCCCACAGGCCTGTGTGTGTGTGTCGCCTGCTGTGTGTGTGTGCGCAACTTTTGGATGGGCTACATGCAAGCACTACTTTCCGAGTATGGTCCATCCAATACTTGGCCCCCAGTCACACACTTTCAATTAAGAGATCTACTGCACGCTTCATTGCGCTTAGCCCCCGTCAGACTCACTCCTTCGTCGAGGTTCTTGCGGTTCCCCGCCGGTGACGGCTTATAAAAGATGACGCTACTATCAACTCTTTGTTCTGGCACGGGGCCAATTACCATTGCCCCGTGGACCTCCCAGACACCACTGGCCAAAACTGGAGGGAAAGGATCCTCCGGTGTCTGGATAGCATCCAGCCCCGAGCCAGAACCACCCCTCCGCCGGCGGCAGACCCAAGCCCCGCTGGCCGCCCTATTCACCCTAACCAAAAGGATGCAAAAAGGAAGTCTCCAGTGTGCTCCTGTTCCTGAGTTTAGCCCACAGGGGGCTCCTTTCCCCGAGTTTAGCCCAGAGAGAGCTACAGTCTCAGAGTTTAGCCTAGAGAGAGCTCCAGTCCCCAAGTTTAGCCCAGAGATGGCACCAGTCCCCGAGTTTAGCCCAGAGAGGGCTCCAGTCCCCGAGTCTAGCCCAGAGAGGGTTCCAGTCCCCGAGTTTATCCCAGAGAGGGTTCCAGTCAACTATTAAAGTCCATAGAGGATTCCAGTCCCTGAGTCTAGTACAGAAAGGGCTCCATTTCCCACGTCCAGCCCAAGGAGGGCTCCAGTCCCAAGTCAAGCCCAGGGAGGGCCACATTTCCCGAGTTAGGCCTACAGAGGGCCTCTAAAGACAATATTCTCCCCAAGGATTTTTTTTTTTGGGGGGGGGGGTAGTAGGGGTCCGTCCGTAGAGGCTGGGCCGAGTGCCGAGGCCCCCTGAGTTCCCTGCTCCGCCATGGCTCCCGAGCTCCCTGTTCCACCATGGTCTCCTTAACTGTCTACTCTGCCATGGCGTCCTGAACTGTCTGCCCCAGCATGGCCTCCTAGTCTGCCTGCTCTGCCATTGCTTCCTAGTCTGCCTGCTCCGCCATAGCACCCCGAACTGCCTGCTCCGCCATGGCACCCGAACTGCCTGATCCACCATGGGTCCCGGAACGGGTACCGCCCTGGAGGCCGGCCCGTCCCCCGAACTTTCCTGATGAGCTCCAGAGCTTTTCCATTGCCTTTCATTACAGTGGACAAAAACATTTTCTTTTTTGTTTCATGCAGATAGAAAATCATAAAGGTTAGGAATAACATGAGGGAGAGTAAATGATGACATAATTTACATTTTTTGGGTGAAATACCCCCTGCAGATCAGCGCAGATCAGACACATACTTAGCAGAGGTGGGTACCACAATCCAAATAGAGGTTATATTTACCAACAAACATCCTTAATATTTATCCCATCATAGATGATTACATTATTAAATATACACTTTTTTAATATATAATAATGCCAAATGTATTTAATAGTTAATATTTACTACACTGATTATAAATTATTATAAGCATGATTTAATAAATTATAACAATTTATATAAGGATACAGATGTTGAACAGCTAATGATAAATGCAAAATCGTGATGCATAAACAAATGTTATCAGTTTTTTTAATGCAATATCATGCTTAACAATAATAAACATGTTTTTAAATATAATAATATGATGGATTTTATTGACATCAATCACACATTGTGTGAGAAACAATAAGGTTTACTCTATTCTTCTCCTAGTTATCAAATCAACATGTTCAGTATAAAAGAAAATTATTTAAAAGACAAACGAAAATGTCAATGTTTGATATTGCTCACACTGAAACTACAAAAAATTGCATTAATTAACAAGGTTAATAATTAATGGGACAAATTATAAAAAGACAATCATAAAACACAAGCTACAAATACAAAACATCTTCATAATCTCTAGATTATCCATAAGAAATGTCCCTATGTTATGACTGTAACCATGGTTTCCCCGAAGGGAATGATATGGTACGACTGAAACGCTTTGGGAACACGTCTGCGTGACCGTGTACTGAAGCACATGTGAAATCAGTCCAGTAGAGTGGGGAGACGTCACAGGCGGGGTGACATAGCGACCAGGAAGCTTTAAATACTCATCCGGTGAAAACAACGCTAGGTTCTGATAGGTTGAAACAAACACTCACAGGGATGCAGGAGTTATGGCAGGGCGACGCAGCATCTCGCTCCCTTTGGGGAACATGGTTACAGTTGTAACCTAGGGACGTTTCCCTTCAGGAACTCAAGATGTGTCGGAAACACTTTATGAACGAGATTACCAACTCTGCCATGCCGACAAATGCCTGTCTGGTGTGAAAACGTATGTGCACATCTCAGATAAAAGAACTCTAAAGCCTGGAGTGGTTCCCACATCTAGGTTATAAAACCTAACAAAGGTGAGCGGTAGGGCTGCACAATTAATCGAAATTAAATCGCAGTCGTGATTAGGCAAAAGCTGTGATTGCCATGCGTATCTTGTCAGGGAAGCACGGTTCTGTGATCAGTAGTAAATATCCATCCGGAGGCCAGAGGGCGCTCTCATGCGGAAACTTCAAATACGCCTCACAAAAGAAATTCAGGAAATCCCTATAACAGTTGCTGAATAAACAGAAGCATGACTGTGACTAATAAACACATGACTATGACAATATATGGCTTATCTAAGTTTGTCTTATTTTAATTTTTTATACAATCAGTATATACTAGTGCCAATGCTAATCGAAATAACCCTTTTATCACCTGCTTAGAATCTCGGAAATATGATGCGTGCCTTATTTTGTGTAAGCAGCCACATCATCTCAACATAGGATAATTTCCAACACTCGACTGACGTTATGAAGTAAGTATGGAGTAAAAAGTTATGTTATCATGTGTTATTTACACATGCTTTCAGATGGAGCAGCATTTACTACACAGAGCCATAGTTCACTAACAAGCTATGAATGATTTCTTAATCACACGATTAAATCGGTCTATGATTATAAACGCGGTTTTGCGTACCTTGTCAGTGAACTGTGTAGTAAATGCTGCTCCATCTGAAAGCACGTGATGGAGATTTACTACTGATCACAGAACCGGCTCTACTGACAAGATGCGCATCCGGCTCTACTGACAAGATGCGCATGACAATCATATTTGATTAATCGTACAGCCCTGATGACCAGCCGGCCACATTGCAGATGTCGTGCAGCGAAACAAATGACAGAAAGGCTTTACATGCCGCCATACCTCTAGTTGAGTGGGCCCTATCCCCAAGAGGAGAGGGGAGATCAGAGGACTCATAAACCAGGGCGATAGCCTCAACTATCCACCTGCTTAATGTCTGCTTGTTTGCTGGGAGACCACTCTTGGGTAGACCAAAGCATACAAAAAGTTGATAATTTTTCCTCCACAGGGCAGCTCTGTGGACGTTAGTGTCCAGTGCTCTAACTGGACACCAAATTAAGTTTCTCCTGGTCTGGCTCCCAGAAGAGAGTTGGACAGAATACCTGCAGCACTATGGGCCGTGGAACAACAGTGGACACTTTCGGCACATAGCCGGGCCCCGGGTGCAAGAAGGCTTTCACCATTCCTGGTGCAAAGTCAAGACATGATGGTGACACGGAAAGGGCCTGAAGGTCACCAGCTCTCTTGAGAGACGAGATGGCTAATAGAAACACTATCTTTAGTGTTGAAAACTTTGCCGAAACCTTTACTTAGCCCTTCTAGGACCACAGCTAAATCTCATGCCGGGACCCTAGTGTGTAGTGCAGGCCTCAGCCTCAAGACACCATGAAGGATAACATCTCTGTGGAGAAACGTTGCTGCAGGAACTCCAGCACTGTACAAACCGGGCATTTAACTGGGTCCAGCTGACGATCTCTGCACCTTGAAGTGAAAAGCTTCCACTTAATGGAGTACAGTTTCCTCGTGGAGGGAGCTCCAGAGTGGAGAATGGTCTGAACAACCTCTGCTGAGAGACCAGAAGCTATGAGTTGTGCCCGCTCAGAGGCCAGACCCACAATCTACAACAGAAGGTCCCTCCTGATCGGAATCTCCCATGGAGACCCATCGAGAAGGGACACAAGATCCAAGAACCATACTCAGGCCGGCCAGAATGGGGCTACTATCAGTAGACTGACCCCGTCCCGGTGGACTCTTTAAATAACTCTCGGAAGCAGAGCAATCAGGTGAAATGCCTCAGCCATGTCTGTAATATGGCATCCAATCCCAAAGGAGCAGGATGTGTGAGGGAGAACCACAGAGTGGTTCCCACTCTGTGAGTGGTCTCCCAAGAAGGTATCAGGCCATAAGGTATCACGTTGGACACAGTTGCCATCAGACCCAATAGTTTCTGAAACGGTTTCAAAATGAGTGACTGGCCTAGCTTGACACTGTTCACAGCTGCGAGAATCAAATCGATGTAAGCAGGAGACAGACATGCCTGCATCGTCATCGAATCCCACACCAAGATAAGTGGTCCTCTGAACTGGAGAAAGCACACTCTTCTTGGCATTCAGACTTAACCCCAGCTCTTTTATATGGGCAAGGATGACATCTTGATGCCGTACCGCCATCAGCTCTGATTGAGCTAGAATCAACCAATCATCCTGGGAATTACGCAAGGATCCTATTTGTGGACTTCAGTTCGGCCTTCAATACCATCATGCCTGACCTTCTCTCAGACAAACTCACCCAGCTCTCCGTGCCCACCTCCATCTGTCAGTGGATAAACAGCTTCCTGACAGACAGACAGCAACTAGTGAGGCTGGGAAAATACACATCCAACACCCATACGATCAGCACTGGAGCTCCTCAAGGTTGTGTTCTCTCCCCACTGCTCTTCTCCCTCTTCACAAATGACTGCACCTCTACTTACCCCTCTGTGAAGCTCCTGAAGTTTGCAGATTACACCACACTCATCGGCCTCATTCAGTATGGTGACGAGTCTGCTTACAGACAGGATTTTAAAGAGCTGGCTGTCTGGTGCAGTCTGAACAACCTGGAGCTTAACACGCTCAACTGTGGAGATGATCGTGGACTTCAGGAGAAACCCCTTCACTCCCCCCACTCACCATCATGGACCGCACTGTGACTGCAGTGGAGTCATTCAGGTTCCTGGGCACCACAATCTCTTAGGACCTGAAGTGGGACAATCACATTTACTCTATTGCTAAAAAGGCCCAGCAGAGGCTATATTTCCTTCGCTAGCTGAGGAAATTCAACCTGCCACTGGAGCTGCTTAAACAGTTCTACTCTGCTATCATTGAATCTGTCCTGTGTCCATCCATAACTGTCTGGTTTGGTTCAGCAACCAAATCAGACATCAAGAGACTACAACGGACTGTCAGGACTGCTGAGAGGATTATTGGTGTCCCTCTGCCCAGCCTCCCAGATCTTTACATCTCCAGAGTGAGGAAAAGGGCTAAAACAATCACCTTGGACCCCTCACACCCAGCACACTCTCTCTTCGAACTGTTGCCTTCTGGTCGTCGCTACAGAGCACTGACCACCAGAACAGCGAGGCACAAGAACAGTTTTTTCCCACAGTCTATACTCAGTCTAAACAATTAAGCTTTCAAAATTATACAACTACAAGTTATATTTATATTAAACTGCACACTTTGTAAATAACATATCTATCTGCACACTAATAAACATATCTGTACATTTATCTAAACAATTACATTTTTTCCCTATACTTCTATTTCTGTATATATTACATTATTAAAAAATATATATATTTTTTTTTTTATTATTATTTGATTATTATTTATTTTTATTATTTTATTATATTAGTTTATATTACCTCCCTACTGTGTTATTCCTATGTATGTCTACACTTTCATGTATGTCTGCACTATGTTTGTACCTTCTTCTACACTGGAAGCTCCTGTCGCCAAGTCAAATTCCTTGTGTGCAAACATACTTGGTAATAAAGCTTTTTCTGATTCTGATTCTGATTCTGATCCTGTTCCTTTGTTTTGGAAGGATGGAAACATGGAAGTATGCATCATTCAGGTCTATGGTAACGAACCAGTCCTCAGACCTGATTTGCAATACGATCTGTTTCAGTGTCAGTATCTTGAATCTAATAATAATAATAATAATTCCTTACATTTATATAGCGCTTTTCTGGCACTCACGGCTCGTGTGCTGTTCCATAGAAGTGGGAGAATCTCTTCAACCACCACCATGTTGCAGCAAGCATCCCCCTGAGATGCACAGCAGCCATAGTGTCCAAACGTGGCCCACCACACACCAGCTTCTTGTTGAGGGAGACAGAGTGATGAAGTCCAATCAAGCAATCTGGGGGATGGTTGGGAGCCATGATGGTCATAGGCCATGGGCGCAATTTGGCCAGGAGCCGTGGGTTACATCCCACTCTTTTTTGAAGGACATCCTGGGATTTTTAATGACCACAGAGAGTCAGGACCTCGGTTTAACGTCTCATCCGAAGGACGGTGCTTTTTGACAGTATAGTGTCCCCGTCACTACACTGGGGCATTAGGACCCACACAGACCACAGGGTGATCACCCCCTGCTGGCCTCACTAACACCTCTTCCGACGGCCACCTAGTTTGTCCCAGAGGTCTGCCCAGCCAGTACTGACCGAGGGCTCAAACCTGCTTCGTGGGCAACCAGTCTTGGGCTGCAGGGTGTTATAGCTGCTACTGAATCTGAATGTCTTGACAGAGCGATTGCGTTAGTAAAGATCTATAATAAAACGCAACCCACCCATCCTTCTTGGAAACAATGAAGTATCGGCTGTAAAAGCCGAACTTCCTCATGAGCAGAGAGACATGCTCTATAGCCTCCTTTCTCAGGAGGGTAGCCACCTCTTGTTCCATCACCAGAGCCTGCTCGGGGCCCACCAGAGTAGGAATGACCTGTTGAACTGAGGTGGAGGAGAACCAAACTGGATTCTATAGCCTCTCTCTACAGTGTGCAGGACCCAATGAGACACGTTTGGCAGAAGTGCCCCATTCTGCCAGATGGTCTAAGTTAAGGGAATCAGTCCCCGAGGGAAACCCCCCCTCTGTTTACTTTGACAGGTCAGCTCGGTGCCCCGAAGTCGATGACTGGCAGGGAACAACTGAACAGAATGCTATAATAACCTCCTTGGAGGATGCAAGCTTCCCAGAGCCGCCACGTTTCTGGGCGGACACTGAACTGTGCTCGCTGGAGACCGCTGTGCCCTAAAGCACCGGAGGTGGCAGGGTTAACGAAACAATCTGGTGAGGGCACTGAGGAGAGACGGGCACATTATGATGAGGTGTACACCACTCTTCCCCAGAGGAGCTTGCCCTCAGAAGCCTGGCACCTGAGGCATCAGGACTTCTTCATCCTTTCACCGAATGGGCCGCCCAAAAGGAAGAACCTGTCCTTGTCCTTCATATCGGACAGGCTAAACCAGAGATGTCTCTCAGTAGCCACCAATACTGCCATAGAGCGGCCAATAGCTCTGGCTTTTTCCTTGGTGGCCCGGAGTGACAAATCAACGGCACAATGCAACTCTTTAATATCATCAGAATGCACTTCCTCACCTTCATCCAGGTTTTTAAGCCCTGGGATACCCCACAATCGCTTTATTCCTGCACCACACTGCTGGGTGCCAGAACCATAGCACCGCCTACCTCGCCTCCATTAAGACTTTGTCTTACCTCCCACTCCAAGGCCCTTGACGCTGTTGCGTCACTTAAAAGCCTAGTGCCGGGGTGCGAATAAGCCAATAGCCTTCGCGGGTCCATCCGGATGCTGCCCACCACCTCACACAGGACGCGCTCATGATACAATCCGTAAATGTCTGGGTGTACCTGGCCTCATTCCAATCCCAAACATGCCATAATAGAAGTACTCTTCTGCATCATTAGGGCTGATAAGGTTTATCCCCCATGATCACGCATGCAACCGTCATTGTGGAGGATTACAGGACGGACCTAGAGCCAAGACTGCTCCGGTGCGAGCCGAAACTGAGGAGATACTTAATGAGACGCACGAGAAAGCGTTCGAAGGCCTATGCTCCGCACGTAAGCTATCCCCCGCCCTAGCTTGCATTTAAAATTATCTTCCTGCTTCTCAGCCGGCCAATGCAACCCCTCCACTAGATCCATCTGCGATCCCAATGATCTCAATCACAATCGCCAGAACCACGAGGATCGCAAGTCTGTGCGCCCTCCTCAAAGAGTGCTACATGGGAGTGGAGCGTGTGCAGCAGTAGCAGTCACTCACAATGCACACAGTCAGCTCCCTTGAGAGTTGCCTGTGCATGCTCCGCTCCCAGACAAGCAACGCAAAGATCATGTGTATCCCCACCTGTAATGATACGCAGGCAGTGAGTAACACATAGACTAAAACGCTGCTTGTCTGACTTATCACTGAATTTGAGCACTGGCACAGAACACACACTTCAAACACACCTTTTAGATGGACACAAGAGCAGAAGCTAGCATTGTTTTCACTGGACGCATTTTTAAAGTTTACTGCTCGCTACGTTACCCCGCCCGTGACGTCTCGCCACTCTACTTGACTGATTTCACATGTGACAGATTCGTGTCCCAACACTACAGTCACACAGACCATTTTCCGACGCATATCGATTACCAATTCGCTACATGTGGTGAATGAAGTTCAAGGTTGCAGTGGTCATGTTCGAGTTGCAAATTGTTCATACACCAAATTTTGTTTTATTAATATGGTCCATTTTGAAGTGTTTATATCCAAAAAAACAATATTCGAAGATACTCCTGTAACCCTGTATTGTTCTGTCCTTGCACAGCATCATGCAGCCGTGTAGAGTCTGATCAGAGGCACCGATCAGAGTTTGTATAGGCTATTAGTTAATGATTGTCAATGATTTTTTTAAATATTTTTTTAAAGTTTAATGACAGTTCTTATATAATCATTATCGAGTCCGAGATTGATTTAATTTAGAGTATTTGTTCTCAGGCGCCAAAGGTCAGCCTTGGATTATTTCACTTCAGGGATCTGAACCTTCCTTTAAATTGACTCAAGTGGCAGCAGCCCCCGTCCGCTATCGCCTTGCACCCTGCCTCCACGACCTTCACCTCTGATATTTTCCCCGAAGCTGCTTTTTAATGTATGGGAACGTGAATAACATCCTACGATTGTTATTGCATCGTTGCTTGCAATATCATTCTGCTTGGTCTAGAGAGCAACCCACACGCAACCCTGGTTCTTATTTCACGCGAACACGGAATGACACGGTACCCAAAATCGTACGCCGCAATACTCTCTAATATGAAAAAAAAAACGTATCTATGAAATAGATAAACGTACCATGTGCCGTTGTTTTACGTTAGAAATAGATAGCCTCTCTATTCTTAGTCCCGGGTGTTGAGAACGAACTCAAGTTCGTCGCTTATAATGTTAACTATTCAACGCAAGCTGAAAGATATGATCTAGAAATTTTGAGTGACCAGACCACACAGAAGGCGCGGGGTGGGGGCGGCACACACTGGGGGCGGTTGGGGCCAATCAGTATTTTCAGTCTGTGCAGTGCCCCCACTGAGCCCCTCCCCGTCCCCTACAGCCTGCGCTGGATTTTGTGCAGTTGGTGTTTTTCGCAAGATTTCTTAATTCCAAACTCAGGTGACCCCGTGTGCGTCTTCACAACATCCTACCGTCAACATTCTTACTTATTAAACCACTTATCCGACAACGACGTGGCCAAGGTGCACTGCATGTCGCAGGCGCCACAACACCTTACAAGCAATGGCACACTCCATCCAGTGAACATAAACAGAACCTGCGACATACCTGATGGTTCATGATGCACATCAATACCGAAGCATTTTTCGAAGGGAGCCGCTCACCAATCTTAAAGGGCCACATCTCTATTCCAGCTCGTTACATTTTGTTCAGTGATAGTGCTTTCCATATGAACGGTAATGTTTAGGGATAGTTTAAAAAGTTCTTAGTTTATGATTAGTTTAATATATAAAGATACTAGCAACTAAATAATAAATCAGTCAGTTCAGTATGTTTGGTGATATGTAAAGTTCAATTAAAACATTGTGTTAAAGTCATCCTCAAAAAAAAAAAGGTTGATAAAGTTGCTTATTTACATTAAAATTGTCATTCTTTTCATGCTGCAGCAAGCAGACATATAGCCTAATCGGTACTACACTATTAAGCTTTGCCCGCACTCGGGGTCAGCGCAGGTAAAATAATTAACGGTGGGGGGTTTATTCAAACCTCGGGCTTAGAAGCAAATTCTGGTCCCTAGTACACGCGTCTCCTTGCCAGTCTCTCTCGCAGCCGTCCACAATCTCGTACCCATCTGCGCTGATCCACTCAGGCCTTGCGATCTCGTTCTACATCTAACATTAGTAATATCAACGCCAACACATGGCGCATAGCCAATGAATAATAATGTCTTGAGCTCCGAATAATATTTATGTAAGCCGGCAAGCATAGGTCGACTGTAAGCTTTGCTATTGAAATTCGTTCAAGATGACTAAGCCTTTCTGTTGAGATGTGAACTCGTCAGAGCCGCGCAATACGGTGCCAATCCTGTGACCTTGCATTTTGCCTTATTTAATAAAAGGGTGACTTATGTAGCACGCGTTCTAAGTACTTTTGTGCAGCTGTAGCAGCAGTATACATAACTATTCAGATCCACTGTATAACACATACTTGTAAAGCAGCACTTGCATAGCAATGTCAGATACATAAAATACATCCATACGAACAGTCAGCAAGCCATCTCTTTCCCGATCCCAGCGCGGTCCATGCCACACTTTCATCTGCTACCGCATTGAGTTTCCCCCCCCCTTCGCCGTCCTATTTGCGTGTGCGTCTCGGCACTACACACATGTTGCACCGCCCCAGGGAGCCCCCACCGCACCCCGGACTACATTTCCCTTTCATGCATTGCACTGATTGCACTCAGCGCGAATTGCACACACCTGTTTACACTGTTTGCACCCAGCTGTTTCATATCACCCCCTCACTATTTAACACTCACTCTGATCCCTCCCCTCTGCCGAGTATTGTTTAGCGGCTTATCTTCCCCCAATAGCTACAGTACGGAGCCCCCCCCCCCTAAAAAGAAGACCGTGGTTCCTTGCCTTGCCCTAGCGTGTTTCTGGTTCTTGAGCTTTGCCTGGTTTTCTTGGATTTCGCCCTTATTCTGTCCCTTCCAATTCTGTCTGCCGATCGTTGACCTGCGCTAGCCCTAGGACTATTCGTGTGTTTTGCCCGCCATATACCTGTTTGCCTGTGTTCTGACCCTGCCTGTCTTATGACCATGTCTCCGTTTTCTCCAAATAAAGCTTTGCTTATGGTTCCGCACGTCTCACGTCTTGTCAGCCTTGTAACAGAATACTCGGCCACACAAGGGTCCAGCGGCTTTTTCAGTGGACTCTGGCCTGGTATGGACCCAGTCACCGGGCTACTACATCTTCGACAGGGAGGTCACCGGTTCTGTGAACTAACTTACCAGGTACCCCTATATAATGAAATTTTATTTAAAGACTTGTTCCGCTTTGAACTTGATGAACCCACAAAATCTTGGATGCCAAAGAGTAAAATTAATTGTAGCTTAAAGGACTTTTCGAGTACTAGCGCCGCACGAGGTATACGTATTCCCTGCCTGCACTGCTGGTTCACGTTCACGGTTGGGTGTCGCGGAGGAATGAAGCGACACCATATCCTGTGCTAAGTGATGGCTGTATCAACGCTGCTCCAAGAGGGCGCACAGAGGAACCGATCAAAATGGCGGACACAACAGCACTCCGTCAAGTCACTGCTGATCTTCACGAGTCAGGTCAAGTCACAGTTCATTTTTATGAGTCTAGTCAAGTCACAGTTGTTATTCCTGAGTTTAGTCAAGTCACAGTTGTTATTCCTGAGTTTAGTCAAGTCACAGTTGTTATTCCTGAGTTCAGTTCGGGTCCACCGCTGAGCGTCTGAGTCCGGTCGGGTTCCCCGGTTCGTTATCCTTAGTCGGGTTTTGGTCACGCTGATATCATGGTCTAGTCAAGTCCACAACTGGTCGTCTAGGTCAAGTCTGGGTCACAGTTGGTTCTTCCTAGTCAGGTCTGGTCACCGTTTGTTCTCCTGAGTTCAGTCTGGTCACGGGGGGTGTTCTTCCGGATTCATCCTGGTCACAGTTTTCTTCCCGGAGTTCAGTCTGGTCCAGTTGTTCTGCCTGAGTTCAGTCTGTCACAGGCTGATCTTCCTGGTTCAGTCAGTCACGGTTTGATCATCATGATTTCCTAGTCGATTTACAGTTTCATTATCCTGAGTCTAGTCCTAGTCCAGCATGTTTCTTCCCTGAGTCAGGGCAAGATCACGCTGTTCTTTCTGAGGCAGGGCAGTCACAGCCTGTTCTTCCTGAGTCCCCCCCCCAGGGGGGGCCCCCCCAAACAAGTCACAGCTAATGTTCCTGAGTCAGGGCAAGTCACAGCTGTTCTTCCTGAGTCAAGTCTAGTCCCAGCTGTTCTTCCTGAGTCAAGTCGAGTCACAGCTAATCTTCCCAAGTCGAGTCTAGTCACAGTTGATCGTAATGAGTCAAATCGAGTCACAGTTTATTATCCTGAGTCCCGTCACGTCACAGCTGATTCATCCGGCTTCACCGTCACGTCACAGCCTGATCATCCAAGTCCACGTCCGCCCCCCTCCCCCCCCCGTTATTCATTCAGAATCACGTTGCATCACAGCTGATTATCCAGAGTCATGTCACGTCCTGTCTGTCACACCCAGATTCTCAAGGTCAGCCCTTCGGTAGCCAGTGTGAGGGATACCCCACTGGTGTCTGCACGCACCGCTGGTATCCCCAAAACCCACTCACTCTCCTCATCTATTCTGAACTCATCCCCTTTCCGCAGCACTTCCCATATGGGGTTCTTTAATGGTGTATCTGGGGGCCGGCGTACTCCACCTCTGATTGCTAGAACAGTGGCTCGGCTACGACATCCTCCAGAGTGGCGGCTTACGCTGCAGAAACCACACGAGGTCGATGTTCACTGCTGTTCTCCCAGAGGCATGGTGTCCACTGTAGTCTTCTTCATAAGGTGGCGGTCAACAGGCTGCAGACCCTTCCGAGAATGGCCAAACACTTCCTCAGTTCCTTGCAGGGTGGAGTCGTCCAGCCACACACCTTTTTTGCCTGTCCTGTTCCGGCCAATGAGGCCGTCTATGAACTCTCTACCTGTCCTATCACGGCCACGGAGGCCACCTATGAACTCTCTGCCTATTCTGTTCCAGCCAAGGAGGCCGCCTATGAACTCTCTGCATGTCTTGTTCCGGCCAAGGAGGCCGTCAATGAACTCTCTGTCTGTCCTGTTCCGGCCAAGGTGGCCGTCTATGAACTCTCTGCCTATTCTGTTCTGGCCAAGAAGGCCGTCTATGAACTCTCTGCTCGTCCTGTCATAGCTATAGAGGCCGTTTGCGAGCTCCCTGCCCGTCCTGTCACGGCTATGGAGGCCGTTAGTGAATTCTTTGTGTGCTTTGTGTCTGCCAAGGAGGTCGTTTGTGAACTTCTGTCCTGTCCCGACCCAGCCAAGAAGGCTGCCTCTGAACGCGCAGCCTTGTCTATCAACCCCAATGTTCTGTCTGTGTTGTCTGTGTTGTCTGTCTCTGCTCTCTTTTTGTTACAGTCTCCGCCATGGTCTCCTAGTCAGTGTGGTTCACCGGGGGGGGTTTCGTGTTCCTTCTGCTCCGCCGTGGTGGTCCGCTGCTCTGCCGTGTTGGTCTTCTGCTCTGCCTGCTCCGCCGTGGTGGTCTTCTGCTCTGCCGTGGTGGTCTGCTGTCTGGCTCTTGTGCCCTCGCCCCGCGTGGGGTGGTCTATCCTTGGGTTTTCCCCCCCCCCTGCATCTGTGGTCCTCTGCTCCGCCGTGGTGGTCTACTGTCTGGTTCTGGTGGTCTTCTGCTCCGCCAGGGGGATCTTCTGTCCTGTCTGTTTTGCTGTGGTGGTCTTCCGCTCCACCTGAGCTGCCGGTTCCACCCTGGTTCTCTGCTCCGCCAGTCCTGCCTCAGTGCCCGGTCTCTCCACTTCCAGGTGGCCCTCCATCCCTCCCCCTGTTCTGCCTCCACTCCACCGCCCTCCGGAATCATAAAGGTTTTTTGAGCGTCTGGAAGCCGCTCCTTGGGGGGGGGGCTTTGTCACGAATCCGGTCCATGAACTTTCATCTGCTAGCCATCAGAGGTCACCTTTTCCATTTTCATTGACTCTCGCACTTCACACTGTTGCACATCACCCCGGACTGCATTGCACTGATTGCACTCAGCACGGATTGCACACAGCTGTACACTGATTGCACCCAGCTGTTTCATATCACTCCCTCACTATTTAACACTCACTCTGATCCCTTCCCTCTGCCGAGTATTGTCTAGCGCTTATCTTCCCCCAGATATTCCCCCAGATAGCTACATTACGGAGCCCTAGTGATTTTCCTTGCCTTAGCCCTAGCCCTAGCCCTAGCTGTTTTCTCGGTTCTTGATCTTCGCCTGGTTTCTTGGATTTCTCCCTTAGTCTTGTCCCTTCCGATTCTGTCTGCCCATCGGTGTCCTTCGCTAGCCCTGTGACTGTTCTTGTGTTTTGCCTGCCATATGCCTGTGTTCTGACCCTGCCTGTCTTATGACCACGTCTCTCTCTAATAAAGCTTTGCATATGGATCCGCACGTCTCATGTCTCGTCAGCCCTGTTACACATGCATAGCAAAGTCAAATTAGGTTTGCTAATAATATAGCAGCTGCAGCAGTAAGTACTTTAGTTGCATGAAATTTACTTGGTAAGTGAACACTTTAAAGTGAAATAGGCATTTAATACTTTTGCTTATTCAACAAAGGTTACAGCAGATCTAATACTTCGCACAGCAGCAGTAAGACATGCTTAGCAAATTCAGATTATGTTTGGGAATATTATAACAGCAGTAGGATGCACAGTAAATTCATACTGCAACATTGTACATATCATTAAAAGCAACAGCATGTATTACAAATTCAGTATTGAAATGTTGTGAATATCATCAATAGTAGCAGAATAAATAATAAATGTAGTTGTATGATGGTACAGTGAAAATCATTGCTGAAAGTGTACTCGATCCACAGTGTCTGCATACGGGTGCCGTGTCGTAACAGGCATTTGAAAATTACAAAAAGGCATTGTACAAATTAATTTGTCTTTCGTATCAGAAATAGTGTGAGCACTCCAGGTGGATGCTGCACACTGGTGGTCGTTTGATGAGAGACCCCCCAACATGATTGTAAAGCGCTTTGGGTGTACAGCAATACACGAAGCGCTATATAAATGCATTATTCATTCATTGATTGATTCATTAATTCATTCATTCACTTGCAGTATGTCAGAAATAGAACAGGGCATTGGTTTACCATCGGAAATTGTCTTGTTAGTCATATTGCACCGCATACAGTGAGGACAGCTTTACCAATTTAAATGGGTTCTATTGAATTTGTCGCATTGTGCCGCTCTCATCTGGTGTAGACACTGTGTTAGGGTGCTTTCACACTTGGTTTGATTGCCTGGTCTGAACCCGAGGTCGATTGCTCCCCCTGCCCCTGCACTGCATGTGCTGTGTACAAACTTTTGATAGATGACTCTAAGATATCAGTTTTACATACAATCTAAATCAAAAACATCTTAAAGGCATTTTCGAAACATCTATTTGACATCTGATTAGAAACAACATATTGCAGATGAGCAAACCCTCTAAAAATATGTCTTGCAGATGTAAATGTAGACATCAAATAGATGTCTCCATGATGTACATGTGCTATCAAGGGTGACAACTATTGAATGACAAAATTTAAAGGGGTCATATGATGCGATTTTAATTTTTCCTTTTGGAGTGTTACAAGCTCTTGGTGCATAAAGAAGATCTGTAAAGTTGAAAAAACTAAAGTCTCAAATTCAAAACACAGACCCTCCCTGGATCAGGACGCCGTTCCAAACTCGATGAAAGAGCCAGGAGGAAACTGGTCAGAGAGGCTACCAAGAGGCCTACAGCAACTCTGAAGCAGTTGCAGGAAATTATGACAAAGAGTGGTCATTGTGTGCATGTGACAACAATATCACAAATTCTTCACAGATGTGGAGGGTTGCAAGAAAAAAGACACTCCTCAAGAAAGGCCACATGCAGTCATGACTGAGCTTTGCCAAAACGCACCTAGAAGATTTGGAGGCAAATGAGACTAAAATTTAATTATTTGGCCTCAACACCAAACAATATGTCTGGCGGAAATCCAATCCAGCTCACCATCCAAATAACATCATTCCTACAGTAAAGCATGGAGGCGGTGATATCCTGTTATTGGGCATTTCTCTGCAGCAGGGACTGAAGCACTTGTCAGGATAGAAGGAAAATTGGATGGGGCTAAATACCATCAAATTCTTGAGGAAAATCTGCTACCCTCTGCCAGAAAGTTGTCAATGGGAAGAAGGTTTACCTTCCAACATGACAATGACGCAAAGCACACAGCAAGACTGATCACACAGTGGTTGAAGGAGAAAAAGCTGAATGTCCTTTCATGACCTAGTCAGAGTCCAGACTTAAAGGGGTCATATGATGCAATTTCAATTTTTCCTTTCTCTTTGGAGTGTTCAAGCTCTTGGTGCATAAAGAAGATCTGTAAAGTTGCAAAGACGAAAGTCTCAAATCCAAAGAGATATTCTTTATAAAATGTATGAGTCAACCACGCCTACCTAAAACGGCTCATTCTAACACGCCCCCACATACCTACGTCACGGTGTGGGAAGATTTGCATAACACCACCCAAATGTATACACAAAGAAAGAAGGCATAACTTTTATTCTCGCTGTAGTATTGTTGTTGCCGCCCCCGCCATGTCGTGAAGGCGCTGTGTGTTTCATTGGGAAAGCGAAACTACTTTGTTTGACCTTCAAAAAGAGGACGATATCTGCTTCGTCATGCCTGTAGCTGATCTGTGCTGGTCGCTGAGGAAATACATAATTTTAGTGCTGTGGATCGCCGGATCGGCTTTCACTGTGGACGAAGCAGAATCCAGCCCGGGGTCACCACATGTGGTTGCTGCAAGCCCGCCCGCCGCCACTCACTCAAGCTGGCCTCCAGTGTAGAGTAGCGCTTGTTTTTTTGTTTCTCCGATCACAAATGCAGACTGGGTTTTATGTTTATGCACAATGCAATGCAACGCGTAAAAAGACAATATAAGTCATTATAATCCATAATTATTTCCCCACTGGATGCAACGAATGCCTTGTTTATAATGGGTTTTATTGGTGTTGTTTCGTCGTGGCGGGACAAGGCATCACAATATGGTAGGGGGCGTAACATTTCCGTCACACAAATAGTGTGTGTTTCTACTTAGGCAAGTTTGAGCTATTTTGGGTCATACACACATAGTTATTTAGGTCATTAGTTAAATAAACCCAAGGGTATAGCACCCAGGTTCACAATGCTAAGCCACTAGTAAATTTATCTGGGCTTCACTAGCCCAGAAAGACATACAGTGGGTACGGAAAGTATTCAGACCCCCTTAAATTTTTCACTCTTTGTTATAATTGCAGCCATTTGCTAAAATCATGTTAATTTTTTTTCCTCAATGTACACAAAGCACCCCATATTGAAAGAAAAACACAAAATTGTTGACATTTTTTCAGATTTATTAAAAAAGAAAAACTGAAATATCACATGGTCCTAAGTATTCAGACCCTTTGCTGTGACACTCATATATTTAACTCAGGTGCTGTCCATTTCTTCTGATCATCCTTGAGATGGTTCTACACCTTCATTTGAGTCCAGCTGTGTTTGATTATACTGATTTGACTTGATTAGTAAAGCCACACACCTGTCTATATAAGATTTTACAGCTCACAGTGCATGTCAGAGCAATGAGAATCATGAGGTCAAAGGAACTGCCTGAAGAGCTCAGAGACATAATTGTGGCAAGGCACAGATCTGGCCCAGGTTACAAAAAAATTTCTGCTGCACTTAAGGTTTCCTAAGAGCACAGTGGCCTCCATAATCCTTAAATGGAAGATGTTTGGGACGACCAGAACCCTTCCTAGAGCTGGCCATCTGGCCAAACTGAGCTATCGGGGGAGAAGAGCCTTGGTGAGAGAGGTAAAGAAAACCCAAAGATCACTGTGGCTGAGCTCCAGAGATGCAGTCCGGAGATGGGAGAAAGCTGTAGAAAGTCAACCATCACTGCAGCCTCCACCATTCGGGGCTTTATGGCAGAGTGGCCCGACAAAAGCCTCTCCTCAGTGCAAGACACATGAAAGCCCTGCATGGAGTTTGCTAAAAAACACCTAATGGACTCCAAGATTGTGAGAAATAAGATTCTCTTGTCTGATGAGACCAAGATAGAACTTTGTGGCCTTAATTCTAAGCAGTATGTGTAGAGAAAACCAGGCACTGCTCATCACCTTTCCAATACAGTCCCAACAGTGAAGTATGGTGGTGGCAGCATCATGCTGTGGTGTTTTTCAGCTGCAGGGACAGGACTGGTTGCAATCGAGGGAAAGATGAATGCGGCCAATTACAGGGATATCCTGGACGAAAACCTGGATGAGTGCTCAGGACCTCAGACTGGGCCCGAAGGTTTACCTTCCAACAAGACAATGACCCTACACAGCTAAAATAACGAAGGAGTGGATTCACAACAACTCTGTGACTGTTCTTAAATGGCCCAGCCAGAGCCCTGACTTACACCCAATTGAGCATTTCTGGAGAGACCTAAAAATGGCTGTCCACCAGTGTTTACCATCCAACCTGACAGAACTGTAGAGGATCTGCAAGGAGGAATGGCAAAGGATCCCAAATTCAGGTGTGAAAAACTTGTTGCGTCTTTCAAAAAAAAAAAAAAAAAAAGACTCATGCTGTAATTAGGTCAAAAGGGTGCTTCTACTAATACTGAGCAAAGGGTCTGAATACTTTAGGACCATGTTATATTTCAGTTTTTCTTTTTTATAAAAAAATCTCAAAAATGTCAAGCCTTCTGTGTTTTTTCTGTCAATAATGGGGGTGCTGTGTGGTACATTCATGAGGAAAAAAAATTCAGCGTTTAAATGATTTACAACTGGCGCAATTCACAGATGAAAAATTGAAGGGGGTCTGACTACTTCCGTACCCACTGTCTGATCAAGTCACTAGTTTTTTAAGCTATCGGTCAACCGATCAGGTACACACACAATAGTCCACAAGCATTTAAATCCATTTATCAAGCATGTCACAATGATAGCAAACACACAGTCCTCATACAGTCCAATCCAACATAATCTCCGAAGCAGCAAGCAGATAACAACACAATATATCTTAATAAATAGAAGAAACAAAAATAGATTTGCTTGTTTTGGGGGGCTTTTTCATTTCATCTCTTGTTCTGCCTTATGGGGATGCTTTCAAGCATATTATTGTATAACAGCAGTACGTTTTCATGCTGTCAGCAGCATACACATTTTAGCTGTTGTTTATCTTCTCGTTCCAGCTTTGTTGGGGGGTTATTTTATATGCTAATTGTGCAGCAGCAGTATGTCTTAAATACTCACAGCACCGTATCGGCTTATGTATTGGCAGTAGCAAGTTCTTGTACTTGCTTGCAGCAGCAGCAATATTTCAACTACAGCAATAACCAACAGCAGCCGCAATTCAGCAGCGTACAGTTCCCCTTCAGGAACTCGAGCTGCATCGGAAACACTTTAGGAACACCCCCAGCGTGACCATGCTCTGAATCACATATGAAATCAGTCCAATAGTTGGGCTAGACGTCATGGGTGGGTGACGTTGCAACCAGGAAGCTATAAAAGTATGTGCGGCAGAGCCAGCGTCAGCTTTCTGTCATTCATCAAGCGCTCTGGTGGTTTGCTTTCCAGTCTATCTGTTTTGTTAGTCTTATTTATTAGTGGGTTTGTCCCACTTATAACTCATTATTCCAAGCTTCAGCAAAAATACATTGGGGAGAGAGCAGACAGCATTCATGCTGTGTATTCCTCCCTGCTCGCTCTATATTTCGGTTGGGACATCTTCGGAGATGTCTTCGGAGGTTTCTAGAGCCGCTACTTCGGCTGTCTCTTGCTGGATCGCCGCTTCAGGGCATTGACCTAGCCACGCTGATTACACCAGAGATCTTATTATTCATTATCTCAGTCTCGAGAGACTGATTCCCTTAGTAGACATTATTGGCAGCATGGAAACTTCTGCCAAATGTGTCTCAGTGGGTCCTGCACACTGTAGAAAGAGGCTACCGAATCATTTTGGTTCTTCTCCGCCTCATTTCAACAGGGTCATTCCCAATCTGGTGGGCCCCCGAGCAGGCTCTGGTAATGGAACAAGATGGTAACACTCTCTTGAGGAAGGAGGCCATCGAGGTGGTCCCTTCTCTTGACAGACAGTTTGGGTTCTACTGCCGGTATTTCATCGTCCCAAAGAAGGTTGGAAGTTCCTGAGGTTTGCTTTTGGGGGCAAAAGCTTACTGGGTTCTACCATCGGCCTTGCACTCTCGCCCCGTAATTTCACGAGGTGTGTGGATGCTGCTCTTGCTCCTTTGTGACTCCAGGGCATCCACATACTCAACCACATCGATTATTGGTTGATATTAGCTCAATCTTAGCAGATGGTGGTTCGACATCGAGATGTCATTCATTCTCACTTGTAAGAGCTGGGGTTTAGACTTAACGCCAAGAAAAGTGTGCTTTTTCCAGTACAGAGAAGCACTTACCTGGGTGTGGTGTGGGATTCGATCACGATGCAGGCACGTCTGTCTCCTGCTCTGTTTCGAGTCGATCCTCACTGCAGTCGCGAGAGTGAGAGAAGGCCAGTCACTCACTGTCAGCAGTTCCAGAAACTGCTAGGTCTGATAGCAGCTGCGTCCAATGTGGTAGCTTTTGGCATGCTGTACATGAGATCCCTACAGTGGTGGCTCAAGACCAAGGGGTTCTCCCTGAGGGGAAACCTGCTCCGCATGCTCAAGGTCACGCGGTGATGCCTACGTGCCTTAGACATGTGGAGTAACCTTGGTTCTTGTCTCAGGGCCCGGTGCTGGGAGCTCCTTGTCGCCGCGTAATGCTAGCGATGGATGCGTCCCTCATCGGTTGAGGAGCGGTCATGAGTGGCCGCTCAGCCCGCGGTCTGTGGAGCGGCCACCATCTCACGTAGCAGGTTCATCAGAATTAAGGCCCAAAAGATTATAAGACACTTCCCTGAAGATCACTGAAGGACACAGATATTAGCATACTGCAGTCAAAATTCAGTTTACATTTGCTTTTCCTAATTGTTACTACTTGAGTTTCACAACAAAAAAAACATACATTTCGATACCACAGCAAAAACGAATACTAGACTTACTAATATAAGTACAGCTAATTAATACGAGTATAGTTCTCAAGCAATTATTGAAGACAACTAAACAGTCAGTTGTAAAAATGAGACTAAAGCGGCAAATTAAAAATAATACGGAAAACAAATACAAAAGACTTACAAAATCTAACAATAATATTAATGTAAGAAATACTATAGAAATTAAAAGCAATCAAATTAAATATATAACAAAAACACTGTGTAAATTAAATACACATTGATCCTTATTAGCAGCAGGTATATTAGGCTGCTGTCACTTTAAGACCTAATTAGCAGAATGTCAATGGCACAATAAATGACAAATAATCGTAACTCTTACCATGCTTTTAATTCAGTGCAACTTAACATTTGATTAAATATTAAGGAATAATTGACAACGGGCCTTTGACCCTGTTTCTTCACGAACAGCGCCGCTGTTGTTACCTCGCTTGTGAGAAGTCATAGTTTTTAAGTTGATGTTACTGATAAAATCATCAGAGTAGCGCTAACAACATAAGCGCGTATGTTAGCGTGTGTGCGTCTGTGACGGAGAGAGAGAGCATAAGCTTTCCGCACATAATAAAACGTAATTTTGCAGCGAAAACATGGAAATGGTCTGTCGTTTTTTCCCTGTTGTTTACTATATTGATTTGTCTGGCCAGTGTCGTTGTGGGTTTTGGTTCTTTTGCTGTTTTAGGCTGTAAGGTCCTTTGAAATAACTGAAGTGATATGAACATGTAATGCGGCCAAGAGCTTCCTGGAACTACGTTTTTTAATTGCACACCTTAGAACGTCCGTCAGCCAATCAGATTCAAGCATTCAACGGCCCCGTAGTATAATTTAAACATTTTAGCAACGCTCTGCTCTAGGCACGTGTCTCCTGCATGTACCTTCTGTCTGACTTGCACGACTGCTTTCCAGAAGTCTTGGCCTCCACCCGATGGCAATTTCCTCACACATCTGAGGCTGACGACCCGAAAAACCTCCACCACGAACGACCTCTGCAGTATGTCTCCACTCATGACTCTACAACACATCATCCCTCACTGAAACACTGCCAATCTGTATGTTCCTCTCATCTAGAATTCTCCTACATGTTACCTCTTTCTGGATGGGCAGCTCATCTTGATTCTTTAGAGTGCGGCTCCGTCCTAAGAACCCGCATCTTATAAGTCTCACATTGAGGTATAAAGAAACAAACTGTGGAACTCCGCTCAGCTTCAGCGAGTCCCGTGTGAATTCTGTGAGTTACCACCTTTGCCATTGGAAGCCTTAGTTCTAAGGCACAGAGCAGAAGCTCGCGGGACTCCCATAGCGCACGGAGCCACTTCCCCGGAGGCGCAGGTACCTACACCCACACACACACACACACACACACAGACCAACACACACACACACACACACACACACACCACCACACACACCAAGAAACACTTATTTAGACGTCCATCATTGCACACTCAGAGCTAGATCTTTTGCTCTGTGTTTCGGGAATCTGTACCATCATCATCATCATCATTTTCCAAATCCATATTCTAGTCCTTTATTTCAGTTCTAAAAGAGATGCTGACATGCTTTAGAGCTGTGCAATATTCCTGCACACAAGTAATCGTATTCTGAATTACTAAAACATATTTGGACCACAATACCAGTCATAAGGGTCAATTTTTTTTCGAAATTGAGTTGAAAGCTGAATAAATAACTTTCCATTGATGTATGGTTTGTTAAGATCGGACAATATTTTGAATATCTTGAATCTGAGGGTGCAAAAAAATCAAATATTGAGAAAATCATCTTTAAATCTGACCAAATGAAGTTCTTAGCAATGCATAACACTAATCAAAAATTAAGTTTTGATAAATTTACGGTAGGAAATGTCAAATATCTTCATGGAGCATGATCTTTATTTAATATCCTAATGATTTTTGGCATAATTTTTTTTTTTATAATTTTGACCCATACAATGTTTGTTTGGCTATTGCTACAAATATCCCCCATCGACTTAACCATTTTCCTTTTCACTATTTATCAAAATCATCGTTCTCATTCACTAATAACGGCGTGGATTATTAGCATTTATACACACAGGAGAACTTAACGTTGCTGCTCCCAAATAGTTGAATTTTCCTTCCTTTTGGATTTAAGATCCAAGGACGCATTTTAAAAGCAGCTAAAACCTTGCTTTTGTATTGCTCGGTTTTAACTGAGTGGGTGTCTTTTGTAAATCACTGTAAAAATACACGATAGTCATTATTTTTTGGTATGGAAAAAAATGAAATCTGCATTAAACTTTGACTGTTTTGATGCTCGAATCGTGTTAGTGAATGAGGCCCATTTATTATCATATATGTTCTTGACAAGAGGTAGTTAATAAGAGTGTCATGATGCTTTCGTCAGCATTTTATGATTTAAAGGGATAGTTCGCCACCCCAAAAAAAGCCAATTCTGCCATTATATACTCCTCACAAGACATTGATCAGTTATGAGTTGAGCTCTTGTAATGTTTCTCAGTCGTGCTCCAACCCTAACTCCACTTTCACTGTCAGTACACATGGTCATAGTTTATCTCCGTGAGCTGTGTTCAGTCGTACCGTTCACACTGCCTGCAGAAATGGACGGTGACTTGCTTGGGAATTCCTTCCGAGATGTCCACTTTATTCCTCAAGCAGGAGACGCACATGTTGGCCGGGTTTGGAGGAATGGCAATGCCACACATACAGCACAGGCTGCGAGCCCAGAGAAAAGCAGAAAGAGCGAGAGATTCAGAAACGACCCAAACATCTCCAGCAGAAAGCAATGGAGAGGAACATCTGAAAACACTCATATAAGCGGTCACTGTCACAACATGATACTCACATATTGCCTTGGCTGCTCGAGGGCGGGGCTTGCATGTACTCCATGACTGCAACAACAAACCCAACATAACTCATTTAATAATCGCATTCAAAATAAAAGTTTGTGTTTACATAAATACATGTGTGTGTACTGTGTATGTTTATTTGTATATTTCACACACACACACCACACAACACCCAGCACAACAGAGAGTATATATTTAAGAAATATGCTGTTTATATATTAACTATATTTATTATAATTAGTAATATGGATATAAATAGTATACTGTATTTTTGTGTATACACTATAATAAATATACACCGCACATTAAAGAAAACTTGTATTTGGATGCGATTATTCGCGATTAAGCGTTTGACCGCGCTACCTTTTTTAATAACCAAAACTACCGGAAAGTCTAACAGAGGATCAGTGCTTCTTTGGTTCTCCCCTGTACTTCTTATTTTCCTGGCGTTATTTAATATATAACGATTGTGGAAATCCTGCATGTAAAATATGAGTATTATTACCGTCTGACACATGACTGTACTAACGCTACCGCTACCGTTACCTCAGCGCTGTTTAGTAAGGTGCGTGTCAGCATATAGAAGCACTAAACCAATACTCACTGTGTTGGAGAATCGGCGATAAACTATTCAATTAGATCAATAACTTCTGCTGAGCACCACATGAACACAGCACACGTGTCTGCGCCTAGACCGACGCCCGCCGATGACGTCACGACACGATGTCGGAATGACAAGACCCCGATAGCTGCCCGACATGCGCCTGAATGTAAATGCGAGTAAACATTCTTCTTCTTCTTCTACAAAAAACACTTATTGTTGCTAACTGAGCGCGTTATATGTATATATAATATATATATATTAAATATATTATAATTATATAAGATCGGAATGCAAATAATTTTTATAGAATAATGTCGTCAAAGACGCCATTTGAAGCTAAGCGCAGACGTTTAAATGGACAGACATACGGATCAAAACTTTAATGATTACTCTACTTTTAAAGCATAAATTAGATTTAAACAATAGGTCTACATAATGTTCACATATGCAGTTCATAGTATTAGCCCTACAGTTACAGCATGAAATATTATTTATTTTCTATTTCTATTAACATTTTACATAACATTTATGTATTTCATCTCACAATTCTGCCCCCCCCCTGGCAATTCCAGTTTTATATCTCCTAATTCAGACGTGCATTCTCAGGCTTGCACTCTCAGACGTGCATTCTCAGACTTGCACTCTCAGACACTTGCTCTCTCAGACACTTGCTCTTGCTCTCTCAGACACTTGCTCTCTCAGACACGTGCACTCTCAGACACTTGCACTCTCATACTTGCACTCTCAGACTTGCACTCTCAGACTTGCACTCTCATACTTGCACTCTCATACTTGCACTCTCATACTTGCACTCTCAGACTTGCACTCTCCGACACTTGCACTCTCAGACACTTGCACTCTCAGACGTGCACTCTCAGACTTGCACTCTCAGACTTCAGACACTTGCACTCTCAGATTTGCACTCTCAGACACTTGCACTCTCAGTCTTGCACTCTCAGACTTGCACTCTCATACTTCCACTCTCAGACACTTGCACTCTCAGACTTTCACTCTCAGACACTTGCACTCTCAGACTTGCACTCTCAGACATTTGCACTCTCAGACACTTGCACTCTCAGTCTTGCACTCTCAGACACTTGCACTCTGACTTGCACTCTCAGACACTTGCATCTCAGACACTTGCACTCTCATACACTTGCACTCTCAGACACTTGCACTTTCAGACTTGCACTCTCAGACACTTGCCCTCTCAGACACTTGCACTCTCAGACAGTTGCACTCTCAGACACTTGCACTCTCATACACTTGCACTCTCAGACACTTGCACTCTCAGACTTGCACTCTCAGACACTTGCACTCTCAGACAGTTGCACTCTCAGACTTGCTCTCTCAGACACTTGCACTCTCAGACGTTTACTCTCAGACACTTGCACTCTCAGACCCTTGCACTCTCAGACTTGCACTCTCACTCTCAGACTTGCACTCTCAGACACTTGCCCTCTCAGACACTTGCACTCTCAGACTTGCACTCTCAGACTTGCGTTCTCAGACTTGCACTTTCAGACTTGCATTCTCAGACTTGCGCTTGCACTCTCAGACTTGCATTCTTAGACTTGCACTCTCAGACACTTGCACTCTCATGCACTCTCAGACACTTGCACTCTCAAACTTACACTCTCAGACACTTGCACTCTCAGAAACTTGCACTCTCAGACACTTGCACTCACAGACTTGCACTCTCAGACACTTGCACTCTCAGACACTTGCATTCTCAGACTTGCACTCTCAGACTTGCATTCTCAGACACTTGCACTCTCAGACTTGTATTCTCAGACACTTGCACTCTCAGACTTGTATTCTCAGACACTTGCACTCTCAGACTTGTATTCTCAGACACTTGCACTCTCAGACACTTGCATTCTCAGACTTGCACTCTCAAGACACTTGCACTCTCAGACTTGCACTCTCATACTTGCACTCTCATACTTGCACTCTCATACTTGCACTCTCATACTTGCACTCTCAGACACTTGCACCCTCAGACACTTGCACTCTCAGACACTAGCACTCTCAGACACTTGCACTCTCAATTGAAAATGCATTGGCCATTAGTTTTCATTAGTGACTATCTCTTACATCAGCTCAGTAAGTCACCCTCACCTCCACGACAAGTTGTGTAGAACATGAAGAGGCAAATACGAATTGAACCCAATTCTTCCATGTGTGATATCAACCCCCATTCACACATTTAATTACTCCGTTGGGCAACATTAATAAAACAAATATTTGCAGGGAAATGTAATTGTGTATCCCGGCATGGATCGTGTAAAAAGGTGAGACGTGTGGAATCATGCTGAATTCCCTGCAGTGGTGAAACAGGGAGGGATAGAATGGACAGAGAGACAAATGAGCAGTCGTGCACTTGTCAGTGTGCAGAGCAGCGCTACCTAGCATACTAAATGACGAGCCAGCCTTTCTGTATCTCATGTGCTATTTTCAATGATGTACTCTCACATGTGGCTTAATGTGATGTGTCAGAGCACTGAATATGAAGACACAGCATTTGTTGTGTGGCAGAAAGGTCACCATGTGGCTATAGCTATAAAACCCACTGTATAACATGGCAGAGAAAATAAAACATTTGTGTGTCTGAGATATCATCATATCATTATCAAACAGATGTTTTAAAAAGACACCAATGTTTCAGGAGTTAATAAGACACATGCTTATGAGATGACCCTATTTGGGTTGATGTATATGCTTTATTTAATTAACAGGGGGGAACTGTCCCCCCTGTATTTATGCAAAGATTTGGTTTCAAAACAGCATCAGTAACAATTTCTTATGATTTTAAATCTGCATTGAACTTCAAATCAATCTCAAAGTAAAAGGTGGTACTAAACTCTGATTTTGTGGTGGATGTGTTCAAATTTGATCATCTTAATTCAAGTGGTGAAGGATTGTGAAAGTCTGACAGTGTTGAGCACTACTGTAGGGTTAACCCTGCATGGTGTAAATGTTTAAAAATTATTAACAGTTGAAAACATT